>NW_017547261.1:2638597-2777891 GCF_001854935.1 Bemisia tabaci | reverse complement strand
GCCCCCGCCGTAGCCTACGGACCCCCTCCTCCTCCTCCTCCCCCTGCTCCTTATCCTGCACCAGCTCCTTACCCCGGTCTGTACCCACGTGAGGGTGGAGTCGTGTTCTAGAGTGTTCATGTATTACATATTCCTGTGTTAATTTATTTCAATAAATTGTTGACTGATGTTTTGTAAAATAATTTCGTTGGCTAATCGCACGATTTTTTCCCTATTTTTAAGTAAAGTTATTGAACCCCGACGAAGGAACGCGGCTCCTTTCCAAAGTTTCAAAATTGATTAATACAATTTAATTATTTACAGAAAATTGACTGAGCGATTTATGTGAAAATTTTGCTGATTTTGGGTTTAACCAGAGGGTATAATTGTGAATCTCGATGAAATCTTGGATGCCCCCTATGCAGATGAGCCTTTGGTGGGATCATCCAAAAATAACATTTCCTCATCTCAAAATGTAGCCCAATTGAGATACTGCGGTTCTGGTAAGACAGACGTGTCTTTTGTGCGAGTCGGACAATGGTTCAAAGTGCTCCCGTGATAGCGAAGAGAGCAGTGAGTGAATTTCTACATGAGCCGCGATTAGCACATGCTTTTATGTGTCTCGAGGTTCATCCCAGCACGCACTTACTGCTCTCTTCGCTATCACGGCAGAAAGAGACATCATCACTTAATCTAGTCACGAAGGAACAAAAGCACGGGGTGACAGAGGAGCTTAAGAACAGTGGCTTGGCGTGCTTTGCGATATATCGATGGATCTGTCATTTAAACCTATGGAAAAGAATCGATAAATGGAGTGTTCGTAACGAACACCTTAATAATCGATTATTTACCATAGCTTCAATTGGGGAAATATCGATGATCGATTGTTCACGCCACGCCACTGCTTAAGAGAGTGGGTTGAGTTTGCGACACGGTCAAGGTTCCAAGTGCGCCCCCCTCCCCGCAGTCGCCATTCAAGCCTCCGACTAAATGGCTAATCGGTGACGACAATCAACAACAATTCTGCATCACAATTAAAAGCCTTTTCAAACGGAAGAGGATTTTGATAATAGCTTACGCTCAATCCGCATGCTTTACAATCATCCAATCTCGCCCGGCGGTGAAGGAAGAAAGAGGGAACGGGGTTGACGGATTAGAGGAAATTTTCGGCTTTTTCTCTCTATAATAAAGCAAAACTGCCCTTGTAACACTGGCTGTTAAAAACTATAGTTGAAAACCTTGCAAATTTCGAAGAGAACTCCCAGCGAAAACGTTTATATTACCGAGTTAGGATGTTTTTTTTTACGTGAAAATACCACTTTAAACTTTGGCAGGTTATCTATGCTTTCATTTTCGTAAATTTTGAAAAAAGAGGATGCAGGTTTTACAAAAAAAATTTAATTCCTTATTTTGAATATTTTGCAGTTCATTATAAGTTTAGCATCAATGTGGAAGATTCTTAGAATTCAAGAAAAGTTTGATGTAAATTTTTCCCCAAAAATTTCTTTAACACCCGAAAGAACTAAAAGGTTTTCTAACTAGTGAATTTTCAGCATTTTTGTTAAGGTTAAGTTTAACAGTCAATGGTGCGAGAATGTGGCGAAATGGGGTGCATGATCGGGTGCAGGAGCCTGCGGCAACTTTATTGCATCAAGTAATTGTTGTAAAAAAAAAACAACAACAACAAGCAGCAGGAAAAGCACCATCATGATCATTTGGAAGTATTTATGTGGAACGGAATAATGTGCAAATGAGTTTACCTTTATATTTTCTTTTCATCTACTTTACTACGTAGTCTCTTTGTAGAATAAATACACATTTATATAAACCATTACCGACCATCAATCTAATTGAAAACATTTTATTAGGGAACTTGTGTATAAACTGCGAGAATATAATGCGCATTGAGGTACAATAGTTGAAACTGCATTACAATAGCTACAGTAAAAAATACGTAACTCAGATTACAACGTTGTGAGTTTCAAACTGTTTTCATGTTTGATTTTTTGAATGAAAATTAACCAAGGGTTTCGATTGAAATGTTATGTGAGTAACTTCCCTCATTAACTCGAAAGAAATCTCACGCAGATGCAAGGAAACACTTCGATTGGTTCTCTTTGAACAAAATATAACAAAGTCGGAGTTTTTTAAACGTTGAAATACTTGCAGTTCAGATACGCACTTATTGCGTTTAGCCATTGAAACTGGTTGGCCCTTTACAGTATCCACTACAATGCCATAGATTATTTTAGCTTCCTGAAATTTCGACGCTCAACCTGAAATATTTTTTCGAGAAACGTCTGATGTATTTTTAAGATATTACCTACTAACCAACTGCAACAGCACACAGCAGAGAGCATCTCAGTGTTGTCAGAATTTGAATTAAATTACATGAATCCCTCATTAAGTTACGATTCGTACCGCAGCTTTACTTTCAGACTTTTCCTTCCTCTTCTTTTTTTTTCATTCGTCGTAAATTATTCGTTAAAAATAATTCAATCTTTGTGCGCAGGCTTGACATTCATCAAAGAAAGCTCACCTTCCAAAATAAAATAATTGGTACGATAGATGAGAGTATAAAAAAATACAAATATTTTAATGGTCATGTAATCCCTAAAGCTCAAAGAAGACGGAGGCTAGGATCTGGGAAATAGGAGATCTAAAAGTTTTGGCGATTATATTTTCCATACAGGAAAAATATATTTACAAATTGACCTACGCCTTTACCTTTCTGATACAGTACTCTTTGCGACAAGAATAATAAAAATAGAATAGATACTTTACGAGAATGCTTAAGAACATTTACCAATAACTTAATTGAATGTAATGGTTGATCGAAACAGCCCAGCTTGAAAATTCAGCACTTTTCAGGTAACAAGAAACCTGAGTCAAGGCGATAATTTTTCATTCGTTTAATAGAATATCTTCTCAGGACATGTTCATCATCAGCTCCGAGGGAGAGACTAAGTAGCTAGAAATTGGGTGATACCTCAGATATTTTTGGGGAACTTTAGATTTGTACCCTCTTGAAAATCACGCCCCTGAAACCCATCCATCCGGCAAATAAGGTCTTGTAAATTGATCAAAGGATTGAAACTGCAAGGCACATCAAAATGTTGCACATTTTGGCATCCTCGGTTTCGGGAAGGGTTTAATTATGAGGGCGATTAGCGCCTAGGCAGAAGAAACCTCCTTTGCAGGAAGTTGCGACACTTTACAATGCATTTGAAGTCAGACTTCACTTGAATAGGAATTTGAGTTACATCTCCCTCTGTCTCTGTTCCCTAACACTTTATACTTTCCTTATTTCAGTCGGAGCCATTGGCTGGTCGTGTTTTTCGGTCGATTGATTGATTTGCCATTTAAACCTTCGAGACTGAAATTTTAGATTTTTCAGACATAATCCACCTTGGTTGGAATCTGAAAAATATCAGCAATCGCCAGTGGCAAGGCGTGAATGATCGATTATAGAGAGTTCCCCATTTGAAGCTTTGGTAAAGAGTCGATTATAAAATTGTTCGTTGCGAACACCCTGTGTATCAATCCTTTTTTATAGGTTTAAATGACAGATCAATCTATATATGACAAAGCACGCCACGCCACTGGCAATTGCACCGAGAATGCATTGCGCAAAAGCTGATGGATCCACCTTAACCGATCAAACTCATTGCAATCGAACAAATTTTGTACTTCAATTTCATGTGTTCTGCAGTTCTTCCTTTTTTGTGTTTCATATTTTACAATACAGAGGATAATACTTTTTCATCATTAAATTAGACCAAAATTACCATGATGATGGTGAAAAATACGAGCAGGTGAAATTTACAAGAAAGAAAATTAGTCTATCCTACTTTGACCCAAAGGAATTTGAATGAATAATTCCAGAATGCGATGATAATATACCTTTATCATTTTGGGAACTAATACTGCGGGGAAATTCAGAAATAAAAGCAATTAACGAGCGACACAGCTTGCTGCGACTAAACAATCAAAGTCGACAAACACGTGCCTAGGTTAGTCAAATAATTCACGAGAAGTTTTTTCGCCTATGACGTTGGTAAAGCAGCCTCTGCAGATGTTGAGAGGTCAGAATGTATACTGATCTGCGTCAATTTCCACCGTTCGGCATTACCTTTTCTACCCCGCAATGCATAGATTGAAGAAGGCAGCCGTCTCAGGGTTTCGAGGTTTCTTTTGTTTTTCTATTTTTATTTTAATTTCACTAGCAAGGCCTGATAAAAACTTTCATTCTGGACTAGTGGAAATTTTCGCAGTTTGATTCCTTGAAGATTGATAAGTCCAAACAGCTAGAGTTCCTGTCAAGACGGCAATACTCAAGCGTAAAATTACACTATCGTCGTAGATTCCCGGTCCTTGGGCATTGACGCCCACATCTAACAAATTTTAAAGGCTCAGCTGCATACGTCACAGAATCGTGTTTTTTTTTAGTTTACTAAAAAATAGCACCTTTTGTTTCGAACCATAATTAAATATACCGATCCGGTGATTTGAAGACTTGAACTACGTTTACAGACTCCTTTATATTCCATTTCTCATTTCCCACTCCTCTATGTAAGCACCTATCTGCAAGGAAAAACTCCGCGAGTTTAAATATTAGAGCTTAACTCAGAACGGAGCGGTGTGCGTGCTGCCAGCTCGAAACGCGCGTCGGCGCCTACAAACCTAAGGGGATACTTCACGCATTACGCAATGCTTGAAGTATCCCTTTAGGTTTGTAGGCGCCACTGCGCGTTTCTCGCCGGCCGCTGCCCGCCGCGGGGCCGCAGCGTGCTACGGCGCCTCAAGCAACTATTTCACAACAGAGGAGTTACACAGTATCAAACGAAATGGAAGGCGCTCCAACATGTTAAGAATGTCAGGCATCTTTTATGAGTACGGAGCTTTCCTCGCAAAAAATCAAGATAGTAAGGCACAAAAAGAGAGCGGTAGTTCAAGTTTCAGCGGTTGCGGCATCTATCTGCAAGGCACACACGTTGTTTTTGAGATGAGCCAGAAATAGTAGTAACTTACAGCCAAATGTTGTCTAATTAAGGGTCATGGCATACTTCAGGAATATAGAAACAAAAATACATAAAGCTCAAAATAATGGGAAAATAAACAAGTGGGAAATCTCCAATACGTAGGTATTAGAGAAGCGCTCAGTAATTAGATTTTGCACTTACGTGACGATACACAAAGCCCAAGGACAAGATTGAAAGAATAAGACGCGGCTCAGAAGCTGCATTTCTATAGTAACGGTAACGCAACAGCTGTGTCATATGGAGGCAAATTTTAACAAGTTCAAAAAAAGTCATCACCGTTGGCGTTGGCAAACATTTTGGATGAAAAGAACTCAATACATGGACTTTCGGACATAATAAAATAATTATAAAGTTCCCAGCAAAGAAAATTTTGGAAAAATTATTTATTTAATCCGCTAATTTATTTTTAATAACGTCAAGGGGGGTAACTATTATTAGCTAGTAAAAAGAAAATTCTGGGAATCTCGTCGGGCATGTATTATTAAGATGGTGAGCCATTCAATCGCTTGAGCGCTCTAGTATACAAGAACTCTAGTGCAAGGCAAAACACTCGATATTTCAACGTTACTTTTCTCTCTCTTTTTTTGAGATCGTTCGAAATTTTGAAGCCATCAATATTGCACACATCAAAGGGATGAGTCATCTACAGCAACGAATATGATCGTGAGATTCAGGATACAATGAACTTGTATAATTAGATGCAAGCCGATCGTTGTCAAGTGTTTCATGTAAGCGCGAATAATTGGATGATCAGACTCTTCGTCGATCCTCTGACGTAGGGCGTATCTCAATTTCTACTTGAACCCTGTTTTACTTGTGAATATATAAGTTTCGGGGCTCATGCGCAAATCAAGATACGCCCATACGTCAAGGGAGCGACGTCTTGACGGACCCAACCTCATTCATATTCGTGAGCCCTAAGGAACACGTAGGACCATGGCCTCTAAGAATCACTAGTTGAGGCACTTTTACGCTGCTTGAATAGAGACCCGATTTTTTATACGCACTGCAGGCTAGGCGCGCATCGAGATCTAAAATGCACTCGAGATTTCTTAGTGAGACTCGTAGGCGTCAAACAAAGCACAGATCTCTAGTATTGTTCTTCGAGCATGGAACTTTTTGCAAGCTGCGTCACTGCGGTGTAGATGTCATTTCAGATACAAGCTTGTTGCTATTGTGTTTTATGTGTTTCAATCAGGAGTCATTGATATCGAAATCTCAGTTGCCATATTCGTCTTAAAAAGATCTAGTCCGTTGCGCAGCCGTCCTAGGGCAAGGGAACAGAATACGCTAAATGACCCGCGTGTGCAAAATCTACGACTCATATAACTGTAAAACGTTTTTAAAGAACGAGATACATGCGTGTAAAAGTTAAATTTTGAGTATTTGTTGAGAATTATTGGGGTCAAATTGACGATCGCTCTTAAGAAGGCACTGTAATGCTGATGTAGGTAGCAATTTTGGGTCCACTGCAATGGAAGATATTCATGGTGGGAATGAAGCTATATATAGTCATAGCGTATATCGACGGTGAAACTACCAAACCACGTATCTCGTTTGCGGTGTTTAAAAATTTACGCTCGCATTTTATTTTTTTGAAGTAGACCAAATCAATATCATTCCTTGAAATTTTCACAGAATTTTCTCCGCAAAAAGAGGAAAAATCACAGAAATTTTCAAGACTGGATGTTGAGTAGTTTTTCATTTAAATAATAAGGTATGACAGGAAGTCTGCGACGTCGCAAACCGAGATACGTGGTTTGGTAATTTCACCGTCGATATTTAATATCTTGGAGAAGTCCCTATTTCTGTTTAGTTGTGTAGAACTTAAAAAAAATTACACGGTGCTGTGACCGTGCCCGCGGGTATAAAATCAGGTAAAGGGGGTCAAAATTAAAATCTCAACTATATTTCAATATTAAAGTATTGAGTATTGATTACTTGAGGTATAGTTGAGTTTTTAATTTTGACCCCCTTTAATTTAAATGTGACCTCAATATACTTATTAGTCTCGGTTTTTACAGTTTTTAATAAAAGCAAGTAACTAAAACAGCAAATAAATCCTTTTTTCTTATTAAAAGTTGGCTTAAAATGAGTTACACCTCATAGATGTCAAACCTTCCATTCAGACAAGCCTATTCAAAAGAGCCTTACAGAAAGAGCTTATGAGCTTAATGGAAGCTTAAAATAGTGCAGAAATCAGCGTTTGTAAGCGTGGACTAACCACCTTCCGATGATATAGGTACTTGAATTTCAAAAGAGCTCATCCTCTTATGTAATCAAGTGGGGGTGCACAAACACGTTTTATTTCCACTGTTGAGAAGTCGAGAGGTTCAAACTAATAACAAATATACCGAGAAAAAATCTCTAATTTTAATGTCTGAGCATCCGAGGTACGAATGTTCTTGAAGGAGCGCGACTCGAGGCTTAATCTTATATTAGCTTCAAAATTCCTGCTAGAATGATAACGCGGGGCCAAGGCGAAGGACTAGATGTACAATATTGGCATTTGCGCTCTTTACATGACGCGGAGGCTTCATTTCTATGTTTTTATCCAACATCTTCCGTCATTTCAAGTTTGTCTTAACTCGTGAGTATAGTTGCGAACCAACTAGGTCTTGGCACGTGCCCCATAAGGTCAGACTAATTGGTAAGAGGTGACATTGAGTGACCCCAACCAAGGGAACTACAAACTCATCACTCGGCTCTAAGGTGAATAGTTCGGTTTAATGAACCGCACGGTACAGGGCCGGATAAAGGGGTGGCCACATGGGCTGCGGCCCATGGCGGCAAATCTAGGGGGTGGCAAATTTTGCAATTTTTTTTTAAATGTAGGTATAAAAAAAATCGGATTTTGAAAAAAATTACAAACGAGAAAAGGCGTCAAAATCTCTCCTTTCCTAAGAGTATAATAATTTCTAATTTTTTTGTTTTTCAGTAATACAAGAGACAGCACCTTTAATTAGTCGAGTTAAGAGAGAAACCAAACACGCAATTTGGCCTGGAACAGCGCAACTTAGAGAGAAATGACGACGAGGACTTGAGCAGAAAAGGCTAAAGGAGAAGCCCTCGACCCGGCGGTCATCACGTAAGACATATTAGCGCCTACAAGACTCTACGAATACTTCACGCATTGCATCATACACAGTGCGGTCACAGTGGTCAGCATGAAACAGATAGCGCCTACAAGAATGCATGAATACTTCACGCATTGCGCGGAACACAGTGATGTCAGCGTGAAACGCATAGCGCCTACAAGACTGCGTGAATACTTCACGCATTGCGTCAAACACAGTGCGTGCAGCAGCGATCGGTGCGAAACGCATAGCGCATACAAGACTGTAGGAATACTTCGTGCATTGCGCCAAACACAGTGTGGTCAGCGCGGCGGCGGAGGTTAAAATTATTAAACCACATTTATGTTTGTTCTTTCATAAGTTTTTCGTTCATTTCTTCTGAACGGAAGACCTTGTCCACACAGAGATAGGTTAACGAAACATAACTTTCGCGCAAAGTTCCATGAACTTTTGCTAGGAGTGGTGACGAGGCTTTCTTAAAAAATGTGTCCAACACGAGAAAACGCGTCTTAGGCACCCCTCCCTCGCTGGCACGTTCACTTGATGGTTTTTAATTGATGTCTCAAAACGAATGAGAAGGGAGCGGCAAAATACAGGCGGCCCATGGGCGGCAAGTAGGTAAATCCGGCTCTGGCACGGTACGATGTACCATAAAGGTCACTTTTTTTAGTTCATGCAAGTGCTTTTTCGATTTCGGTGCTTAATCGAGCTTTCGATTCTGGTAACCGTGCTTTCGAGTTTGGTAACCTTGTGCTCACACTACATCCACAAGCGCTCCTCTTGAAGTTCGGATCATGCTGCCGAACTATTTTCACACTTCGGTTATATGAACCGAGGTGTTATTAGAAATATCTTGACGAAAATCATGTAAGCGCCATTGTTCTTTTAGGGTGATAGAACACATAGCCAAACGGAAGCAATCGATTACAGTGAAGTCATTGATTTAAAGTAGAATTTCGGTGATGTAAAAGTTCGGGTTCCAGGAGAAAGCATTTTGAAAAAATATCTCCAGCACTAAGCACGCGTCACTTTGACTTTAAAAAAGATTCAGATGCATTTCCGTTCTCCTGCTGCGCGTGGGAGCATGTACCGTGATTCTGTTTTCTCAGTTCATGATCTGTGCAGATTAATTTCAATCTCTCACAGTCAGAGGCGAAATAATAATTGGCAATACATGATTCCGCAAGATGACGAGCAAGGAGTATACCTGATCCCCATTTCATACGGTGAAATCTCATGAAGATCAATCGTTGTTAAAACCCCTCCTCAATAGCACCGCACCGGTGAGGACAGATTTCGGGGGGGAGGGGGGGGGGGTTCAATTTTGTACTACTAAGGTTATCTTTAGGACTTTTTTTTACCGTTGAGGCCATTCTGGTGAAATTTTTTACAATAGACACCCCCCCCCCTCCCAAATGAAACATTTCGGAAGACGCTATTACTGACGTCGCACGCCAGACTTTTCCGAGTAACTTAAAGTCACTGATTTGGGAAATGTGATGGGGACAGTCGATTGCAAAAACAGCTCATTCCGCTGGCAATCTTATACCAAGGGTGGTATTGCCTAATAATGAGTGAGATGGAGACAGTTGCGGTTTGTCTCAGTTATCAAGAAACGTCAAACCTGTGTTGCCGAATTCACTCGTTTAGCACGATATAAAGGTTCCAAATAACAATCATGTAAAATTTGAAGGAAAAAAATCTGCTTATTTCGCGACTCTTTAATGGAGAGGAAGAGGGTAGTTGATAATAAAAAAATTGACACAATTAATTCAACTCATATAAAGTGGATTTACTGCATTGTTAATCAAGATTCTATAGTGAAACGGCAATTTCATAGTTTCTAAATTGTCGACAATCCTAAAACTTAAATCATCCAGGTATGTTCAGAATTTCTTTACAGAGTTTTGAGCATTAGTTTGAAATAATTCTGATACCTTAGCTTAAGTTAAAGGCAAAATTGAATCGTGTCAGTAGCAATCTTGAGCTATTTTCACCAATTACCATTAAAAAAATGAAAAATATGTTCCGCTCATACTTAGCAAATCCCTAGAAATGTATGTAGATACATTTGTAGGGATGCAAATGCCCATACTTGCAAACCACGAAACGACGCGAAATTGCAGATTTCAAAAGGGTCTTGAAGCTAATGAATGAGCGAAAATTCTTCTTAAGAACGGTCACAACGGTAAATTAACTCTGAATATAAGTCTTTGAAACTACAATACACATCATTATATTTCTATTATCACTAAAATCAGCCTCTATACATACGCGTTTAGAAGAACCAGGATTCTAAAAAAACCTAAGAAATTCCGCAATCATACAGTTTTATGGGAATACATGAATGTTTACCGGTGTCGAAAATATCAAGAAAAACGTTTGTTTGTAGAGGTGAGACAAGGGTAGATTGATTATTACCTCTTTGAACTTGTTCCTCCATAATGTGAATTATTCCAAGAATTTATTTTTGACGTGCTTTATGAGAAATAACGTATTTAACCGTTGGCTTCGTGATTTATGAATGGTCTATGGCACAACTTATTTTTAAAAACGCGTTAAGTAATTACTAGCCTACAATGAAGCAGCCATAGGCGGTCCCAACCTCGCGTGCTTTTAGGTCCCAAGAATGTCTTAGCGGGTAAGGTAACGCGTCGGTGGATCTGGCGGAAAATCCCCAGCAGGTCGATTATTGAATCGTTATCAAAATGATCCTGATCAATAAATCCCTATCTTAGTAATGCTTTGTATCGATCAAGGTCATTCGAGATCGATTCAGCAATTAAGCCCCATAAAGAATTTCTTCCAGTGTTCTAGCGAAAAGTTCGTGACTTAGGTCACGAGTAAAGTCACGGGTATAGAGGCTTTGCCATAAATTATAATTTTAACAATTGCTGCTTTCATGAGTAGAGTTATTTTCTGAAAAAAACCTGGGCAATAGACCGGGATTGTCTCGATCGAAAAATAAAAACGAACTTTTTTTCTACTGTTTCTATTTCTATTCGATGTCAAACGGTTCACGTTGATCTGGTTCCATTAATTCTTGTCGATTTGGTGCTCTGCCGTAAAAACGCCGTATAAGCCTTCGAATGTTGCAAAATTTCTGCGTTGAAAATACTTGTTTTTGAAAAGAGTTATGAATATTTTCCCTTGAAATTTTCAGAATTTTTAGATCAAGTTAAGGACAAAATCCTCTGAAAGACCGGAGGGAAAACATTTACAAACTTTCCTGAAAATTCATGATTATTGAAGAAAATTTGGCAACACCTGATGGCTCATACGGCGTTCTTTCTTAGCCGGCAGCACTATCTCGATACACTCGTTATTTAAAAAGCTCTTATTTGTGTGTGCCCTGTGCACAGGCACAGGGGGACCGACCATACCATATGGCGACGATACCACTATTCGACCATGTGAGAGCTCATGTTGCCTACACTAAAAATTGAAGGCGAACTTATGAGGCGTTCCTCATTCTCTCAGTTTCCTCTCCTTCCTCAAACCTTCTTTTTCTCTCGGGAGGGGTTTCGGGGAGTTTCTCTCGGAGATTTTCGATTTTAGCTTCCTGCTAAAGCTACTCAAACACATTCTGAACACGAAATAGACCAACTTTTGGAAAAAGGAATCAAGCTGCATTTTCATGAACGTTTTGCCCGCATCGAAACATGGAATTTTCCCAGTTTTCAATATAGATTAATATGCATGTATTGCTTCAGAGGAAAGGCAACAATGCTTTGGAATATACTGACATGCCAGCTAGAGGAGTGTTTGGACATCTATCTGTTCCGGCTGAGCTGGAATTTTCGCGATCCGCGAGTTTAGGTGTTACCTGCAACTTGCATGCGCTCAGGTTAACGAAGCGTGCAACAAGTCGTCACCAACGACGCGAATCGGTCAATTTAAAAGATACCTGCAGTGACGATATGAACTAATAGAAAAGCGAATTAAAAGCCACAGAAACAATCTAGATTTTGTTCCGTATTGCGTTACGACACAGATCACTTCATTTAAATTTGCTCTCATTTCTTGGATAGCCAATTCGCGAATTTTAGAAATTGCCAAATGCTCTGAATAAGGCAAAATATAGGCTTGTCCGATCCCAAAAATCAATAATTCAGAAAGGTTATATTGATTGCACCCGCGGTTGTAAAATTGTTGCGATGTCTCTGTTGCTTTACTTTAGGCACATGTCATGGAAATTATCTGAAGGTCCAATAGGGTGCAAGTGCCGATTTCATGACAGCACAACCTTTGGTTTCAATTTGAAGTTTTTTTTGAGTGATCAAAAGAAAAACGTTACGGAAAAACGTCAAGTCCAGCATTGTTAATCTCTTCCAATAACTCGGCAATTTCCACAGATGAACGGAAGTTGTAAAAAAACTAAAATATTCTTCCCGATAAAATATCATTATAGAAACGTACCTATATAGGTATTTTTAAGTAAAACTGCGACCTGCTGGTTGCATTGCAATAACACGAGAAACACCAACATCGAGCATACAATCAGATAAGTTTTTTCAAATTGTTATCCGGGAGGTTTTTTCCGCAAACTGAGGCATAATTTTCTAGATTCATCTTTAAAGTGGAATGTGTTCTCACTACAGAAGCATATAAAACAAAAATTTATAAAGAGGATTTACAAAATGCATATAAAAGAAATTTATCACGATTTTCATAATAATGGACTGAATTCAATTGACGGGCTACAATGGTTTCCAGAGTCCAAAGACATGGTTGCCCAGTAGTTATTAGCATGTCTCACATCTTGCCGTCGAAGTTGAGACTAATTGAAGTTTTCAGTCGGGCAACTTCGCTTTGGCGGCCGGATATCGTAATTGCAACCTTCCGTAGAACCTTCAAACCGTTTGGCGGAAACACGACGAAATGGACACAGAACACAGGAATGCATCGGGAGTGTTCGACGCTACCGAATAAACTGCCACGGCTATTAAATTATCCTTTCAATGCAAAAATAGATTATTGGAGAGGAGACAAATTGAAAAGTAGTCAAAACTGAGGCACTCGATTTAATCGTAGAGATTACTATTTTTCTAGGCAAAATACCCGCGTCGTCCCTTTCAAAACTTTTGGGAGTCAAATGTCAAATGGAGTGGGAAACCTTGAACTCCCATTAAAATTTACTTTATGAACATCACTATTACTGTCAGGGTGATTCGTCAAGGTTCCTGATGTGGCCGAACTGGCGAAATAACACATTGATTATGCCGAAAATCCCGGCAGATATTGAATTTTGAACAATTATCGATTTCTGTATCGAATGCGAGGTTTTTTCTGAACAGGATTCTGATTTCATCTTGCTAGATATTGCCAATTTTTTGGTTTAGAATGATTCTTTAGCTCATGCAGGGGCTATCTTTTTTTTTTTTTTTGGCTAAACATGCAATATCTTGAAATTTTTGATAAATTGACGCGATATATTGTACGCTAGTGCGACCACGCCAGAAACCGTGACGCATCACCTTAAAAGACTAAAACGGTGGGAAACACTAGATCTCCCACCCACATTTAGCCCATAATGTACCTGTGGTATAAGCAAAAGAAGGGACGACAAAACAACTAGATCAAAACTATAAATTACTTAATTTTCTTAAGACATAGGACGAATAATTCCTACTAAACTGCGTATAACTACATTATTAAAGCAACTGAGACATTAAAAGGTCAACATTACATAGTGTCTTAGCTCTTACAATTGTACAAAATTTTGAAAAACAAATCTCAACTCAGCAATGTTTTAATGCCAACTTTCTCTTCGTCTGTTTGTATTCCACAGAGTGTTTTATCCTGAAAATCAAACAAAAGGAACCCATTTCCCATTTCGACCTGCTGATTATTAGGACTTAAGAGTTTGTAATTTCTATTCTGACTATTTCCAGAGTCAACCCATCCGTCAAACACCCTCAAAGGGTTTCTTAAGAAAAAAAAAATTGGCCTCCGGCCAATTTATGCGCGGCGCTTCGCGCCGCGTACCGGCGCTACGCGCCGGCATTTGGGGGGCTTCGCCCCCCCATCCGCTTAGCGGATTGGTGCGGGGACCGCACGGGACTTTCTCGCTCGAGCCGGCGCTTCGCGCCGGCATAGACACTTTTACTGGAATATTTAGAAAAATACTGCCAATTTTACAAAATCATAAAGTTTGATTGGAATTTTGATCACAGGATAATAGTTATGAAATTTTTATTCAAACCACTGAACTTTACCGTAAATGTCTTCGCGATATGTGATGAATTCATATATTCGGACTCGACTTGTTCATTTTATGAGGCATCTTCAATTAAATATGTAATTGATTAACAAAGTCTCCTGTCAAAGATGGCGATCCGTAAAAATCTTAGCTTTTCTACGATTCATTAGGATCCATTAGATTCATTGACATCATACTTCAGATACGATTTTATATTATAATCTCTCCTTAAGCACGGTCAAAAGCCATCAAATATCTACTTGAATGGGTAGAATGACTATTCGATGTTCAAATAGTCTGAAAACTAAACGGTTTTCGCTTAGCATCTCCCAAATTTTAAATTTGGCGGGCGAATCTACCTGCTGGAAGGTTCACCACACGCCCGCCAGGAGCGCCATCTCCTTACTGCGTATCCCTGTAATTCAAAGCGAAAACAATAGAGAGCGCTGAGAGCGCCATCTCCTCGCTGCTGTCAACAAACCTTTGCAACGAACCTCGGTTTCTAACAATTTATAACCTCCTTTATTAAGTAACAAGCATTAAATCAGTCATATTTGTGCCGTATTATTATATTATATTTGTGCTTAGTACCTCGTAAAAAGGAACCGCGAAAGATGGAATCTGCCGGGATTCTAAATTCATTAACAACAAACATATTAGTTTTTAATAAAGATCTAAGTGTCAGTTCTTGGCGTTTCATAGTACCTTTGATATATTGTGAGTACCTAATTAGTTGTCTAATTTTGCTTGGTGTATACCTACGGAGTAATTTTGGAAATAGTATATGATGCATTATATAATGCATTTGAATTCCTGGGTTTCACCTGACTCAAAGCGTTCGCTGCTGTTATCTAGAAGCGTTCCGACTCACTTATCAGAGAATTGAGCGTTTCCTATCGGTCCCTCTGCAATTATGAGATTAGTCCAAGAATCCTTTAGGAACTTAAATTAATGACTCAGATGGTGCTTTTGAGCCAACTTTCAAAGAATTAAAGGCATTTTTTCAAAATCTACAGTCCATGAGCTCTCCGTGTGACCGAAGTGCTCTCCTCGCTATATGACGCGTAACCCTTCAATTTTTAGTTTAGTCCAAAGACCTCATAGGAACTTACATTATTTAACCAGGTGGTGCTCTTATGCCAACTTTCGAAGAAATGAAAGGCATTTTTTTTCAAATTTACAGTCTTTGAAAATGAGTTGTTTGTGTGATGTCGCGGTGCAAAGTGCCCTACTTTTGGGCCTCGTAATCCCTTGAATTTTGAGTTTAGTCCAAAGATCTTTTAGGAACTTAAATTAATGACCCAGGCCATGTGCTTGATGCCCACTTTTAAAGAATTAAAGGCATTTTTCAAAATTTACGGTCCCTCAAAATGAGCTTTCCGTGTGATTTTGCTGAAAATGGACCTTTAACCCAATTTGACCCTAGCCCCCCCAAATTTTAGCGTACCTCAAAATCGTTGGACGTGCATAAGGAGACCATAGATATGGTGTCCTGTGCCAATTTTGAATGAAATCGAACAGATAAATTCTGAGATATCGCTGTACACAGATTTGGGGGACGCCACACGGACGGACACACATTTTTTCAAGTATGGTTATTTTTACTCCTGGGACCTTAAAACGTCTAGAAATGATGAAATTTCAACTTTTTTTTTTTTTTTTTGGAGGATGACAATACTTCCTCTCTACCCTATGGGAGCGAGAAAGTAACAACTAGTTTCAGGTAAGCTTATGGTAAGTGCTAGGACAAATCGTCACCTTCCAGGCAAAGTATCACAAGCGCCATGCGACGTTTAAAAATTTCCGCCGCCATTTTATTTTTTCACAGAAAAATTGTTCAACGAAGCTGTCCGAAAATTTCACTGAATTTTCTTTGTGCTGCCGATAAAATTTAGTGAAATTTCCAAACAGATTCAACCAACAATTTCTCAGTAAAAAAATAAAATGGCGGCGGAAATTTTTAAACGTCGCATGGCGCTTGTGATACTTTGCCTGGAAGGTGACGAAATAACAATTCTTGGTCTTCAAGTTACAAATGAGCAAGTAAGTTAGTTTTTCCTAGGAAAATTCAATGGAAAGAGAGGTTTTAAGCGGGGAGAATTTGGACACGTGGTACCAACGGTTGCTGGCGGTTCACGGACGTATGAAAACGATCAGTGGCGTGGCGTGAATTGCGATATATCGATCGTTATGCCATTTAAACCTATGAAAAAAGATCGATTATCAGGGTGTTCGCAGCGAACACCTTAGTAATCGATTCTTTACCATAGCTTCAAATGGCGAGATATCGATAATCGATTATTCACGCCACGCCACTGAAAACTATGACTCCTGGAAGCGTAACCGCGTTGGCCCTTGTCCTATTCACGGAGAGTATTGGAGCCAAACATGCCGCTTTGGCGGTGGGCAGTTGACTTGCCTGGCGCTTACGCGAGGAGATATAGGAAGTAAGCTACCTATTGATCCATGAACTTGTCAACCATTCAACCTGATGCATAGTACTTAACAAACGAATTTGCTTAAATGCATTGCATTATCATTGATCTTCATCCCATTTGATTGATCATTATCATTATCATCTCAGATATCCTTCCCTCATAGCACAATGTCGCTTAATTTTTTTTTTTTTTTTTTTTTTTTTTTTTTTTTTTTTTAAATGTCTCTAAAAACAATAAAATGTTTCACAGATGTTCCTTTAAAAGGGGAAAAACTCACGTATTTTTGATCATGTCTAAGAATAGTAATTTACTTATAAGCAAAAAAAAAAGGACGAGGATGGTCTTGAGGTATGCCTGGGACAAAAAATTATTTGAGTCATCGAAAGAAATATATTTTGCTTTATTCGTGCACATCACTTTAAGTTACACTGGGCGGCGGTTACTTTTTTGATACTTCTTCACTTATTAGCGTATACTAAGAGATGGTTTTAGGGATCAATGCCTCTAATGTTTCAACTATCATGCTTGTGACTAATCAGGAACCTAAATAATAAACATTTGATTGGAAAGTGGCAATTTCCTCAGGCACGGGCCTGTTCGAACGATTACTGCGGTAGTAGAAAAATTTTATGGCTTATTTATTGGCTCCGAAATTTAGCCGTCATAAATCTATCGTCACCGAAATGACATAAGTAGCCACATTGCGCTAATAAATACCGATTTTCATAGAAATAGAGAGAAAGAGCCTGTGCTGAGCTAGTGAACTACTTGAGCAACGGTGTTGGATTTTTAATTATTTTTTGACAGGTGCAAGTTTTATATTTCGATGGCCGGATTTGATCAAATTTAAAATCACGATTTCTAAAGTCTCTATAAAATAATACTCAATGTGCTTGCCACCAACGATTAGACAGGCTATAGTTCATTAGAATAAATACATCCAAGACAAGAAATTAAAACCAGATGCGAAAGCTAACGATTCAACTTTATTTTGTAATTCACACAAGCGGATACTTTTCAGCTTTTGATTTTCTTAGTTTCAGTGATTAAATATTACCACTAACTTAAGAGATAGAGCTTCCAGAAAGACGCTTGTCCATCGGCAAGCACAACAACAAGGACGATATTCCCCGATGGGTTTATAACATATTTTACCAGTTCAATCGAAACTTATTAAGCGTTATGCACCTGTGATTTTTGACTAGACGACTATTCGCGCTCCGCAGTATGTTTGTTGCCTACCCGGCAGTAATGAAGGCGATTTTTAGATTGACGATATCCACCAATAAATTAACACCATCCTTTATCGGCTTGATCGAAGACTATGAATAGCCATGGAGAAAAAAAAGGTGTTTACATCATGAGGCTTGTTTACCCCGTGACGTAGGTCGGTACGGGTACTCCAGCAAAATCCAGAATTCGAATGGACCATAACGTCACATTTTTTTTTGCTTAAATCAACTCATGATATAAATTCAAAAACAATTTTGTACAGAATGACTTTTTTTTATGAACTACACCATTTCCACTTGTCCGTACCGACCCATTTCATTTAAAAAAATCCAAGATGTCCGAAATGCAAAACACCTTCTTTTTTTCTCTATGATGGATAGCGAAATGAACATGCTTTTTTCTACTAGATGACCATGCTCGGGTTGCGATATGTTTGGTGCCACTGCGGCGAAATTGAAAGCGGACCTCAAGTGAATGATATCTGTCAACAGATTCATAAACGATCTATTTACGGAGCGTGATTAATGTGTATTTGGTTGCTTTGGAAAACCTTAATATCTCGAGCTTGTGCTTAAAATATAGCAGGCTCGACGTGGAAACTGTACAGCACTCTAGTTGGTCATATTTACTCAAGTGGCCAGTGGCAGCGCTGAGGAGTGAGGACCATGCTTATCACTTTCCGACACAACCGGGTGTTTAACGAATACCAATTGGACAACTCGTCCATTTTGCAAGGAAAAAATATTATTTCTGACTAATCAAAAAAGCTCTTGTATGCATACCTATGGGAATTAATGATGCGTGCGTTGTTTCTGAAGTGAGTACAAAGAGTATAGTTCCTCATTGCATTTAGTCCTATACTGCCGTGCTAAGGAAGAACGCCGTAGGAACATTTAAGAGTTGCCAAATTTCTACGGATAAAACACGCATTTTTATAATATAATTACGCAATTAATATATTTAATATTTATATTAATATTAATTATTTTTTTATATTAATATTTTTAATATATATACGCAATATTATAATTTGAAATGACAGACATTTAGACATGTGACAGACATTTTAGATTAAACTGCGAACATAATTGTCTGAAAAATTGGAAGAATAATAGTCACAACGTTCCCCATGTACCTATTCTCATTTTATCTAACGAAAGACTACGAATGAAGGTTCATACGGCGTTTTTCCTCGGCATAACAGTATCAGTGTTCATTCAAAACGACGATGGAACTAGTTCATCCAAATTTTGGAATCCCAGGTAAGTTGGCGATAGGAGTTGCGTTTCAAAATACCATAGGAGTTCTTATAGCCGACTAAAGAAGGCTATTGAAAATCATATAGCTGGCTGTAGAAAGCGGAGCGAACCATATAGCCGGGCTATACGAAGCTATAAAAAAGTATACAGTCGGGCTATAGTTCCTATCGCTGGGCTTTACCCTTTATCGCCACTGGCTATAAAAGGCTATGAGAAATTGTGTAGAAATTCGTGTGCTTTGGAAATCATTAAGTTTGATACGGGGCTACCTTAATATTTACAAAACACATATTATATTTTCCTTTAAAACATATGTTTTTTTCATCAATTAAAATGAGAATAGTCCATACAGAGTGTGGAAACATTTCAAAATCATGAGTTGAAAAACGCTGACTCCGCAAGATAAAATATTAGAGCCTAACACAAAGCGGAGCGGCGACGCACTGGCGCCTACAAACCTAACAGGGATACTTCACGCATTGCGCAATGCGTGAAGTATCCCTGTTAGGTTTGTAGGCGCCAGTGCGCGTTTCGAGCTCTCTGCCCGCCCGCCGCGCCGCAGCGTGGCACGGCGTCTGAAGCAACTATTTCGCACCAGAGGTATTGCACAGTATCATAAGAAATTGAAGGCGCTCCAACATATTAAGAATGACAGGCATCCTTCAAAAGTACGGAACATTCCTCGCAAAATAAATAAAGATACTACGGCACAAAAAGGAGCAGTGATCCAAAAACTAACTAAGTCCTAGTATCCGTTTTTAGTAACAATTAGCATAAACTTCATCGTCTGGCTGTTGCTTAATCGCCGTCGGCTATAAAAGGCTATAAGAAATTGTACAGGTTGCTACAGAAGCTATTGGAAATCTTGCCGGCTTTAGGTCTATAGTATTTTGGAACACACATTCTACTGCCAATTTTTACCAGGGATATCTAAGAACGATAGTGCCAAATAATCCCAAACCCTGTGTTCAATTTACTTAACAGTGTGTCTGTGACGGAATGTTATGTTTAACGGATTTCGCCACAGAATCAGGCTAAATACATCTAACGATGCCTAATTTCTTCCCATATTTTATCTTTTAGATAGAAAACTAAGTAACACCGAACTTTAAAATTTTAGCAAGTAGCTTCTTAACGACCTAGGGTACATGCACATGAAAGTAAAATGCGTTGAATAGTTTAGTTCTTCATTAAAAAATTAAATACGAGAAAAATTATGCAATCTAAAATACAGTTTTGCTGATTTCCATTCAAGCTCGTCCAACTTTACTAATCGTCACCAATCTAAAGGGCTCCGTCACCAGGACATGATTGTGGGCGACTCATCGCTCTGCGGCGATTTAAGCACTCATATTTGGAAAGAGAAAAGTAATTTAGTTGAAATAAAGTTACCCAGAATTTTGCTTCGACACCATTCGTTTTTCGCACTCGTGAGTGATGAGATGAACGTGAACAAAGCACACGCAGAAATATCGGCTTTAAATAACGCGCACTGTTTTTTTTTTTTTTTTTTTTTTTTTTTTTTTTTTTTTTTTTGCTTTTTTACGCTTTTTCCAAAATAAGCTCAAAAACGACCTAACAGGTCACCTTCAGTTTTTATTTTTATTTTTTAACTGCAGCAAAATTCACATGGAGGCAAGTAACCCTTAAGCTGTTATTCAGAAGTATTCAAAATTTCGAATTTCAATGGGAATCCTTTTCGAGGTTTCTTCATGAGCAGGTTTCGGCGGTTCAATTATTTGACGAGATACCCGATAACGCGTGCCTCTACTACACTCTATTGATGAATTTTGAACTATATTTGATGATGCTTTATGAATGGGTTCATTGGTGATTTTGATTTGAGGGAACGCGCGAGTGGGAGCTCGAAAAATGGCGCGGTTCGCTCGCGCGTGTGCAAACGGCGACTGAGTTGCTCGCGCGATCGGGTGATGGGTCTGCGCGCGCAACTGATGATTTCCACCGCAAAGGAAACCAATTGCTTATCACACAATCGCTCCATGAGCACGTACCGCATCGGTGGCCGATTCAGATGGAGGGGGCACGGTGGCATGACCCCCTCCCCATCGGACCCAAAACAGGAGGCGGAAACAGAAGAATAGGAAGAAAAAGGCGAACGGAAGAAAATGAAAGAGAGTGAAAGGAGCATACCTAAAAATGTACCAACATGATTTTAACCCTCTATAACATGGATTAATTTTGAATCTCAGAGTCTATGAGACACTGATCTATTTTGTAGTTTGCATTAAAAAAATAGACTACCGAATTTGTTTTCAAAATTTTAAACTTAAGGGAATCAGTTTTTCAAAAAAATAAAAAACTAACAAAATTTTGCAAAATCATGTCAGAGGGGCAAGATTCGCTTCTTAAAACCCCCAAAATTACGTTCTTGAATTCGTAACGCAATGCCATAGAGGGTTAAGACATATAACTGCGCTACTGTCTTTCTTATTCTTTGCTATTTTTTCATACATATAATACCTCATATCGCAGAAGCAAAAAGTTTAATTCCTGATAAAAGAAACTGACTCTGATACGATACGCGCTCAAAAAATGGTTCTTGAAGTGTTCTTAGGTCAGGAAGTGCAGGGCCGTCACCCACATTTAAGAGGGGCAAATTTGTGATGTATTAAATAATTACAGCACTTTTCTGAAAATTGACAATTTTACGACAAAAACCAAGGATAGTCTCCTTTAATGGCGCAATGGGTGACGCTGTAATTGAGTTGAGGTATGAGAGAAACAAGCGAAGCAACGAACACCAAGCAAATTTCAGTACAACGCCTGGATGCAACTATTCGAGCCCCACGGATGACCGTGTTGCATAACCCTAGAAGTTAAGGCGTTCTCATACTGCTGGCACTCACCAGCCGCGCGGCTTGGCAACGGGTTGCACTCCGAGAATCCAAAATGACAGAGCGCCTTCAATTCTCCGTGTATACTACGAGGACATCCACCACACACGAATCTTTGCACACATGGGTTAAGGGTGTGAGCAGTTTTTTTGTTCCAGTTTTGATCCAGCTATGTGCTGAGCATGATTTGTAGAGCAAGTATTCGTAAATTCGAAAATAATTATCATCACATTATCTATTGAAAAAAGATTGGGAAAGCAGTGGTTCATCTTGCTTACATGGATGCCAGGCCACTGAAAACTAGGGGAGCGAGAAAGTAAAAAAAAAAAACAAGAACTGTTCGGAACACCAAGCTTTCATGTCAAACGTTAACGGAGACATCTGCCCTTCAAGAAACACCACGTCTGACGTCATCTACCGTGGTGGTGCATACCATAGTTTTTTCTACCGTATATTTCCATCCGTTTTTCAATCCGAGGAATCACTGAAAATATTTTTTATCACAAGTTGATGAATCCACAGTGGAAGAAACCGTGGTATGCACTACCCCGATAGATAACATCATACATCGTAGTTTTCAACGGACGATATCTCCGTTAATATTTAACGTAGCGACTAGAAGTCTGGGCACATTTTATAACTTTTTGATCATCTATAAGCTTTAAAAATCAAACTGCGATTCTGTTATCAGCACAATTGACCCATTTAGAATAGTATATGTACAGTGCATTCTCTCCTAGAAAAGTTGCATTTTAGGAAACATCCTCAAAATTGGTACATACATTTGCCTGGTTGCAGAATGCAATGAGAAAAAGGAAAAGTATTGAGATGTTGACCCGGATTCATAGTTGAGTTGAACATTAAAGGACTAAAAACAGGATCACCGAGCACACATAGAGATGAGTTCTAGAGAAGTTAATTTTCTGGAAAGTTGTTCAGCCGCATATTGCATCTATTTATAATGACTATAAACAATGAAATAGTAGGCCAAAGATGCATATTTTTCATTTTTATGAAGCCACCCTGGTAAAAATTGGCGATAGGAGCTGCGTTTCAAAATACCACAAGAGTTTTTATAGCCGACTAAAGGAGGCTATTGAAAATCATATAGCTGGCTAAAGAAAGCTGAGCAAATCATATAGTCGGGCTATACGAAGCTATAAAAAAGTATACAGTCGGGCTATAGTTCCTATCGCTGGGCTTTACACTTTATCGCCACTGGCTATAAAAGGCTATGAGAAATTGTGTAGAAATTCGTGTGCTTTGGAAATCATTAAGTTTGATACGGGGCTACCTTAATATTTACAAAACACATATTATATTTTCCTTTAAAACATATGTTTTTTTCATCAATTAAAATGAGAATAGTCAATACAGAGTGTGGAAACATTTCAAAACCATGAGTTGAAAAACGCTGACTCCGCAAGATAAAATATTAGAGCCTAACACAAAGCGGAGCGGCGACGCACTGGCGCCTACAAACCTAACAGGGATACTTCACGCGTTGCGCAATACGTGAAGTATCCCTGTTAGGTTTGTAGGCGCTAATGCACGTTTCGCTCTCTGTGCCCGGCCGCCGCGTGCCACGGCGTCTGAAGCAATTATTTCACACCAGAGGTATTGCACAGTACCTTAAGAAATTGAAGGCGCTCCAACATATTAAGAATGACAGGCATCCTTCAAAAGTACGGAACATTCCTCGCAAAATAAATAAAGATACTACGGCACAAAAAGGAGCAGTGATCCAAAAACTAACTAAGTCCTAGTATCCGTTTTTAGTAACAATTAGCATAAACTTTATCGTCTGGCTTTGCTTAGTCGCCATCGGCTATAAAAGGCTAAAAGAAATTGTAGAGCCGGCTGTAGAAGCTATTGGAAATCTTACAACCGGCTTTATGTCTATGGTATTTTGGAACACAGATTCTACTGCCAATTCTTACCAGGGCAGCCTTTGAAAGGCTGGTACCTGCTGTATTGTCTTTTGTATTGGTCTATATCGTGTATTGTCCTAATATGTAATTTAAAATTGTAGTCTCTTTTAAAATTGTATAAATTATCCATTTACGAAATACAATCCCGGCTTTAGCGCCCTTAAACTACGGCCTTAACGGTCAAAACTGCAGTAGCGGCAGAGGAAAACCGAAAAACCAAGCGGGGACGCTACTTCAATATTAAACTTCCATCGCCTTCCTAAGGCGCAGGGATTCAACTATTTGAACTCTGCAGAACGCGTGAGGTATCACGCCTCAATTGAAGGCGTTTTCGAATCTTCTGTGTTACTTGACGAGATTCTCCAAATTGTTTTGCATTATTTTGTTGATTTGAGTTTCCGTTATTATTTAGTTAAATTTCTCCTGCTTCTTAATTTTTAAAAATTCTGCAAAAATTATCCATTTGCGAAATAC
Organism: Bemisia tabaci; assembly: GCF_001854935.1. NCBI lineage: Eukaryota > Metazoa > Arthropoda > Insecta > Hemiptera > Aleyrodidae > Bemisia > Bemisia tabaci. The sequence continues at coordinate 2,753,401 of NW_017547261.1, read as the reverse complement.
AATCCCTGTAGTTGATTCGATCGACAAACGCGTTGGTCGGCGGTGACGGGGACTTGATGCAACTATTTAAACTTGTTGGATGTCCGTATCGGTCCGACTGAAGTGCGAAACCACGTATCTCCATTGCGGTGTTTCAAAATGTCCGTTCTTAATTCATCTCTTCCATGATAAACAATCCAAATTTACGACTTTAGATTTAGAAACCAAATCTTCCGCTATCGAATACGAAAAATCATGGAGAATTTAAGTTTCATGTTGACCAGCTTCTCGAAAGAAAAATAAAATTTCTAAGGAAGTCTGCAACGTCGCAAATGGAGAAACGTCGTCTCTCATTTTGCCCGAAAATATGTATGCGTAAAATTGAGGGCATTATGACTGGCCTCTCTCAACTTATATTCGTCTGTAACGATAAACAATGGGACGCGCTTGCTACGGCGCCTTGATACAACTATACAACCTCGACGGATGTCCGTATTGCGTTCAAAAAATTGAAGGCGTTTTGACTTCCTACGCATAATACCTGTGCTTTAGCGCCCTTAAACTACGGCCTTAACGGTCGAAACTGCAGTAGCGGCACAGGAAAACCGAAAAACCAAGCGGGGACGCTACTTCAATATTAAGCTTCCATCGCCTTGCTAAGGCACAGGGATTCAACTATTTGAACTCTCCGGAACGCGTGAGGTATCACGCCTAAATTGAAGGCGTTTCCGAATCTTCTGTGTTACTTGACGAGATTCTCCAAATTATTCTGCATTATATTGTTGATTTGAGTTCCTGTCATTATTTACTTAAATTTCTCCTCCTTCTTAATTTTTAATTATTCTGCAAAAATTATCCATTTGCGAAATACAATCCCTGCTTTAGCGCCCTTAAACTACGGCCTAAACGGTCGAAACTGCAGTAGCGGCACAGGATAACCGAAAAACCAAGCGGTGACGCTACTTCAATTTCAAGCTTCCATTGCCTTGCCAAGGCGCAGGGATACAACTATTTGAACTCTCAGGAACGCGTGAGGTATCACCCCACAATTGAAGGCGTTTTCGAATCTTCCGTGTTACATGACGAGATTTCCAAATTGTTCCACCAACTATACTGTGGGTAACGCTCTGAAGATGGGACGGGGTTCCCGAAATGCATTAGCACTGGTTTAAAAAATAAACATGAAAAAATGCATCTTTGGCTTACTATTTCATTATTAATCATTGAGTTCATTTTCCACGATTTTCCTATCCTAAATTGCTCCTTACTTACCTTTTCTCTCATCATTTGAATGTTAGGCAGCCTTTGTTGAAAAAAACGCAGACTCTTTAAGTCTTTCGAGTGGTATTGTGTTTTTGCAGTGTATGAAAGAAACCTTGGAAAAGATAAAAGCAATTTTTTTTTCTGATGCGTGTTAATATAATAACACGCATCAGAAAAAGTTGTCTCGCAAGTTTGTCTCGCGTCCGGTCAATTACATCAATACACGATTTAAAAAGTTGTATTTAAAAAGTGAAGTATCCAGGCAGTCTTGCAGGCACTAACAGCGCGCACCGTAGAGTACGCGCGATGTGTGAAGTATCCGTGCAGTCTTAGCGCGCACCGTAGAGTACGCGCGATGCGTGAAGTATCCGTGCAGTCTTGCAGGCGCTAACATGCGCTCCGCGTCAACCGCAGTGTTCAGCGCGATCATTCAAACTCGCGCAACATTTTTCAACTTGTGATTTCAAAGTTTTTTGCACAGGTACACTCTGCATGAACCATTTGTCAAAAAACTAGACAAAATACAACTAATTTTTTCTCTTTAACTCAACTAAAAATTCATACTGAGCAGCCAAATAAAAAAGAAACGAGACATTAAAAATTGCGACCCGTTCCACTTTTTAGTCTCACTTTGGTCTGTTAGCACGCCTCAGTTTAATTTACGTCCATTGAGGGGCTTGGCGGACAAGGTGCATAATTGCAGTTTTTGCTATTTCGAAAAATTCGTGTTTGGAGTTTCGAAATTACGTGGATCCTTAGGGAGGAAAGAAAGTTCAAACTAACTTTTTGATGCCTAAAAATTGGAATTTAGGAGCGAATTTTTCACAAAATATACTTTAGGACTAGTTTTACTTAATATTATTATTATCTTAATTGTTTAAGAAATTGCACGGATGCGCCATGTCCTCCAAGCCCCTCCATTGATGTGTGTTCAAAATCCGAAAAAGCGGGGTGGATGTAAAAATTAGGTGCGTCCAGATGTTAACCAGCAGGAAATGCACGATTGTTCTTCAGCAGAATTTTAACTTCGAAAGGAAGGAACCGTTTCACCCATTTCTCAGTGCATTAGGAACTGTTGTTACAGACACAAGGAAAAACAATGGGTCACTGAACCATGAGCGAATTTTGACTTGCGAATACTTGAACTGGAGGTAAATGACGTGTGAAACACAAAGTATTCATTGAAAACAACAAGTATTGAGCCAGATTGCAAAATACCATCGAGGCTCAACCAAACTAAATGAGCCAGCAAAGGCCAGTTGAACAAAATCGCGGTGCCCGTGGGATTCAAAACATCGAAACTTGGACAGTGACGCATTCGATCTATGGATTGGATGTGAGCTAAGCGCATTTGACAGTCTAGTGGCATTTTCTGTCATAAAAATCCTCTTGTTCGATACCCTCTCCGAGAATGAACCTAGAATGTTTCCTGAAAAAGGTCAACTTAGGTAACGGTATCATATGATTCTCAAGCCTTATTGGTGTCACCTATAGTTGTCCACTATCAGTGATAGTAGGTAATCCTTTGACTTTTCTTGGCTTTCTCTACTTACTGAAGCCCCCTTTCATCGACCTCCCTCCATTATTTTAACAAGCACAGGTATGGACAGTATGGTTTTGGACATAACTTCGAATTTCCAGTATTGGAGGCTTCAGAGTGGACCTGTGGGTGTCGCTCTCCCCCCCCCCCCCCCCCCCATACACAAGCATAGGCGGTGCTAAATCGTTTACTAGAGAAGCCTGGCCTCCATTGAAAAATGATATTTGGCCCTGACTCCACCTGCCGACTGCACGAAGAGGAGTCCGGAGGCCTGACTTCCTCCGATAATTTTTGGAAATTGACTCAATTTCAGATGCATTATTACAAGGCCACAGCAACGTAAATTTTGTAGAATTTGTGCGTATTGGTGCCGGATTCCAGCCTTGGCTCTTCCATGGAACTTAAAATTTAAATGAATGAACGAAAAATAATTATAAACCTTAATGGGTAACTTATAACTTAAGTGTTACAGAAAGACAAATAAAGTATGCAAGGCATCCATTATGATGAATCACTCTAAAATGTTTGACAAATTTCAATTATGTATTTGTGCCTCTTTTGTTCATTGGGAGAGTTCATCGATCAGTTTAACAAGAGAATACTAAAAAGCAATTTTTGCTTTCAGAGAAATAATCGCAACTCGGTGAAATTTGTATTACTCATTTATAACCAATATATTACATAGAAAAAAATAACAAATAAATGGGACAACTTACAGAATTCATCTTAAAAGGACTGCACTGCTATTATGGTGTAAAAAATCGTCATTTGAAACAATTTTCATGGGTGCCTTAAAATCCAAATTTCATTCAAGAAGTTGGAAAAAATATTCAATCTCCAAGGGCGCATCTTCCGGAAGATCTGTGACATGGATGGCATTTTTTACCTTGTCTTTCCCAAATTTTGCACGGATAGTATTAGGTCTTAGTTCCTTGGCAATATCCTGTAAAATAAAATACAGAGGATCAACACCATTTGCATTAAAAAAATTGAGCAAAAACAATAAACCTAGCTAGTTTCAATTATTACACCACAATCCAATCTAATATTTGAAAAAAAAGATCAGTATGTAATTAGACATACAATTTTACCTCATAATTTTGTCAACAGGCTTGGTTTTCATTATTCACCTGCCAAAACAAATTTGATATATCGCAAATTAAAGAGATAAAAATAAAAGAAAGTAAAGTGAAAGAAAAAATATTATCAAAATAGTTGGCTTCAGCTTCCACTATTGTCCTTCTCCTAGCAACAAACCCAAAAATCTGGGCCTACTGATAAGAACAGAAAGAAAGAGTGATGAAAAACTTGATCTGCCATAAAATACATTAAAGAACAACTCATTCTGTGGTAAGGCTACAAAAAACCGGTGTTCCATTTAATTTTTGTCTTCAGTCTTTTCCAACTTCACACTGGGTTAAGATGTTGCTTATGAACTACAAATAGAAAAAAGATATTTAATAAAGAAAAAATGTTTAACTTCACATTTTTAAAAATCCTTGAAATGAAGAGCATCATAATAACTAACTTTTCGTTCAAGTTCCGTCTAGGGCAACTCTTAATATTCATTCTTTAGGGAACCAAAAATTGAAAAAAATCCTAATTGAAGCTTAATATGGGATAAGTTATTATGATATCTTGGAATGAATCTTACTGGGTCTGATGGTCCAGCAAAGTTCCTGAATTCTTGCGGTGTATTAGGTCCATGAGACTCACTTTCTACAGTCATTGCAAGACAAGGACCTGATGAGAGTTGGCTTACCATACCCTGTAACATAATTAGAACTTCTACATACTTTATTTAATCATTAATAGACACATGTAGGATTGTATTCATAGTCATTAAGCCCCCTGGCCGCTACGCAGCCCAACTTCCAGAGGGCGCTTTGCGCTCTGGTACGCCTGCTTCAAGATAAGAAAGACCAAAAAAAATTAAAAGAATTTTATACTCGACTCTCACTCGTCCAATCTCCTTCTGGCTTGGAGTGATTGGACTGATAAGAATCCAATAAAAAAATCGGAATTTATTTCAAACTGCACGCTACGACAAAAACGAAACGGAACCAACAGAACAGAGTATTTCGTTGCTTTTGGATAGTCTGTAGCAAAGCAGCATACCTTCAATTTGCTTACCTTACCCTCCTAACATCAGACCAAGATTCAACATTTCCCGCTCAGTGCAAATTTTGCCCCCATTTCTAAGCTCCCTGGTCCACTCTTATAAAAAACCTGGGTCCTATTTTCAAAATCTGATTACAGCAGGCCCATTTAGGAATTATCGCCTCTTAACAGCCGTAAAATCATGGAAATCGGCCCAGCAGAAGGCTCAAACAAACTGAGAAAAAATAAAAGTTTTCATAGTTCAAATGGGAGAACTTGCAACTTTACCACGTAATAAAAAAATATCTGGGTCATATTTCCATAAACTTAATAGAGTGGGCTCATCTAGAGACAATTGCCTGTCAAAAAGCCGCAAAAATCATGAAAAACAGCCCGGTAAAACGCTGAAACTAAGCGTTACTAGATATGCAAATTTAGGAGGTTTCCGGGCTTATAGTGTGGATGTAGCTTCTCAGCTTTTGGAGGCCCAACATGGAAGAGGATCACGGGAGGCATTAAGGGAAGTCCAAGGAGGTCTTTAACATAACATTATAAAAAAGATACTTTATAGAAAACTCAAGTTTCATTCGTCAAATTCATTAATCAATTCGGCCTTTGTACTTGTCTCCTGTGTTGCATCCCAAAATGCACGTTTCCAAAGATTGTGCCATCCATGTATCATTAAAGTAACAGATTTCACTATTTTTAACCCATTTATGAACAATGAACAGAAAATGTGCAAGAAACATTTTTATTAAAACAAGATAAATGGTAGAATTGAGCCAGAACTTTTCCAAACAAATAATAAATTGTTAGGCTAATGTAGGCCTTAGATGTAGTAATTAAGGGATTCTCTTTTTCCTTCTACTTACAGAGTATTCTGGAACTACACTTTTGTAAACTTCTAAAAATTCTTCCGCTTGCGCTGTATTCAGGTGGAACATTTTCATTCCGGTAACTTTGAAATTTTTCTCCTCTATCATGGCAATAATTTTTCCCATTAAACCTGAATAAAATACAAAAAAAAAAAAAAAAAAAAAAAAAAAAAAAAACGGATCATAAGATGAAGATGGTCAGAAATTATTTAGACATATTTCTGCTAAATGGAACTACAGATGAGTGGGAAAGATATGGTGTGCTCTAGGAAGCTGCATGAGAAACAATTTTAGAGTGGGCGTGATTCCCTTTGGAAATATGGGAAAGCAGGATTTTACATTCTGTCAAACGGAACTACGTGCAAACTGAATGTGGCACTCATGAGCCATGAGCATATGACCAGAGCGTCGTGGACACGGTTCATGAGTTAAAGACTCGGATGACTCGGATCGTTGTCTCCGTCATCGCCGCTGACATCACTGGTGCTTTATAATTCCCATTCACTCTTACAGCCCTCGGCCTACAAGCACACTCCTTCTTTCCCACCTGTCTCTGGTTGAGTTTGGCAGAAATACGTCCATTTATGGTTATGCCAAGTGCTATAATTGGAACTTTAAGATCTTTATCTCCTCCCCCACCATTGCCTTGTAGGATTGCATGATTCTGTCTTGTTAAGCTGTGCTAACTGGACCCACCTCTTTCCATGAAGAATCAACATTTTTGTGCTACTTTTTAACCGAAGTTATCAACAAACTTCCAAAATATTGGTGAGAACCCCGAAATTTCCTGTTAAGTAATGAGGTGAAACTCCCACAACATGGATCTATGACGCTTAATCAGGCTACTCAATCTCCTTAAGTCGTGACGTAATCTACAAATTCCCCCCCCCCTCCCGATAGGACTGTGTCAAAAATAGGCCTCTGAACAAAGTATGAATTAAAGCACTACTCATCATTATTTTTCTTTGAAATTTCACAAGGAAAACAAATCACATGACAGGAAGTCCGTAAATCAACTCTTAAGTAAGATATAGGTGTTCGCGATTAACATTAATTAAATGGCAAAAATAGTAATGACTTCATTCGTGTAAATAAACTTCCATCTAACCTGCTTAAGAAGTACTTGGTAATATCTGCAGGAGTTGGTTTATTACTTTGCCGGTTGTGTGAATCGTATTCTGAGAGAGATCTTGTAGAGAGTACTTGTGAAGTTCTTTCCTCATTCAGACCTTATCTGGTGGTCTCTTGAGACATTTAGTTGGTACTTTACGGGAAAACAATTCATTGCTTACGTATCATGTCATTTTGTTGAGGTTTTCACATAAAAATTTGATGCATGAGTAGAATTGGAAAATTTCTGAGAAGAGGTGAGCTCCTCTGCCATAAAAAAGATAAGGAAGGCGTATGTCCTTTCACTAAGATGATAAATGAGAGATTGAAGTGCAAACCTTCTTGAATGGCATGAGGCTTGATGGTACAAAACGTCGAGTTAGTGACCGTCATACAAGGCTGGAAATTCTTTTCTAGGGTTGATGGCTCACCAAATAGAAATATTTTTGCTTCCTAAAAAGAGGAAAAGGAAACCAGATTAAAAGGTATAGTGATATTTAATCAAAAGATTAAAAGTTACATCATGTTGATCTGAATAATGAGATTGCATTCAAAGCAAAGTAAAGGAGCACTCTCAGATGGACTCAAAAATTATAAAGCAGTTTGAGAAACCTCATTTTCCACAAAATGAGTCTACTCAATCAAATGATGATTAGCGTATTCCTCTTAGTTAGAAATCATTAAAATTATGCAGAAAAATTGAAATTTTAGAGACTGCATTGATAAAAACAATTAGCAGGTAAATGAAAGTATTTCAATGCATCAATTAAATACTCCTATAGGGAGTTAAATTACATACTTTCCCTGCTGCCTCAAACGATTCAGCTGCATGAAGTACATTGTGTAAAGTATCTTTGCCGAAAAGACCTCGAATAGTAGTTGGAGCTTCCTTGCGGGCAATGTCCGGATTTGTGGGACCAGCCAACTCTTTCAAAACCTGCACACTGTTCTCACCAATTAATTCAAACAATATGCACGGTCCAGACACTAAAATCTGCTCATGGCTCCTGAAATGGAAAGTAAGTAAATACAGTTTTAAAATGCCGATAGAATGTTTACTACAAATATTTTTCCCTGAAATACCTAAGATGGGAGCAGAACATAATGTTATTAAATAATCCATTAAAGAAAAATATTTTGAAATAACTTCTTGAATAACATTAGAGGAAATCTATGTATACAACATGCATGTTTAAAAAATTTCATAAAACCATACAAAACAAGATTTTAACAGCGAGAGAAAAGTGAACACTACATCAGTTGTTTAGCCCCAAAACAAGTATCTAGCTTTGCAATGTTAAAGATTTCTTGTCACACTTCATGATTTTCGTCAAAAATCAATTAACATCATCCCTTGGAATTTTTGCTGATTAGCTTTTTTTAATCCTGTACAGATTATTCTGAGAAAATTGTGAACGGCAATGATCATTGATTATTTCTTCTTTTGCAGAATAGAACAACAGTAGAGATAATGAAAAAGTGCAATTCAGGTGTGTATTTTGTGACTGTCCCCGTCAGTATATGATGCCACGCTATGGGCAAAGTTCCTTTAGGTTACAGTTGTATTTAAGGGGTGCCACATAAAAACTGTGCGTGCCAAGTTTATTGGTCAGGGTTAGAATTCTAAAAAAGGTTGACACTTCTTCTTATAATGACCTAACAGTTGTTTTATGGGATTGATTCCTCACCTTCAAGTGGAGTGAATTAAAACTTAATTTTTGAGCCGCTGGAAAATGCATGAACAGACGAACGAAGTATGATAGGACCAAAACTTCAGATCATATCTGCAGCTGTAGTTTTAAAAATTCAGTATAGAATGGAGAAGTCTTTTAAATTGGAGATTTAGTTCTTGTTTTTGTAATGCTTTGTTACACACCTTTAAATTTTGCCTTTGGAATGTTTTATCTTGATTTTTACCTCCTTATTTTGATGTTTCACAGACAAAAATGAAATGGAGAGAAAAATCAATCACAATTCTGATGAAAATCCTGGGATCAAAATAGCATGTGAGTCATGAAAGATGTATCTGTGCCATGCGGTCACATTTCCTTGCTCTGATTGTGAGTAAGGGCCGGTCCTATCACTTTTAGTCAAATCTGCTTGATATGTAACTAAGGGTCATGCGCTTAACCCTATTACAAAAAATAATCTTCTCTGTGTTACTGTTTGCCAGTCACGACTAACCCCTTAAAATTGTTCTATTTTTTTGAAAAAAACTAAAAAATTGCCACCAACTATGTAAGCACTACCTAGAAATTTCCATTTATTCCATGCAAGAGTCATTAGCAAACTAGCTCTGCTGGAAGTTGCGATAAGTCACTAAAAATTCTTGAGAGGAACAAGAGGAAATTGATGAAGGGGCGTTTGAAGTTGATTATGACATTGGTCCATCAGAGACCAGGATTTGAATTTACCCTAAGGTTTGACAATTTGCTAGGTGCTCGAAGCACCTATCAAATATTTTTCAATTTTCCTTTTGTCAAGTTAAATTATATGAGATGTTCAGAGGTGGTAGAGAACTAATTTTACGTATATAATCTTCACAAACGTAACTGGCGGTTTGATCAGAAGGAATGGAACATGTCCTTGTTTCAATGTGATCTTTGAATTTGATAAAAAAAAAAAAAAAAAAAAAAAAAAAAAAAAAAAAAATTCCAAGTGAGAAAATTATTTGAATTGAATATTTGGGGAAAAATACAGAACTTACAAAATGTCACTGTAATCATTGAACTGGTCCCGGAGAAATCTCCTGGCAAGGTCATTGTTCATGAGAACCATTTTTAAATTGACTACTTTGAGGCCCCTCTCAAGGATCATGTCAAAGATTGCACCTTTTTTGTTGATACCATCCGGTTTGATGAATCCAAAAGTCCTGAGAAAAAGGAAAAGTTAGTTCAGGATTAACTTTACCAACAGTAATACCTTGATTATCTATTCATCATTTATCCGGCACACTGAAAATCCAGCGTAACTATGCAACACTGCCTTTATGTGATCCCTTGAAAAGGAATTTGGTATCTACTACAAGGTTAGCCAGTTGATGGTGACAGATTAAAAGTTCCGGGCAGGTGCCTAGTATTGGGTTCCTGATATGTCATCATGCATTTAGTGATAATAGTTAGTTAGTTAGTTAGTTAATTTATTTAAAGACATTCAGCATCTTAGGCTAATAACATCTTTACAAAAAATTTGAAAGATGAGTGTACATACAAAAATTTAGATTTTTAAATTGAGGGAGACTGAGAGTTTCAGGTAGTGACATTGGGTTCATCACAGTTGCACTATATTATAATACATTATACATTGATATATATTTTATACGTTTTTATACATTTTTTTCTTAAGAGATTGAGTATCTTATACCTGTGTATCTGGTAGAAAAGAACTGCTGTTTACTTACTTCTGTGAGGTTTGACTTAACTTTCTCTTAGTTTCAACATCAGCGTAATCTACTATTTTCATTAGCCTTGAATAGATCTTGACAGATGCTCCAACGTATATATCACATAAGCGTACTCCATCACATTTTGTGCGTTTAAGGAACATTCGAAGATTTCTAAGGTCAAACTGTAAACAAAAAAGGCAAATAACCTCTTCGAAAATTCTTAAAATGAACGGAGTAGAAAATTATTTGATTAGATTCGTACTTTATAATTATGAAAACTAAAGAGCAAAGGGACGTACGGATCGCATTTAGCAAAAAGGAAACAGCACAATTACAGTGTTTTCAAAATTATGCAACTTCTTCTTTTCTTTGAATTGATACTTAAAACATGTACAGTATAAATATTTGCACGATTATTTTTCTTGAAAATTAACAATTTTTTGGTGGGAAGCAAAAACTATTTGCTATTCTGGGACACTTTTTAGATAATTATGAAGAAGCAACATTTTTACAACACAGTAATTGCCCTGGTTCCTTTTTGCTAAATGCTATTCATATGATAATTTTTAGGTGCCAGTTTTTCTGTGGAATCAACTACTACCTATACCAATTTTCATCAAAATCAGAGAAGGAGATGAAAATTTGATGTGATGTTTGATTCGACATGAAATGATCTCATTATTAATGTGACGAACAATTCTGGGATCCAATTTTGAGTATTTTCTTCCAGCGGATATGTGAGTCTCTTACCAACTCTATAGAATCATCCTTTATAAAATATGAGAGGTGGAACTTTTTCGAAAATGATGCCTCTGGATCAAACCATTCAGCGATAAAGTTGTATTTTTCAAAGAAATCGTGACTCTGAAACAAAAAATTACTGTTAAGCTTTGATTGTGTTGGCAACTACAACCGACAAATTAATGAAAAGTCTAACATCGTTCTTGGAACATGAGTACCAGATACAAAGGTTTATGCAGCAGCCCAAGGCAATGGTAACATGAAAAATACAAGGGAGAGAAAACAGGAAGCACGGCTAAAAATACAGCGCTAAAAAGACACTAGACGTTTCAACGTAAAACTGAGTCATTTCCAGTCGGCAAATATATTGAAAATTAAAAAATATCAATGCAAAAACCTGTAACCTACATGTTGGTGCCCGAGATCCAAGGAAATCCCCGAACATGGGTAGCGACTGGATTTTCAGTCCGTCAGACTAGGATTTTTGGTCAGTTCAATTAGGATTTCTGGTTGGTGTAACTGAAATTTTTAAAACATAAATTCAGGACTTAATCTCTTGTTTTTAGTGATGATATGGTCTGGTTGCCACATTCGAAAATTCTTCCTTACAATATTTTCACAATGATGAATGAAAGTCTAATTTTCTTTTTTTTTTATATAAATATTATTAGTAGGACTTAAGGTCATATTTTTGACCGTACGTAATATTTTTGTAAGGATGAAGTACTCGAGGTGCGCCAGGTGTTGACTAAATCACTTTCTTCACTTGGTCACATGTTTACATTTACTTTCATTTCCACCTGTTTTCCCTCACAATGATGAATGAAAGTCTAATTTTCTTCTTTTTTTTATAAATATTATTAGTAGGACTTAAGGTCATATTTTTGACCGTACGCAATATTTTTGTAAGGATGAAGTACTCGAGGTGCGTCAGGTGTTGACTAAATCACTTTCTTCACTTGGTCACATATTTTTTTACATTTACTTTCATTTCCACCTGTTTTCACTATTAATCAGTTGCGTATTTTCTATTTTTTGCTATTTTACTATTTTCAACAATATTCTTTGACCCTTCAACTTCCTGTTTGCCAGTAGTTTCAATAGCTGATGGCTTGTATGTTATCTTTGCCTTGGACTATCGCTTTAGGTAGTTTGTATTCACCTTGATAATGATCCTAAATGTCGAAAAGCTTCGACTCTGAATTAATAAAAGCATCTTCATAACACCTTGGCATTGTGTTTACATAATCATAATCAAATCCCTTCAATTCTTCACTTGTGATAGCGCACTTGCAAGCGACTGTAAGCAACTTAATATTGTAACAGACTGCAACAGTTGATTATTCAAGGCATCGCTACACACTCAACTGAAAACTTTGATAGTTCCAAAATGAGAACCAAAAAATTTTGTTGCACTGGGTAGTTTACCCAGTTGAGGCAACTAAAAATTTAGGACATTCAGATTTTCTATTAGTAATTTTCCTTTTTTATTAGAAATGTATTTTATTGAATAAAATGCTGTTGACTTGCGAACTTTGCAAGTGTTTTTACATTTACCTCTCCCGCCCGGCAAAATTACGTTGTGGCAACGTTGCCAAAACGTTGCAATTTCGCCATTTACGTATTCGGGCAACGTTGTGGTAACGTTGCCACAACGTGTAATTTTGTCAGCTTGCATGAACGTAATTGGCAATGTGTCTGCAATGTGTTTTAGCAACATAATGGGAATGTTGCAAAAATACGTTTTAGCAACATAATGGGAATGTTGCAAAAATACGGTGAAAAAATTTCGGTGATTTATTTTAGGAGTACTCTGCATTTTTACTCCTAGAATTCAATGTGGACCGCAGAGAAGCGTTTCTTAGGCACCCGAAATTCACTTTAAGTCCGAAAGTAGCCGCGCTCCGCCCGGGTTCCCAAGCGGGCTCCCATCGAAGTACTAACTACGCCCGACGTTGCTGAACTTCAGTGATCGCCCGTGTGTCGCTGCCACTCAGCTACGGACGCTCGCGTGATAAAGTTTGGTTATTTAGCATTAATAAACATCCCTAGATCTGGTTCAATGATAGAAAGCAATGATATTCTTGCATTTCTGTGCATAATTCTACAGCGAAGGATACTGAACATAATATTAGGAAGATCAAGTTTTTAAAAAAAAGGAGTATGAAAAAAAAAATTAAAAAAGAATTGAATAAATATATTCATTTTATATAAATACAATTATTATTATTTTAATTATTTCTTTAATTATATTATAATTATTTTTTATTATTATAATTATTTGGTATTTTTATTTTGTATTAAATTATTTTCTAATTATTTATATTTATTGTTTTTATTTTATTTTTTATTTTTATATTATTTTTTTATTTTTTTTAATTTTATCTTCATTTGTATATTTTTATTGTTAATTTTTTTATTTTTTGAATTATCTATCAATTAATTTTTGTTCATTTTTGTATATACATATACATATTTTTGCGACATTGTATGAGGGCGCATTCCCTTATATTGATTGGAGAAAATCATCTGGTGAGAAACAACAGAAAGGAGAACACCTGAAACAGTGGAGAGTGTCCTCTCCGATTTGCAGCACAGCATCTGCTTGACCTCATATCTGAGTTCTACGACCAAAATTACACAGGGATTGATACCTCACATGACACTATATGCGCATTTTAAAAAACCGAAATCCCAGAGGCCTTATTATGACCGCCATTTTGAAATTTAGGCATTTTGGGGGGTGTTCCGGGGTCGGACCGTGGTAAACTTTTGGTATGTTGTTCAGGAGGACCTACTGATGACGTTTACATAGGAAAAGTTTGTTAAGCAATTTGTTCCGGGTCAAATCGTGTTTCTCCCTGACTAATAATGTTTAAGAACGTTGTCACAATATATCTAAGAAATAATTATTGAAACGTTTTTTAATAATGTTCCAGAAACATTCCTAAAAACGTTTTGAAAATATTGTCTAAAATATAATGTCAGGCAACATTGCTGAAACATTGCTTAAACGTTGCTGCTTTACCTTTACAAAGCAAATCATCAAAAATGTTGCCTTGCAATGTTGCGGCAACGTACACATTGCTCCCTTGCCGGGCGGGTAGCTTTCACTACTGTAGTTTATACAAATCAAGATAAACACCAAACTCTTCTGAAAATGGAGATAATTACAGCAAAGAAAAAATTGCAGAGTGCCTAACTGAAGAAGAAAAAGAGAAAGAGGCGAAAGAAATGTGACCAAAAGTCCTAAAATGTCTAACTATGTTACATTTTCCATTTTAAAGTTAATAGTTCTTAGTTAATAATAATAATTCCTTTTAGAAGCTAGTACTATACTATTGGACTACTCCTATTCTGCCGTGCAAAGGAAGAACGCCATATGAACATTCGGGAGTTGCCAAATTTCCCTTGATAAAATGTGAATTTTTGACGACACTCATGCCTACTTTTCCTTGAAATTTTCAGATATTTCAGATTAAATTGCGTACGAAATTGCCTGAAATTTTTGGGGGAAAATATTCCAGATTCTCCCAGTAAATTCAGTTTTTATCGAAGAAAACTTGGCAACGTCTAAAGGCTTATACGGCGTTCTTCCTTAGCACGGCAGTATTGTACTTTGACATATGCCGTAATCCCGATAATAGGTCTTTATTGTCCAAATGTAAATTAGAGAAATAAACAATATAAATTGGATTTAGTTCTACATTGGTACTTAGTGATAGAGGAAATCAAAGCTCTTATGGCTGATATCTATTTAGATTATTGAGACTAAGGCACTAAGACAAATTTATCATTGTCACTGAGAGCACTAGAATTTTAATTGTTGCAACTAAAATTTTAAGTCGCTTCTTTCATTGTGAAGTTGAACGATGAAAATTAAAACGTTTCAGAGAAAGCACTGTTAAAATCTAGACTAAAGGCCTAGATACACACGGAGATTGAAAGACGGAAGCCAATGAAGAGCCTTGATTTCCATCTATTGACGTCGATATGTCGAAATCAAGGATCTTCATTGGCTTTCGTTTTCCAATTGCGGCGATTAATTGCCGTGTGTATCTAGGCCTTTAGATGGATAACCTAATGAGTCAAATTGGTTGACGGTAAGATACGCCGATACATCTAATGTTCCTTATATGGGGACTAGGTGTACTTAGGTTAATCCTTCAGCAGCATCAGACTTGCTGTTCGCAGCATTAAATTATAAGAATAGGGATCGTAATGATTATGAGACAGTCAGGGGATATACAAAAAAAGAATGAAAATAATATGCAGACCTCCTCAAATGGACTAAAACCCTTTGAGTAATTTTGAGGAATGGGCACTGGAATACAGCCACAGGCCATATAAGGGTACAGATCTGTGGGAGGATTTGCAATTATGAAGAAATGATCACTCTGAAATCTTTACCATTCTGAAGAGGTCCGATCAAAGTTCAGGCAGATTTCGACGAACAGTAAGTGTCAGTGTCAGCACATGACAAAACCGGCAATGATTGCGATGAAAATTCTATCCACGATATGAGCAATGAACATTATTGTCGAAAGGGAATTGGAAAAAATATTTGAATGGAAAGTCACGAACGAAAATTAGCAAATGAGACGGATAAAAGCGCAATAAAACGACGTTATGTTTTGTTTTTAAAAATTTCCATTGAAATTTCCCACTATTTACTTTCTTATCGCTGTTGCTAGGATACAGCAACAAACAACAAGCAACGAACGCAACAACTGTTGACTGTTGAGAAACTTTAAGGTTATGTCTTCTGTCAACATTAATAACAGTCAACCAGTCGAACACCATGCCGCAGAGGTGCAAACTAAATAGGTCTAGTGCAAACTACTGTCGTGACAATATTCCATAAGTAAAGGCTCCAATTTTTGCAAACGCAAAGATTTAAGAGAAATTAGCAGTGAATCTAAATTTTCACGGTTCCAGTTCGATCCTCGGTCATTTCTCGCTGTCATCAGATCATCAAAATGTCAGGCTCGTAACCCGTTTCGTGTTCAAACCATGGTTCAATAGTGAAACGTATTCTCCTCTTTGAAATTGCAATATGTTAAATTTTCGCTCTTGGAGATTCATATTACTGGGAACGCCTGTGGTGTCAAGATCATTCAGTCGTTCTTACAGATTCAGTAATTATTTCAGTCCCTCTGACATCGTGCGCAAGATCCATTCACCAGTATGCAAACGTACTTATCTGAACAATGTGCCCAATTTCCCTTCTTACCAAGGGTGCAGATTATTTTCCAAAGGCTCACAAGCAGATGAGCTCTCTGATAATACAGTCAGCACAGAGGAATCTGCAGAGTCTTTTTATCAGGATGTCGATTACGAAGCCATCACCAATAATGACCCTGCTCTCTTGAAACAATTGAAAATCATAATGGCAGAGATTTATGTTTTGTATGAGGAAGGTGAGCAAGTACCATCCAAATTATCTACCAACCACTACATAGAGCTTCTGAAACACAAATCACACTCCCGTAGAAGAAATTATTTAAAATATTTATTGATGAAAGAGAGATTTAAGGAAAGTGAGGCACGGAAAAAACTCAGCAAACGAGCAGCCCTTGAAGAATTCAAAGCTCAAAGAAAGGAGAATCCTGAAGAAGACTCTGGTGAAAAATTAGTCTATAATTTGTCGAACACTTCTCTGTTTCTAAGAATATATGATTCAACTATTGATAGATTTAATAATCTAGGTCTTCACTTAGCATCAATGTATGCTCCAACAATCATTATGGACTGCAGTTATGATGCTGACATGTCGCATCGGGAAACACAGGCAGCAGTGAATCAGATAACTCAAGGATTTGGTGAACATCGTAAGCATCTTTGCCCTTCTAATTTTGTTTTCTGTAACTATAAAAAGGAGGGCAAAATGGCAACTAAGTTGCTACAGTCTGTGCCATGTTTATATGATCCTGAATACCCCTTTGAATTCACCTCTAAAAGTTACCTGGACCTGTACCCTAGAGACAAGCTCGTGTATTTGACACCCCACTGCAGGAACGAGCTGACCACCATCAACATTGATGACATCTATATAATTGGTAAGTTTAACTCACACATTTGCATCCATAATGAGTTATTCTTAACCCTTTATGGCATGAATTAATTTATATGAGAGTCTGGGGTACACTAATCTACCTACTTCGTGGCTTGCGCAAAGAACACAGAGTACCAACTTTCTTTCAAAATTTGAAATTTTTGAGAATCAGTTATTCAAAAAAAGAGAAAAACTAAAGAGCATAAATTTTGCCACAGAGGGAAGATTCAATTTTTAAAAACCCATAAAATATGTTGTTACGAATTCGTAATCCAATGTCTTAGAGGGTTAAGGATTCAGAAACTTTTTGAATGGAGCTTTTTCTCCTCAGAATTAGAATTTGAGTTTTTCATCTGTTCTGAATTTTAACGCACATTAGCCAAATCACCAACACTCAGTTGAAACAATACGTGCGTCCAACTGCAATACTTTTAAAGCAACACTGCCATGGCCAGGGTTTTAGGGGAGCTGTTAGGAAAATTTACTCACCAGATAGCAGTAAGTTTTCTCACTACCACAGCTGCTTGCTCAAACCTCGGTTTTGATACAATGACGTCTCTGAGCTTGGAAGCAGAAAGTTAGGAGGCTGTGCTATAATGATAGTTGGTCCAGTTAGACCAGAAGCGTGTTTACAGTTGCTTTCCTGATCGATCGTTATTTGTGTCTCATAAAACAGAAGTTTCCTCTCTGAGGAAAAATTGTGCTCGAATGAGTTTTTTCCCTCTAAAATGAGAAATCAAGTTTTATACGTACTGAACTCTGAAAGACATTGGCAAATTCGCTTACACTTAGTCTAAAAGATTTCAGTTTCAATACACAACTAGTAAATTTTGACATTTTTCAGGTGCCATGGTTGATATGGTTAGTCATTCAAAAGCGTCCTTAAGTCGAGCAAAGCAGCAAGGGCTGAGAATGGCTAAATTTCCGATAGATCAGCACCTTCTTTGGGGCTCTGGCACTAAAAATCTAACTATCAACCAGGTAAGATCATAACCTCAATCAATTATTTGTTATTACCGTTTTTTCTAGTTTAAAAGAAAAACTTGCATGATCTCTCCTACACAATATCGCTTCTCGTTTGGAACATGAAGCTCAGTGTTTCAACTTCATCCAGTCACCTAATGCAATATGCACCTAAAAATGAAGCTTTGGCACCCTATAAACACAGGAACACTGGCCACAGGTGGCATCTAGAAAAAGCAGGCGTAACCTGTTGTTAAATCTTGAAGCAGCAATAGCCCTCCACTCCCAGTGCTATACATACTTCAATTGCACCCTCTGTATCTCTGTATAAATTTATTTAATTTTTAACCGGAAAATCTTATTTTACTGGTAAGTAATGAATAAATTAGCATGGCTTTTGCACTGCTTGTTTTTAAAACTATAATTCAGGACTTAAAAATAAAATTTACACCTTAAGTATGATGAGCTAAGAGTCATCAGAAATTGAAAAAAATTATGGAATTCTATTTTATTTGTTACCAGCGACTCGTACGTGCTTTGCACATTACAATCCATGAACAACAGCACCATTTCTTAGGAAATCTTACAAATACATAAGTATTTAGTTTGTTGAGCTGTGAATTTTATTCGGTAATCAAAGTTTGTGATTTTTACAGCATAGCTGTTACGTCATAGTAGCAATAGTGATAACACTAATTTCTGGTCAGTTTGCTTCAGTGCTTTTTCAACTCTTTGGACCCATTCACTTCAGGGGCAAATAAATGTTGGATCTGTTTTTCTCAGTTTGAAAGTTCCTACTCACACTGTTTCCCCCCTCTTTAATGAAAGCATACAAATTGACTCATTTCAATTTATCATAGTAATCGGTAATATTTGTCATCATTCCTCGGGAAAGTGTCGGCAGTTTAAAATTTTCATATTTGTTTTAATCACACACGTAAAATAGGCAATGTTAAACTTGTAACGTCACAAATTGAGGTTTGAATATTTTTTACCTCTCTGTCGGTGGTGAAAAAATGTATTCCTGCCCCCGCTCTGGAGGGTATTTCCAGCGTTACTTACTCAGTCGTGATCTCTAGCTGTCAAGTTAAAGAGACACTGTTGAAGGAGCTCTGAGAAACTATTCTGCCACAGACGTATTGCACAGTATCAGACGACAATGAAGGCGTACTAACGTTTGAGAATGGACTGATGTCATTTACTACCGTGTAGAGTACCACTGAACCTACAAAATGCACGTGTGGCTACTGGAGTCCTGGCTCCCGTCCGATCGATTTTTGTAAAACTTGGCACCACGTGACATTTTTGGCGGGAAACTTCAATTTCAACTCAAGTTAAGGAAATTTTAAAATCCGAGATGGTGGAAGTGACCTTCAATACTTTCTTGGCGCCTTCAAAATTCTCCAAACTTGCAATCGAAGTATATTTTCCTTCTCTGTTTAGTTTCAAAAATTGATGTTCTCTCAGCTAATTAAGACCTCGATTTTGACGAGTTGCTCAACTCTTTTGTCTTGGAACTGTCTTTATTTAAATATTCATGTATTTATTTTTATTATTTTTTTCCTCTCTCCTTTTTTTTCTCTCATTTTATCATTCAAAAGAACGTAGTCAAAGTTCATGATCTATAGATCATAGACGCGATAGCGCAAAAGCGAGCTCTTAAGAGACCGCGCCAAATAAGCTACGTATTTTTAGACTGCGACAGAAGATACGCCATTTTTTGTTTATTGCATGTACTTTACATGTAAAAGTGACGTCAGACGATCTTCTATCGCAGTCTAGAAGTACGTAAACTTATTTGGTGTGGACTCTAAGGCCTTGTCTCCACGGGACGTTTCATTGGATTTGTCCCAGGGAAAAATCTCACTTGCGAAGTTGGGAAAAATATTGAGTCAGTCAATACTAATTACAGTGCCAAGTAAGAGTCCTGATGGAGTCCCTGAAACGACTTAAAAAGAAGAAGAAGAAATTCTGGTATGTTTTTCAACGGGGAAAAGGCCCAAAAGTTTCATTCCTGCGATTCGAACTTGGGAAAAATCCCATGAAACGTCGTAGACACAAGGCGTAACAACTCTGATTGTCAGTCAGTTTACTTAGGCGCTTTTTTAACTCTTCGGACCGTTTACTTCAAGGACTATGAATTCCAGATCTGTTTTTGTTGGTAGTTGGGTCGAAGGTTCCTACTCGAACTGTTTTTCCCTTTTAGAACAAAAGCATAAAAGCATACAGTATAGAGTTAAGAGAGAAACCAAACACACAATTTGGCCTGGAACGGCGCGACTTAGGGAGAAATGATGACGAGGACTTGAGATGAAAAGGAGAAGCCCTCGGCGCGGCAATCGGCATGTAACACATATTAGCGCCTACAAGACTGCACTAATACTTCACGCATTGCATCAAACACAGTGCGGTTATTGTGGTCAGCGTGAAACGGTTAGCGCCTACAAGACTGCGTGAATACTTCACGCATTGCGCCAAACACGGTGCGGTCGGCGCGGCGGCGGAAGTTAAAATCATTGGACCAAATTTTGTGTTTATTCTTTCATAATTTTTTCGTGAATTTCCTATGAATGGAAGGCCTTGTCCATTAGAGATGGGTTTACGAAACTTGACTTTCGCGCAAAGTTCCGTGACCTTTTGCTATTAGTGTTGATAGAGCTTTCCCAAAAAATGTGTTCAACAGGAGTAAACGTGTCATATGCACCCCTCCCCCGCTGGCACGTTCACTCGATGGTTTTTATTGATGTTTCAAAACGAATGAAAAGGGGGCGGCATAATACAGGCGGCCCATGGGCGGCAAGTAGGAAAATCCGGCCCTGCCCTCAGTTTTCAGTCCCGTAGCACCGTCAACGCGCTTCCCGCAACGTTTACTTAATAAGAAGACGAAGAAAATATAAAAAAAAAAATGCGCGGGTGCTGAATGTAGCAGGGTTGCTACAGTCAGGGAATACTGGGAAATACCAGGGAATTTTAATAAGTTAGCAAAAACCTGGCAATGTCAGGGAAAAATTGTTAGGTTGCATGCCTTTATTTGAATGGGCTTGACGTTTTTAGAGTCCCTCCCTCTATACTAAGAGTTTAAGACAATGCGAATCCATTTCTGATTGGTTCCCATATTTTAGGCTTCCACAGTGTCACAAACGGGAATAAAGATTACATTTTCATCGATTGCAAAGATTATAAACTGGAATGGACCGGGGAATTGGGGGTACGACAAGGAACAAATGGAATGAGAGAGGGAATGGGTTATGATGAAAGATTACAGAAAAACTCCGATTTGTGTAATCTTTATTACCGTTTGTGACATCCATGAGCCGCGTTGTCTCTACTCTCTCTGTAAAGGGACTCTAGACGTTTCGGATGACAAATTTTGGCTGAAAAGTATTTCTAATAATTATGAAAAATGATAAAACATAATTATTATGTCTCTCTATCCATTTGATGTATGTATGTATGAGCCGCTTTTACGGCGCGCTAGGGCGCTAGGAATCTGTCATGGTAGAGATCCTCCGGAAGCTGGCATCTCTCCATCTCTTCATGGATGCCCTCTACCCACCGTTTGGCTGGACGCCATCTCCGTCGCCTACCTGGGGGGACCCACTCCAACACCTTCTTCGGCAACCTGGTATCAGCCATTCTCTGCACATGCCCATACCATACCAATTGCTTGGTCATGATATCGTGCACAATCGTCCCCTCAACGCCCATTATCTCTCGGACACGTACATTCCTGACACGTTCTCTCCTCGAGATTCCAGCCGATCTTCGCCAGAAATCCATCTCGGTCGCCTTGAGCATTTCTTGGGTCCGCTTCTTCAACTGCCACACTTCACTGCCATAGGTGATAATAGGCTTGACAACCGAGTTATAAATCCTCTTCTTGTTGTCTTTGGAAATCCTTTGGTCCCAAAGGATCCCATTTAGCATGGCGATGGCTTTCCTTACTAGAAGATTACGGTCCCGAATGGCCTGATCCAGCTTCCCATCCGAAGTCAGCTTCACCCCCAGGTACTTGTATTGTTCGCAACTTTCTATATGTTGACCATCCTCCAGGACTATGCTTTGCTGAGCACCTCCAACTGGCATCTTTTTTGTCTTACGGACACTAACCTCGAGGCCCCATTTGCGGTACTCCTCCACCAACTGCCGGGTCATATACTCCGCGTCATCGTGATCTTGACCTCTATCCATTTGATGTTATCTCAATTGTATGGGAATTTNTTGTCTTTGGAAATCCTTTGGTCCCAAAGGATCCCATTTAGCATGGCGATGGCTTTCCTTCCTAGAAGATTACGGTCCCGAATGGCCTGATCCAGCTTCCCATCCGAAGTCAGCTTCACCCCCAGGTACTTGTATTGTTCGCAACTTTCTATATGTTGACCATCCTCCAGGACTATGCTTTGCTGAGCACCTCCAACTGACATCTTTTTTGTCTTACGGACACTAACCTCGAGGCCCCATTTGCGGTCCTACTCCTCCACCAACTTCTGGGTCTTATACTCCGCGTCATCGTGATCTTGACCTCTATCCATTTGATGTTATCTCAATTGTATGGAAATTTTTGCTAAATGCGTCAAGGAAATCAGGGAAATGTCAGGGAATTTAACTTTATAAATTTTGTGGCAACCCTGAATGTAGGTTATTTGACTCAGTGCATGCATCGGATGACGCAATTACAAGCTGAATGTGGCTCGAATATGGAAGTCATCGGGCCGATGCCTGAATTTTGCGCGTGACGCGCAAAATTCAGCAACGATTCTCAGCGACCATCGGATAATGTCGGATTTGTCTGAACTATTCGAATAGATTTGATACACATTTGGATGAAAATAACCCGAATTAGTGAAATTTCAGCTGTTGAGCGCTGACTGTTGACTGCCACATTCAGCTGCCAAATTCAGCGTGTGATTGCGGCAGGACTCTCCCGCCACTGAGATAACGGTGCCCAGAAATCATTCCTTCGTTTTTTTTTTCAGGTCATGATGATCATGGCCGACATGTACTGGAAAAATGACTGGAAGTTTGCTTTTGATCGATGGATTCCTAAAAGGAAACTAATGCAGAATGATCAAGCTGCCTTTGCTGCAAAATATAGCAGAATGTCAGAAGGGAGTGGTCAATCCTCTTCTGAAATGCATAATGCTGCATTCATGAAAAGGAGGAACTCAACCCGTCATTATCGTAAAGATTTTTATGATCTACGGAATGACCTCTTTGGTCGAAAATGGACTGGGGCCGAAGATAGATCTGCCATGGAGCCGAAAGCCAGATTAGAGCCTCGCTCTAGAAGATGAGGCCTAGTGATTCCTTGACAATGTTCATGATTTTCACCCGTAGGTAGGTAGGTATATGTTAATTTTCAACGTACCTATATTTGTAAATTTTGTATAATCTCTCCTCTTTACATTTTTGTGTAAAACTCTGCTAGAGTCTTTTTTTTCTTTTTTTACCCCCTTGTTTCTTCATCTTTACGCAATAAAATATTTAAATCGATGATGGACGAATTTTGTTGTAAGTTTCCAGAAGAAATCATCATTTTCAACTACCTTAAATGCTGTCATCAGCACTGCCGTGCTAAGGAAGAACGCCGTATGAACCCTCAGGCGTTGCCAAATTTCGATTGATAAAACACGAATTTCCCAGTGAACTTATGAACAGTTCTCTTCAGATTTTTCAGATTATTTAGTTTGCAATTTTACCCAAAAGATTCTGAACATTGAAGAAAAAATATACTTTCCTAAAAAATAAATATAATGAAGGAAATCTGGCAACTCTCGAAAGTTTATATGGCGTTCTTCCTTAAGCACGGCAGGCTGCCGTGCCAAGGGAGAACGCCGCATGAACATTCAAGAGTTGCCAAATTTCCCTTTATAAAACGTCAATTTTTGACGATATTCATGCACATTTTTCCCTGAAATTTTCAAATATTTTAGATTCAATTGTCAAAATTGTCTGAAAAGTTTGGAAGAAAACATTCACAATTTTTCCACTAAATTCGGTTTCCATCGAAGGAAACTTGGCAACGTCTGAAGGTTCATACGGCGTTCTTCCTTAGCACGGCAGAGCAGCGGCCTCGCAGTAATGCATATCGACAGTGAAACTGGAAAAATGCGTACCTATCTCGATTTGCGGCGTTGCAGACTTCCTGTCATTCTCTTCTCTCTACTTGGAAAACCACTGAAAGTTATTTTTTTTTTGGAAATTTCAGTGTTGATTTTTCTTCTCTGTATGAAGAATATTCTTTGAAACTTCAAACCATGATGATGGTTCGCTTTCCGTTTAAGAAATCAAATATAGTAGCGGAGATTTCGAAACACCGTAACCGAGGTACGCATTTTTGCAGTTTCGCCGTCCATATTTTTTCTGTCTTTTTTTTACCTAATTCATTAACAGAAAAATAAAAACGAGCTCCAAATCTGGCATCTAATCAGAAAAAATACTGAAAATTCGCAAAAGTTACAAGTTAGGTAAAGCATGATAAGTGATGCCGCCGTGCACCTGGGTGTTTCCCCGATTATTCAGCACCTGGGAGTGTGCCCTAGAAGTATGACCTAGAGAGTATTATGTATCATGTCAATAACTCAATCACACTTAACACCTCAATCACTTTCCTCAATGGGAATAATGCAATGCTTAAATTTTGCCCACCACACACGTTACAAATTCGTTTTTAAATTAATTGTGCAATTTTCCCATCTTACTCTATTATTTAAGTAGGTAGATAAAGTAATCAGGGTTTTATTTGAATACTCTCTTCATTTTTCCTCTCTAAGGCCTCTAAGGGAAATGTATTAGATGGAAATTTTGACCCCAATTAAAGTTTGGCAAAGATATCTGAAGTCCCAAGGCGAGTAAAATTTATTTGAGACTTACTGGGAAGTTTTCCACAAAAATTTCCTTTTTTGACCCTCCAGCAGCCGGAAGCATGTCACATGGCTGTTGGTTGAAGCTCAGCCCACATCCAATATAAGTACTTCGTCTAGGAGCCAAGGGCACATTGATGCAAGAGGAAGATTAGGATGAAGTTAAAATATCATCATCGATTCCCATATTTATGCGAGTATTATAGGCCTCGGGTATGCAGCCCTACCCTGGTAAAAATTGGCGATAAGAACTGCGTTTCAAAATACCATAGGAATTCTTATAGTCGGCTAAAGAAGGCTACAGAAAATCACATAGCTGGCTGTAGAATGCGGAGAAAATCGTACGGCCGGGCTATACGAAGCGATAAAAAATTATGCAGCCGGGCTATAGTTCCTATCGCCGGGTTTTACACTTTATCGCCTGGCTGCTGCTTTTTCGCCATCGATTATAAAAGGCTATAAAAAATTGTGTAGAAATTCGTGTGCTTTGGAAATCATTAAGTTTGATACAAAACCACCTTAATATTTACAAAACACACATTATATTTGCTCATCAATTAAAATGAGAATAATCCATACAGGATTTGCAAACATTTCAAAATCATGAGTTGAATAACGCTGACTCCGCCAGATTAAATATTAGAGCCTAACACAAAGCGGAGCGGCGACGCACTGGCGCCTACAAACCTAACAGGGATACTTCATACATCGCGCAACGCGTAAAGTATCCCTGTTAGGTTTGTAGGCGCCAATGCGTGTTTCGCGCTGGCTGCCCGCCTGCCACGGCGCTTGAAGCAACTATTTCACACCAGAGGTATTGCACAGTATCATACGAAACTGAAGGCGCTCTAATATATTAGTAATGGCAGGCATCCATCAAAAGTACGGAGCTTTCCTCGCAAAATAAATCAAGATACTACGGCCCAAAAAGAGAGCAGTATTCCAAAAACTCACCAAGTCCTAGCATCCGTAATTAGTATAACGTTTAGCATACACTTTATCGCCTGGCTGTTGCTTAATCGCCATCGGCTATAAAAGGCTATAAGAAATTGTGTAGCCGGCTATAGAAGCTATTGGAAATCTTACAGCCCGCTGTAGGTCTATGGTATTTTGGAACACAGATTCTACTGCCAATTTTTACCAGGGTAACTCCAGTTTTTTGGCAATTCCCTTCATCCATCCTCAGTGTCACGGTAGAGTAGCCGTAGTTTTGGAAATAAAAATTACTAATGAACTTGCGAAATACGTAAACGTACCGAGATACCATTTCTTCTCATTTTATAAAATGATAAAACAAAGATGCAAGAACCCATCGTCATTTATCGCCCAAATTAACAAATCAAGCCTTACTATACAATTAGAAATGTGAAAGAAATCATGTAATTTAAATCAATATGTCAAAGGCATTCTCAGAATCAAGAATGTGCAGAAAGTCAAGGAGTATTATATTAACACGTTAAATCACTTTAATTCCATTAATATTTATGTATGGATTAAATATACTTTTAAACAACACAACACCAAAATTAATTGAAAGAACAAACTGGCGCCAAATATGGTCAAAATCCCGGATGAATACCCAGATATTCATGGAGGATTTCGGGTGAGTATACACCCGGGGGTATAAGGTGTGGTATACTATAAAATTTAAGGCACTTTTTATACGCCTCAACGCAACTCATCACACTGCAGTTGTGCTTCTTGAGTCCTCAGTCTTTTTCGCGCGGTGGATTTCGATTGCTGTTCGATTATCGCCATCGAATGACCTCGATTGATACATAGCATTCCTAAGGCAGGGAACATTCCAGGCGCTGCCTACGTAAAAATGAGTATAAACACGATTACGAAGATCTCTCAGCAAAAAGTTCGCAAGTGTGAGTCTTGTTTTCTGTGTTTCAGTGTGTGAGTTTTTATGCTGTAAGCTTAAAGGACTGCATCTTGCAGCAAGGAATTGTCCTTCCCCTTCATCCATAAATAAAACTTACCCTCGTATGGAAATTAATGGCACTTGGGTTGTTACTGAAATGAGTCAGAAGTTGTACCTAGTTCTTTGTCGCAAAAAGTAGTCCAAATGTAGCGATCGGCCCCAAGCGATAAGTAGAATAACTTGCGAAAATATAATCATGGTTCCGGGAAAGCTGGCATCATAGACAATGACATTTACCGCTCGCACGTCATTTTAAGGGCGATATCACGACGAAATTTAATATGAGGACTACATTTTGCAACTTTGAACTACTATTTGTGGCTATTTTTACAAATTTGGATTGCTTGGAATTCGTTTTTTGCTGCTGAACGCTAAAGCCAACCTTATTTTCTTGAAGCTCGAGGTGTCATGTTTTCATCGTGTCTGGTGGAAGTATGTGAAAATGCGGGAAAATTAGTAATTACCTAAGTAAGGATTACTAGAACCCGCCACCCAAAAGAAAAGGCATTCTGAAAAAACTGGGGATAAAGCAAGGAAAAGGTGATGAAAAAGTAAGGAATTGACGCCCTGCAGTGTAAGTACAAGGCCAAAGCAAGGAAAAATTTGAAAAGTACTTGAAAGAATATCGATGGCGAAAGTGCAGAAGTGCGCGCGTATCTCGGAAAATACGAATTTCCAGGAGAGTAAAAAAACTATTTACAGTCCGTCAGGGTGTGAGAGGGTGTGTGTGTGTGTGTGTGGGGGAGGTCTGTGTATTGTTAGTAGAATGGGCATAATTCTTTAGGATAGCAAGAATATGATGCTTTTTCTGACTCCATCAGCATTTTGAATAATTTCTCGAGCTGTTAGAAAGTACGGCAGAAATGCCGAGATTCTCGTTTTCGGCACTAAGAATTGACATTTTATCACGAGATACGCATTTTTGGAATTAGTGTTTTAAACCTGTTTCTGGCGGATTTTGATCATCTAAAGACTAAAAAAAGAGTCCCACGCTTACAATTCCTTATCAGAAGCTTTAGTTTGATTTCATGCGACCGGATCAAGGATTGTAGAATTGTATACATCGCACGTATGATAGGAAAATGAAATTTGATCACAAGATACGCATTTTTTCAATTACCGTGTTGAACCTATTCTTTATCACTAAGATCAAAAATAGAGTTTATTCCTACTTAAAACTTGTTTAGAAGCTCTAGTTGATCCAATACGGTAGATGAAGCACAGTATGACTCGATTGATTCTAATAAAACTGATCATTCTGAAGGGCCTTCGAGTAATAAGCATTTAGCAATTTTTCAAAATCAGCAAATTCCTTAAAGTAAATAAAAACAAGGAACAGCTGATGAGCTGATAAATGCTGTTCGCGGGAAACGCTGAAGAGCGCGCGTTGTGCGTAAAACGCGCCGGGTCTAATGAAGGGGCCAGAACCAGATATGCATTTCTGCACTTAAGCCCGAGATACGCAACAAAATTTCTACGGTCTTAGGTGACTTCCGATTTTTTCTCGATTATTATCTCTTGCTGGCAGATAGACGACATCGACATCTTCATCAACGCGTTTATGCAGCTAACTCAAAACTGTCACAAATCGAGGTACGCACTTTTGCACTTTCACCATCGATATGTAACACTCCAAGAGGGAGGGGGTGTTATGGTGGCAATTATTATTCTTTTTTTTTTTTTTTTTTTTTTTTTTTTTTTTTTACGCGTTAAACGATCGAGACCGAAGTAACGATGGCGCTACGAGCAGGAGAGAGGGGATCGAAAAATCCGCAAGGCATCTCGTATTTCACGAACGACCCTTTTCGCCCTTTTACCAGAAACGAATTCAAATATTTATTTGCCAGCACCTACCTACTTTATTTTATACCCTACTCTTGGGATTTTGCACCGGTGTTTTGAAGGCTCTACAATTTAAATGCTCCAGTGAAGAATCACCCCGAGCCAAAACGGGCGCTCGGTAAGAGGGAATAAATTGCCGAGTTGCGGAAACAAAACATGAATTAATTTTATTAGTACTCGTACACAATCGTTGCCCCACTTTTGCAGGAGCTTCGGCTCCCGGCAAAGTGCCAGAATCAACCCTCACCCACTCCTCGTTTACAGAAACATCCCTCAACGCAGACTTTATCTTCTCAGGCTCCAAACCCTCCCCCTTCCCACCTCTGCCCTTCAAGCCCTCACCGCACTAGACCTCTAAACTTTTCAATCAGCAGCTCTTGAATAACACTCGAATGGTTAAACATTTTTTTAAACCATTTGAAGACAAACATTTTGACTTCAATTCTTTTCATATAAAGTCTTTTGTAGGTATTTTTATATTTGGAAATTTCAATTCTTTCCGTTGCCTGTTTTGGTCTCTTCTATTCCGTACAGCAGGCACACCCAATTACCTTCCGATCTCGTGTAACGTGACAAAAGTAAATTATGAGTGGTCTCTTTCTACCATCACTTTATCTTAATCGTTTAAAATACAAGCTATTATCAAAACTTCAAGAGGCAAGCCGAAGCAGCTAGGAAGAGAGTGAGTACTCACGGTCACGATCGTTACGTATGTTTTTCTCCCCAGTTTACGTACAAAATAATTTCCGTAACTTCAAGTTTGGGAATCACATCAAATCCTGATCGAGCCACATTTAAACGAGTCTCGTAATTTTGGCCTGTTGTGAGATCTGTGATGTCATTTGGACGTATTTCTATCAAACAGAACTATGTGCAGGTGAGATATATGGGGTGTGCTCAACGAAGCTGCATAAGAAACAATGTAAAAGAGGGCGTGATTCCTTTTGAAGAATGGGAAAAGCGGGATATTACATTCTATCAAACAGACCTATGTGCCAACTGAATGCGGGATTCATGAGCCGCGGGCATGGCAAGAGAGCGTTGTGGACAGGGCTCATGAGTTAAAGCGCCCCGACGACCATCTCCCCGTCGTTGCGCGGCTCGATCATTGCCGCTGACGTCATTGGCGCTTTATTATTCTCATTCACTCTTACGGCGAGAGAACTAACCAGCATACCCCATATTTCTCATCTCCACATAGGTATGTTTGGTAGAAATACGTCCATTTTTGTTCTGTCAGAACTGATGTGTGTTATAAGTATCATTTAGGCTATATTTTCCAATCTGGAACCACTGTTTCCAACAAAAGTATTTGTCTTAGAGGGAAAATATCGGCAAATACTTTGTTCCTACAATGAGCTAGAAACAGCAGTAGTTCATATTTTTAAAACATAGTTCATTAAGTGATACAGATGTAATTTGCCGTCGCGCGAATACTTTCCTGCGCTAAATTTTGAAGCGAAATCCTGGTTTATTGTTAATCCATCTTTCATTCCTTGGCTCATTGAGCCCGTAGCCAGTAGCGCGAATATGATGGTTCTTCCATTCTCAATCTTACGGAGCTGAGATCACGGATCATTACTCATGCACGAAATGTTGCATTACTCTTGTTTGAAGGAGTTTAATGTCATTGACTAATCCAATGCTTACATCAAGATGAAGCTGATGACTCTCTGACTCGTGCTTCACGCCGCACCAGCGTGCATGTGTGTTTACTCACCTTTGAGCAGCGTTTCCAATCACGATAAAAGCGTTAAAGTCGAGGATGGAGTGTTTCCTCGTGAGGGCACGGCACCCTTGGCAGAGGCTTGCAGTGCCGGAAAACTCGGAATTTAGGTATTCGGACTACACTACTCTTACGTGTTACCGAAGAAAGCAATCAGTGTATATGTCGAAGGCAAATAGTCAAATCAGGCATTTTATCAAATGCCTAGGCAGATACTCAAGTTTTCAGTGTTAACAAGGTTTCTTTTGTTTTCACAAATACCTCTCTAATTTTCAATATTTTGAGACTAAAAATTTATCAAAGTACTAACTGTCATTTTATTTCTCTTTCGAAAATTCTCCTCATGATTCTTCTACCGCCCAAATTGTGAAATATTTTTATTTTACGAAATACTTTTGGAAGACATGTGAAAAAAGACAAATTTGCATTCAAGGACTAGAAACAACGTATTCTTAATCGTATGTAACAAGTTTTTAAAGGGAATTCATTTCCATATAATCAGAGAATTATTTTGTCTACAGTCAGCAGAATAATCAGAATTCCAGTCTAAGTAAGAATATTTAACTATTTGCCTAGGCATTTAACAAAATGCCTGATTTGACTATTTGCCTTCGATTATATAAAAATGAAGGTTCGGGTAAATAGACCAGGTAATGTCGGAGCAAAAAGTTTTATTGAACGAATCCCTCGGTTCTTCGTAAAATTGTCGGTAACCATTCAAAAGACTTTTAAAAAGTGGTCTGAATATTTTAAATCGACGAATTTCATCCGTTACTTTGTCTATCAATTTCTATGATCAGCCTGCTGCAAGGACACTTCGGAGAGTCGATGGCCCCGCGTCGCGTCGTCGCTGTGTTTAGTTGTATTAAAATTAATAATGTCTGACAGGACCGGATTAAGGGGGTGGCCACATGGGTCGCGGCCCATGGCGGCAAATCTAGAGGGCGCCAAATTTTGCAATTTTTTTAAATGGAGGTATAAAAAAATATCGGATTTAGAAAAAAAATTACAAACGAGAAAAGGCGGCAAAATCTCTCATTTCCTGAGAGTATAGTAATTTTTAATGTTGTCATCTTTCAGTGATACAAGAGACAGCACCTTTAAGTAGTCGAGTTAGGAGAGAGACCAAACACGCAATTTGACCTGGAACGGCGCGGTGTAGAGAGCAATTATGACGAGGACTTGAGATGAAAAGGGGAAGCCCTCGGCGCGGCGATCGGCTCGTAACACTTATTAGCGCCTACAAGACTGCACAAATACTTCACTCATTGCATCACAGTGCGGTCATTGCGGTCAGCGTGAAACGGATAGCGCCTACAAGAATGCATGAATACTTCACGCATTGCGCCAAACACAGTGCGGTCAGTGTGAAATGCAAGGCGCCTACAGTGACTGCGTGAATACTTCACGCATTGCGCCAAACACGCGTCTGCGCGCCGCGGCGCGGTGGCTGAAGTTAAACTCATTAAACCACATTCATGTTTGTTCTTTCATAATTTTTTCGTCCATTTCTTATGAATGAAAGGTCTTGTCCACACAGAGATAGGTTTACGAAACTTAACTTTTGCTAGTAATGTTGACAGGACATTCCCAAAACATGTGTTCAACACTAGTAAACGCGTCTTATGCACCCCTCCGCTGCTGGCACGTTCACTTGATGGTTTTTATTGATGTCTCAATACGAATGAGAAGGAGGCGGCCCATGGGCGGCAAGTAGGTAAATCCGGCCCTGATGTCTGAAACTGAAGTAAAGTTGTTTTTTTTTTAAAAAAATAGAAATAATTAAAAAGTAATAAAACTTTGAAATCGTAGCTAACAATAAAAAAGTACTGAATTTTGCTTTTTTTCTGCATAGCTCGAAGCGAATTCCTTAAAATTTACAAAGGAATCCGCACAAAAATTCTTTTGTAAAAAATTAAATTATTCAGTTGAATTCGGCAATAGCTGATGTGTCCTGATTCCTATCTGCTAAGCTCGTTCCAGTGCAATTAGTCGAGTTTTAAGGGGAAATCGATATCGAAAATTCTGGCATTACTGCAGCTCCCTTCGGTAACGGGGCTGTGCTTTTCAGATGAGCATTTAACAAGCCTTTTTGCATGGAAAGTACCGAACCATGTTAAACCCAGCCCGAGAGAGAGACTTGAAAGTTCGAGGCGCGACAAACTTAGTTTAGAAAAATGTCGTATGAGGTTTTTCATCTGCCCTTCCCGGGGACCCAAAATTGTCGAGGTGTAATTATTACAAAGGAAGTTATCCCCAATCCCTCTCATCCTATTACTAAGGATACTATGTTTGGTCTTAAAATTAATATTAATATAGAGACTATAAATATAATCAATATTTCCGAAAATATTATCTTTTTTTTCAATGTAAAATTGTCAATAAATTAAAATTCTAGTTGTTACTATTGTCAGTATATGAATTCTTGATGTCCTGAAGAAATCCTCCTTCGACTTTTTTCTGAGATGGTGCTCCTGCCACAAATGGAAAATTTCCATTTAGAAACTGTACCTACCTAGTCCTCCTCGGTAAAGACTTAACCGGTCACTTTCTTCACACCTCGGTGTGTGTACCTTTCCTCCCTCGTGTCCGTGAGTCGGTGGTGTTTGGTAAACATAGCCGTTGGCGTATGAGCAGATTTAATAACAGTCGCTGTCGACACAACAGCGTTCACCGGACGAACGGATACATCCGTATGTGACTCCTGCATGACCGACAGCGATGGCCGAGAAAGTATTGGAGCCATGAAATGTAGCCTTCACGTCGAATTTTGCTCTGAATTGGGTTCATCAACCGCTGATTCTCGCAAATATTATCGTGTACCTTGAGGCCAATACATGTACCTACGATGTTTTTCTTCAGCATGGCAGTAAAACATCGCCGATCTCTACACGGTGAAAAAAACTTCGTGCATGAGACCCGAAGTTGAGGTCATATGGATCTCTGAAGTTTTCGGATCACGTATCTAAAAACTTGAGGTCCAGCTGCCAAAGTTCGGGTCAGACATCGAGGCTCTTCGGTATGTACCGGAGTACTTCAGATGTCTGACCCGAACTTCGGTAGCTGGACCACAAGTTTTTAGATACGTGATCCGAAAACTTCAGAGATCTATATGACCCCAACTTCGAGTCCCACGCACGAAGTTTTTTTCTCCGTGTAAATGCGAGGTCAACGCGGCAACATGGCGCAAATCGAAAACCTGCGATGGGCATGGGCACCGGCACCGGCGGCGCCAGCGCTGAAATCAAAATATTAAGCGGATGAGCAGAGCATTCCTCGGCCGCTGATTGTGCAACATGAACTCCTGGATCTCCGAGTCGGAGGCGGCGAATTTCGTGCAGGTGAAAGTGCGCTGCACTCGGTGGCGCTTCATGTCACCCGGCCGGAGCCACCGCGCCGCCGATGCGATGGCTTCGGACGTCCTCGCCAATTTCGGCTTCTCGCAGTTTAGCCATAGGCCCGCCATTTCATCTCGCAATCAGCTCAGCCATTAAGACAGATAACATGTCATTTTCAAAACCCTGTATCTCTGTCATTTTGTAAGCTAGAGAGTTGTTCTTGGTCTTGTTTTATTGGTAATTACGTTTACTTTAAGCACACATAAACCGCAAATCAATAGCTGTTTTTGTTTGCTCAAAACCCGGAAATGTGCAAAACTTTTTGAACATCCCATGTATGCTAAAAGGAACCATGTGAATAGGATTTGCATGCAATTTAGTTCCTTTCAGCAGAGAGATTTGTAAGTTTGGAAGATTTATAAAAAATATATCGCTGTTCGTTTTTCTAATTAGAGGACGTAACTAGATTGTAGCGTTGCGACTTTCTACTCATAAATTACATTTTTATCATAGGAAACCGTCGGAATTTTTAAATGAAAATTTCACGAATTTTTCCTGTGAAAACACGCGAAATTTAACAATATTTTGGGTAGATATAGCACATTCACACTTTCGTAAAAATTGCATGGTTTTACGTCAATTTTTTAACTTCGGAACGGGGTTAGGGTTACGTTATTTCGTCTCGAAACAACAAGAAATTGCATTCTCTCAGTTTCTGATATGCATCCTTTCGATTTGCGCTTGTTCATCCGTGTATGAGCACGCATCGGCATAAGTAATGGCGCAAAGCAATGTCTTTTTATTTTTCGGAAAACCCGAAAAAAGTGTTAAGAATTCTCTTGCCACATTAGCGCGAGATCTCGACACTGTCCCCTCGCCGCGAGAAAGTGGCAAAAGGCAGAACCTCAACAGGTCAACTCCACAGTGGGTCGCGCAACGAAATATAGTTTAACTAGATCAGCGCCTTGAAAAAATACCCCCTCGCGTGGACGCCAAATCCCCGGCAAAACCACCCCTTTGAAACCGGAATTGAATGAGAATCGAAGGAGACACCCCCGAAATCTGGCACACGCCACCGCGCGAGAGCCCCCGAGACTGGGAGCGTAGCCGTTACTCGCCTTGGCCAGGTCGTTCAAAAGTTTGACATCCCTCTCACGTTCAGCAGATAAATTGAAATAAATTCCCGCTGAATCCCGGCTAAAGCGAGATAAGCCCGCAGAGGGACAGGGCTGGAACCGGGAGGGGGTGGCTGTGGGGGGGGGGGGGAGAGTGCTCTGTGTGAATTGCGATCCTTTCCCCGTTGACCTCTGAGTCTCCGACGATGGGAGGGGGTGGCGGGAGGGGCTTTTCCCTTGTTTTCCTCTAAACGAGCACAAATTTAACGCTCCTCCCTCTCGCCGCCCCTTCCGGTTTTCACGTCCAAGGTCGGGGGGCGGGCGCTTCGACGGCACCCGCACCGCGCTCGCGACCCAAAAAACGGCTCGCATCAGTTTCCTGCTCATCCCGGCTAGGGGAGGGGGGTCGGGAGGGGCCCTTTCTCCTCCGAGCCCCCTCTCCTTCAGCCGCCGCCCCCCTACCCTCCGCCGCTCACGGCTCAATCCGTTTTGTCACATACCGCGAGACCCTTGGACCTATCAAGCGTCGCCAGCTCGCTCTTTCGTGTGGGGTTGTCGCACATTTTGCCACAGTTGAGGAATTTTGGGGCCGTTCAATAATGAATAACGCTGAAAATCGGATTTTAAAGGAATGCAATTTCCTTTAGAGCGGATTTTTTTTTTATTCTAAACACACATCTTTTTGAAGAAACATTTGTTTAAATTAGTGTATTTTCAATTCAGAGTTAATACACTTTTTTATTGATTAAAAATAAGTTACATTATTTTCATTAAGAAAAACAAAGAAACTCAATGAATCGATTTTTTTTCACTCGAACAATTATTCTCTAAACAAAACTATTATTTCCACACCGTCAACGATTTCCTTTAAACCAATCGAGGAGAACTTTTTTTTCACTTGAAAAAAATGTTTTTTAATCGTTTTCTCAGAGAGCGCCGTGAGAGCCTCCGCGCGGCATTTGAATCCTTTCCTTCCCGATTTCAAAACACAATAACTATTGAAACTCTAGAGCTGAAGTAGCGTAATAAGTTTAAAAAAGCCGGTTCTGATAACCATCATATCTCAAAGCGTGTCGACGGAGTTAGGTTCGAATCCTGACGGCCGGTAGGTAAAGTGGGAACGCAGTGCAGCTCAGTGGCATGGCAGCTTTGCAATTTATCGATTTATCTGACATTTAAATGTATGGAAAAGGATCGATAAACAGTTTCTCCGCAACGAAGTTCTCAATAATCGATTCTTTACCATAGCCTCAAATGGGGAAATATCGATAGTGGATCATTCATGCCTCGCTACTGGCGCAGCTTTGCGCGGGGGCGGCTGCGCTGCGGCCGGATTCTTGAGCCTCTAAATTCTCTTATCATTCGGGCCGCACGCAAACAATGGGCAACGAAATGGCCCTCGTAATTGGGAGAGCGATAAAAGTTACATTAAGCTGATTGTTTTGCCAATGCGGAATGCCGCCTCTTATGGGTCATAAAAAAGGCGTAGAAAAAGTTTTCACATACGGAGAGTTCGATTTTTGTTTTTAGTATGGTGATCGTTCCGTTTACAATAAGACGTAGGTGCTTTTTGGTTCACTGTGTCCAAAAATCGATCCAATGTTCTGTTAATCTAAAATTTCAGATTTTGCCGTTCTCTTAATCCGTCATTCTTCTCCTATGATTGTTATGTAGTTTTATCTGTTTTCAAAATTTTAACTATGATTTGAATGGATTCAACCAGAGGAGCCTAACCGCATTTCATGTCGCGTAACTGCGGCTCATGCTTCATTTTTTTCAACAAATAACTGACCGATATGACGCTTTGAAAAAATGTCTGAATTCTCTCAGTTTATGGAGAATATAAGTTCTTACAAAATTTCAAGTCGAAATGTTGCATAGTCTTCTGGTAAAGGAATAGCGTATGAGTCGAAACTAGACAATGTCTATATTTATCTAATTCTCGTATTTGATATCAAGGTGAATTAGACTAACGATAAAATAATGCTGTATTAGGAAGATTATCGAAACAATTAAGGCCAAAAGACACAGCACCAAACCGCTTTTGAAGTGAATGATGTTATCAATGGTGCTTTTAGTTCAGCATAGAAGCTTCTGTTAGAGAGAAGACTAAGTGGTGAAAACTTATGTTTACTTTTTGTAGCCTCTCTGCAGTTGATAACGAAACTATCCTCTCAAAAGTTTCAATGTAAATTGCATTATGTAGTTCACAATCGGCCAAATGTAACAGAGGGCTCGAGAATTCTTAAATAAGTGTATCAGTGCAGCTTTTCCGAGCAGGAAAACGAGAAGTGGCAAACTTTTCATATTTCCTCGGTTTCAAATTACGGGCGGAACATTTCATGCCTACTGCCAACTGAGATAAAAGCAACTCACCGGGAGGTTATCATCCCCACCCCTCTCCCCTCAGTTCCACTCCTTGGAAGAATTTGAAGTTTTGAAGTTAGGATGGTTTCATTTCTCTTTTCATTGGGAATAGAGCTAAGAAATCATTAAGTCAGACATTTTTACGTCATTTTCTTTTATTCACATGCCACAATGTAATGATGCATATCATGGAAATTTTTGAATCTCATTGCATTTTTCTAAGACTTTTAAGTTTGGACGGTAACATCTCACAAATGAATACAAATGAAAAACACGTCCGAACACTGGTCCGCCACCGATGACTTGAAAGGTTCGGAACGAATCTTAAAAAGTATCAAAACAATTAACAGACAACGTAAATAAATTTTGCAACTTATTTTTATTATTTTCCTCAGAGGTTTTAAAACAACTTAAAGAGTTTGAATTTTGTTTATATTTTCAGTGTCTTGGATGTGCGTTTTGCGCATTCAAAAATTGAAGGCGTTGCCGCTTCAAAAGAACTAGACTAAGCTGACTGTAGCGCCTTGATGCCACTATTCGTGTCCCACGGATGTGCGTGTTGCATGTTTACAATTGAAGGCACTTTCGCTTTTCTCACTTCTTCAGAGATGTACGGAACTCGTCAGTTGTAGCAATTTAGTTGTATCTAAATAGGAAAAGTATTACCAGTTCGTGACACTATGTCATAGTATCCAAAGTCTATAATAAAATCGGCCATTCTTGAAGAAACTTCAGCGTCAGAACTGAAAACACGAGAAAAACATTAGAAACCGTAATAACCAACCCGCTTCAAATTGATGTGAAAAGTTAATTCATCGCTCTGAAACTTAGAACGAGTCTATTAAAATGTTTTCCCTGTTTTTCTTGCATTTTAATTTTTGGCACTTGTTTTTTCTGAAAGTCCGTTTCAAATCAGTGATTACCTTGGCCTGTACGAGGTATTTTGATCTGAGTTGGTTGCGGCGCCTTGATGCAACTATTCGTGTCCCATGGGTGTGCGTGTTGCGTGTGAAAATTTGAAGGCACTCTCGCTTTTCTCACCTCTTCACGAATGCACGGGAGTTCTCGTTAGTTGCAGCAACTGAATAGGAGAGTAGTTATGTACAGATATATTGTTGCCATCTCAATCATTACTACACAAAAAGTGCCGATTTCTGATTAGTCAACGAATTTCAGGCTTTTTTGGATTTTCAGATTTCCAACTTCTGAAATAGCTCCTGAACGAAGTTTGATTGGTATTTTCGCAGAATGAAATAAATTCTGCCATCTCTGAATAATAAAAATAGGGAGTTTCATTTTGCAACGGCGCGGCGCTCTCCTGGACGCGGGCGCAAAGGTAAATCAAACTTTGTGACAATGGCATTTACGTCACGGATTGTCGCGCTTAGGCAGAACAGAGGCCTTGTTCCCTCATTAGTCATAAGGCGTCCACTTGAACGACTGTCACATCCGCCCGTCTCCTAATGACTCCAACTTGTAGAGAACTTTTCCTAATAAACGCTAAGTTTCCCCATCATCGTTCACTACGTTAATGGAACTTCCACGTGCCCCATTTACCAAACTGATAAAAAAAAATTTAGAAACCCTTGTCAACGCACGAAAGTTGTAAGTTTTGCTAAGGGTTGTAAAATTCAGCCAACTTGAACTTCTTTTTCTCTTTTGCTCTCCTCGCACGCGATGGTCATTGAGTGATTTTGGAGCAAGAAAAATATAAGTTTGTTTTAGTTGTTACACTAAGCGCCGACAAAGGCCTGGTACTTTGCGATTTGACTAATGTAGTCCTTTCATGCAATAAGAATTTCCCTTTAGGTAACCTATACAATGAACAATTTTGCGAGAAACACGATGTTGTTTGTTTTTCTCCAAAACTAATTCCTGGACTAAATTTAAAAAAAAAAAAAAAAAAAAAAAAAAAAAAAACTCTTGATAATTGAGGCCGTAATGGAGGGGACCTACTACGCTATGAGAGTGTCCACCTCTACTTGCAGTCACACTCCATTCACAGATCAGGAGCGAATACATAAGGAGGGTTTGCCGTAGCGAAGCCTTGGAGTTCGCACATATAGTGGCAATCGTGCCAATGTATTTGCTCCTTATCTGCACAATGCACATGGAGCCTTCGACTGGATATATGAAGGCAGGACTCCTCTCGTAACAAGGATGAAGCTTCCCATTTCGACCTCAGCGTTGAGAGCTTTTTTGAAAATTTGGGATATCAATCTAGATTGAAGAAGTGATCTTGTCGCGTTTCTCTTGAAATTTTCGCAAATGGTCAATACTTGAATCCCAAATCCTTGCGGCAAGCATTTAGTTGGAAATACAGAGTCATCAGGATTGGTACAATGATATACGCGGTCATGAAGGAATCTCTCGGGGCAGAGATATCTACGTCAACAGCATGGTTTAAATTTAAGCAGATTAACCTAAATAATTTTCATCCCATAATGTGTTTCATTAATGTGTGGGAAAAATTGCCATAATAGAGAATTTTCAGGTGTCTGAAATTTAATGAATTTCGTCTCCAAGTGGAAACTACTGAGTAAACTGAACACGAGGATACCCTTGGTTCATGAATTGAGCAATTATTGGAGAAGATATGACGAAATGATCTAATATGCTAAAAAACAGGTGTTTAAATGGGAAATGCCGCCCGATGACGTTACTAGGCGGTGAACCTTCTCACTTTTAAATCTATTTTTATACTATTTATCATGTCAGAAAAAAATCACAAAAAATACTGTGAAATCAGCTCTTTAAGCACTTTCAGATGAAGCAATAAAACATTTGCACGCAAATTCTCCATTACTGGTTTCCCGCTAAAAGAAGGTTCCGTTACAAGCAGGTTCACCGCGTATTCTGTATTTCCATATCGCTTGTATTGTCTCTATCCCTTAACTGAACTTTCCCTTCGAATGGACACGATCAATCGAATCCACAATTCGACGCGACGTAACCTCCAACTTCCCGTCCGAGCCAGACCCAAGTTTGGCGTACGATGCTGCGGCTGACAATGTAGAAGCCCGATCGCGATCCATTCATAAAAATCGCCTTACGCAAAGACGAAGCAACAGATGACAGGAGAAAAACAATGGCCTGACGGCCCCTTCATCCGTCTTCATTCTCGTGCGATCTTTGTGTTTATAGCGCCTTCTCGTCTTACTGAGCAGGAGGGTCCTAGAGCCTTGCTTTGCTGCCAGATTTGAACGAACAGAAAGCGCCGATCTCATAATATTGAGATAAACATCCCAAAGTCGAATATATATGGTAAAATTTTATCGTGTTATATGCGGACGTTAACACTATAGTTATGGAGTCTTATCACCTATTTATTTTACTTATATATGAGTAGTACGGGGTTAAAAGTGTTCACGAATTCCGTCTGGCATCTGGGAAGGAAGAGGGTGAAGATGTCTCCGACAGGTAACTGACGAATGAGGGGAATCAAGTCTAACACCTCCGCCGCGGTGAAATACAGTGTGACACTATGAGGCCTACCTAGGATAAATAACAGATTACAGAGGGCAATGAAAATAAAACGTTGGTGAGTTCTTTTCAAAAATATATGCGAAGAAGGTGTAGTCAGGCCAACTTTATTTTTACTTTCAGGTGCCTGTCAGGTCTTTGATACAATGCAACGAAAATATTGCAATAAAATTGCAATTTTTTACCATGGAATTGCAATATTTTTGCATCATTATTTGGTCCTTAAATGCCGATTTTAAAAAATCAGTCAAGTGAGTTCCATGTATCAGAAAAATAAACAATATTCAGTGCAATGAAAAATTGCAACTTATTTCCATTTTATTGCGATCAATTTCAATGAGCCGTGTGCCTTCAATCAGTAGATAGGCAACCTACACAACACGCTGATACAGTAGCAATAATTATACCATGTAATTGCAATTTATTGCAATATATGCTCCTTGGGGAGTAAACCATTGGAAAAGGTGCCTGGCATACATTATGGAGGGTTTTCATCAGTAGGAATTTCTGTCCGTGCCGGGACAGGTTCAAAATTTTAGTAACAGGAAAACACCCGATCCTTCCCGATGATAACACCAGCCTGACCGCTCAAAAACCAATCTCTCCGTGCACGTAGCTCTCTCCAATCCCGGCCGGCAACGCTGGTCACTGAGAGATGACCCAGGAAAAAAAAATAAACACCGAAAGTAAAAAGAATAAAACAAGACTACTACTAAAATGGTGGGGAGGCAATCAAGTAAACACGAGTAAAGTGACCGAGGGTCCCCCTCTAAGAAGGGGGGGCGCCATGGGAGGGGGGGGTGGCTGGGTGAGGTGAAAATGCTGTACGGCCGCTCGGAGCTTGGAGCAGACAGCGTCTCCAGCGCTGCCTCAGTAGCGTTTCGACGTCAAAGCGAGACGGTCCGCGGTTCGAAGCTCGGCTTGAATTCCGGGTCCGCGTGCTCACAATAAATTCCAACGTGCGCGTGCCAAACAGCAGAGTTGTGCGTTAAACCGAGAATCTCAACGGCTAAGATTCATACGGTTCGTTTTGTGCGTGAGAAATGACATATCATTCCTCGACCGGCTTTTTCCAACGTTCATGTGAGCGTATTGAATTCTGAGTCCTGTTTGAACAGGCGGTGTTAGTATTTGTGCTGAAGTGCTGTGTTCTTTGATTTGAAAATTACAATGAGCACGTGAAAAAAAAAAAAAAAAAAAAAAAAAAAAAAACCAACCGCACGTTTTAAACGAAAGTATTTGTGATATTTGAATGATATTTGGTTTTTCCTGTTTTACTCTTTTAACGCGTCGCGTTTATTGCACCTATCAAGTCAAACTCATGCGCTAAAAATACCCAAATGCCCTGATACATTTGGATTGAAGTTAATTTCTATTTTAATTTTATCAAAACGACACAAACTTATCTTTATTCAGCCGTAGAGTTAAAATTACAAATTTTCAAAAAGATTGCGTTTCCGTAGCCGCACGTGCAATTTCAAAACAAAAATATTTCGTGGATGTTTTTCATAAGTATGTGGTGAATAATTTGATAGTGACCCCTCGTTCATAGTTTATATTATTTTCCGTCGTCGCTGAAGACCCCTTCAAGACGCTCGCCACAGTAAAGACAGCACATTAATTTGAAATAAAAAATCTACATACTTCCGACTATGTCTTCAGTAATGTGAGGGCAGGATCATTTTATTTTGGAAAAAATCAAAATCTTGGCGCAGTGAGTGTTCATTTTCAATGTTGACAAATTTGCTCCAAGATAGGTGACGCTTTGCGGCAAATTCTCACATACCTACAATGCTCAAGACGAGAAAAAAACGGTTCCAGTGACTTCCGTTTCTTCCTCAAGAACCAGCGACCACTCGAGTTTTGATTAGCATACAACAATGCATTGCCCGGCGTGAAACTTGACCTTGTGAAGGCAGCCCAGAATCTCACTCTCCAAGATCACGCGGAAGCACGTAATTAATCAGCCAAGATGTCGAAAGTAACGACGGTCATACCGGTAACCACGGCCGTACCCGTGGACCCCAGCGTCACCGCCTACCAGCTCATGTGGGCCAAAGTCGTCACCATGCTCATCCTGGGTTTCGGCTCCTTCGTCCTAGGCATAATCCCAGTTAAACTATCGCAGCTCCTCAGGAGCAAACCGCCGTCACCGACAAAGCTCCACGACCATCATCACGCCCAAAGCTCCTCGCTGGCCGTGTCCCTCCTCCTGTGTTTCGGCGGCGGCGTCCTGCTCTTCACCACTTTCCTCCACCTGCAACCGGAAGTGCGGGACTCGATAGACCACCTGAAGGCATCCCACATGCTCCCGGAGTTCCTCGTCGAGAACAACGTCAACATCGCCGACCTCATCTTCTGCATGGGATTCTTCTTCGTGTACATCGTCGAGGAGTTGGTGCACGTGATCCTGGACTGGAAGTCCAACGAGCAGGAGGACGAGGCCGTGCTGCACCGGACGATGTCCCTGCGCAAGTGCTGTCGGCGGCTCAGCGGCGAGAAGTGCGGGCAGCACGGCGAGGGGAACGGCACGCTCATCCCGAGGGTCTCCTTGACGAGCAAGCCGGTGGACCCGGACCAGATGGGGGTCATGATCAACGGGAGCATAACGACGAGCACGCAGGGGCTCCTCGACAACACCCAGCTATCGACGATCACGTCCAAATCGAAGATGACGTCGCCGCTGGACGCGGAGACACGGATGGTGAACGTCCCGTTCAAGACGCACCACCACCACTCGCACTCGCACGTCGCGCCCTCGAGCGTGGACATCGAGGACAACGTCTCCGGGAACACGTCGTACGACACGACGGAGGTGGTGGCCAAGTCCTTCCGGGGGCTCCTGGCCGTCCTGGCGCTGTCCTTCCACGAGATCTTCGAGGGCCTGGCCGTGGGCCTGGAGAAGAGCAAGAAGAACGTCTGGTACCTCTTCATCGCCATCGCCACGCACAAGTTCGTGATCGCCTTCTGCGTGGGCGTCGAGCTGGTCTCGTCCAAGACGCGCCTGTCCTTGCTCGTCGTGTACGTCGCCACGTTCGCCGTCGTGACGCCGATCGGGATTGGGGCCGGCATCGCTCTCTCGACGTACCATGGCGAGGCCAGCGACGGCGGGCTCACCACCACGCTGCTCCAGGGCATGGCTGCCGGCACCCTCCTCTACGTCGTCTTCTTCGAGGTCCTCCAGAGGGAGCGCGCCAACACCCAGTCCGGCCTTCTCCAGCTCCTAGCCATTATGGCTGGATTCGGCACCATGTTCGCCCTCCAATTTTTAAGTGAGTTTCATTCATTATTTTTTTAATCAGGGACTATATTTTGATTGCATTTGGCGATAAGAAACTACTATTCCTGGTTCATTATTTGAAAAAAATTGCGGATATGGCACTATGCCT
This sequence comes from Bemisia tabaci, assembly GCF_001854935.1. Classification (NCBI taxonomy): domain Eukaryota; kingdom Metazoa; phylum Arthropoda; class Insecta; order Hemiptera; family Aleyrodidae; genus Bemisia; species Bemisia tabaci. The sequence goes on along the minus strand of NW_017547261.1, from coordinate 2,709,340 downwards.
CTTTATAGAGGACCATTTAAACGTATTTCTGCTAAACGGAACTATGTGCATTAAGACATGAGCCCTGAGATCCTAAGAATATATGCATAACAAGGTTCACGTCATAATGCACATATAGTTCCGTTCGACAGAAATACATCCATTTTTGGGCCTAGAGTGGGCCGATTTTGGATATTTAGGCGTCAATTGGGGCGTTAGATGCAGAAATGGCATTTTTTAGTTACGGTGTTTCAGTACCCCCATTGCAATTTCATATTTTTGAGAAGAAACTATCGGGTAAATTTTCTGGAATTTTTCGTTTGCAGCATCATAAAATCACAAGGAAAATTCGGTAAAAGTTTCAAAAAATACCAATTTTCTTTAATCTTAATGGATGAAACGATAGCGGAGATTGTGAGACATCATGATCATGAAATGCCCTTTCTGCACCCAGCGCTTTAATTATTTGAGAAATTTTCCGTTCTTTTTAAGGCTGATGCAAATGAATTGAACGTATTAATGCCAAAAGGAACTATGTCTCACGCAAACCCTATGCAGATAGTTCCTTTTAGCATAAATACGTCCAATTGCAATTCGATCAAGAACCTAGACTATCAGGATCGTGACACCCTCCCCCCCCCCCTTTACCTCCCAAGGGGGAGGGGAAGATCGGGACCGTAATATTCGGATTCCCTTATGTTGATTTTGCATCAATTCCGCGGTCCCTGGCTTCGCCCAACTCAAAAGAACCGAGAAATAAGCTAGGTGCGGGTGCATTTTCAGGATGCGCACAACTAGAGTAGTCCCCGCTAATTTGAAAAATGGCGCGTCAATTTGTATATTTTGCCGAGCGCGGCAAAAAATTGGCGGGAACCAATGGGAGTGGGAGTCTCGACTTGTTTACATTCGTGTTATCAGTTAGTAAACAAACGTTGTTCTTCATTCTCTCGTGCGTGTTGTGAGCAAGTCTTTTGAATATTCAAAGTTGCTCGAGGTTCTTGATTTTCTGTACAAGTGCGAATTAGTATTTAGTGTCCAATCCAAACCACGTCCCTTCAAAGAATATTCAATTCAGTGTCCCCCGTTCAATCTCCACGTGTCCGCAAGTCGACACGACAAGTGAGCTCTTAAAATATCTGTAAGTTGTCACTAAGAGTTTAGTTTTTTCTCCTCGTAGTTTCATTAACACTTTACCGTTCGAAATTATCGAGACTCCAAAAGTCCTAGAAGTTTTAAACCTTTCATTTTGGTCGTTCATAAATGTATTGTTTATTTATTCCCAGGGATTCACTTGTCATGTTGAGGTTAACCTAGGTACTCCAGATGTCAGCATCTCATCAGTTTCTTTATAAGGACTCTGATTAGTGATTGTGAGTTACCTTAAAGAGGGTTTTCACAATGAGAGATGAAATACTTTTGACTAGAAATAAGACCATGGAAGGGCTCAGCCAGATTCAGAGTCTAATCTATTGAATAGTGTCTAGCAGGGGCTGGCCTTCGGATCGGTTGATTCCTATGCCCGAGGTATCGCAAATTCATGTCTATCCTTCAACGATTGAAAATAGGATGGAGTAAGTTTTTCTTAGGTCATTCTTAAGTTCCTTCAAGCCTTGTAGCCTAGGCACTTATTTTTAGAGAAGGAAAACAGAAGAGTTGATTTAACCGCAGACAGGTAGATCAGACTATAAATGCATTAAGGTTGCCATGAACATTCAAATTACTTCCTTAAACCCTAAATGTCAAAATTGATAAGTCCTTTACTTTTAAAACGAATTTACTTTTTCTCCCTCTACGCACTGCACTGCAGCATACATTTAATCTTTAAGTACCGTTAATGCCAACCAGAAGATATGCAAGTTCAATTAGCTTCCCTATACAGATAGAGGCTTTTATGGATGAACCAGAACTCTTGAGTAAATTTAAAGAGGTTATATGATACTTAAATGGCCCTCTTAGAATCTTTTGATTAGCAAAAAGTGGCATGTCACTCAACCGATAATAGTAAAGGACTTTGTGAAGTAACTCCTAAGTTTGTAGAGTGCCCTAACTTTCAGCCTAGCAGGAGTCAAGATTTTGTCACTTCAGTTTGGGGCATTCTTTTTCGTTGGGATGGGAAATAAGAAAATAATTATTTAAGACTACGAAATTAATAACATTAAATATGTGCATAATTATAGTAATTACTTTATTATGAATCAATGTGGAGTCCTGCTTTGAGCCATTTTAGGTCGCGAAGATGGTGGTAATTTTTCGATGCAACTATTTGCGCTCTATGAATCTCCATGTTGCATGTTCGAAAAATGAAGGGGCTCCACAATTCGCTGGCGCTATGCCGCATTCACATGATCAACGGGTAGAAAACGAAGGAGAAAGTGAAGCGTCAAGCCCTTGTCACTCCCTTCTTCCATTTTTTTAAAATTTTTCTTCTAACTAAGCGGTAAACATTTCGCTGGTACTTAACTTTGGAAGATGCTATGCGCTCACTACTTGCATTTTTACCTCGGTGCAAGTACCACAAACTCCTTCAACTCGTCGTGTATGCTACACGGACATCCATTGGGTAGGAATAGTTGTATCACTGTATTACACGCAGGGGTGTTATGAATGAGAGGCAATACATAGAGCCTAAACCTTTACCCCTACTCTTTCTCTATTTCCCCTTTTCCTATCGCTCTCACTTTTCAATAATCCTTAAAAGTCTCACAAAAAAAGACAATTTCAAGAAATTTTTACCAGATTTTAGCCTCCATCATTAGAAACTACTGACCATACGCCCTTGACTGTTATGATGAATGGTAAGGGCTGTGCTACTACGAATGCTTTGAAGATTTCGATGAGTGACGGGGTAAGTAACTCTGGCAACGGCAAAAAACGCTTCAGTCGAGATAAAAAAGATTTATTTACCACCAAGCGGGAGACGCCAGAGCATAAAATGCAAATGTTCTCGATAAGAAATTTTATACTCTATCAAATTGGCTTATTGCTATCTTTGAGTACGATTAAAGACCATTTTTATGTTGAAAGTAGGAAACTAGGTACCAGTCTTCTTTCCGACGCGGTGGATCGCGTATCTTTCTCCTTCGTGGCTTTTTGACTATAGAAGGTGGTTCTTTTAAGTTTTTTGATTCGGATCAAACCGAGGTTTTATTGGTTCTTTTTTATCTTTCGATCTCTCGCCTATCCTCAATCCTTCAATTTATGCACGTAGCTTCTCTCCTCAGTAGACGAGTGCCTGTTCTGAAAATGCTGGCTCTCATTCTCATTCAAATGAGAGATATTAGTGGCCTTATGCTGGAAATCTCTATCAATCACCCGCTGAAATCGGCGGTTTCATTGAATTGAACTGAGGGACTTGGAGGACAAGGCGCATAAGTGCAGTGTTTGCTATTTCGATTTCGTGTTCGAAGTTTAGAAATTACATGGGTCCTTATTGCGGAAAGTAAGATCAAACTGACTTTTTGATGCCTTAACTTTGAAATTTGGGAGCGAATTTTACACAGAATATGCATCAAGACTAGTTTTTCTTGACATCATTAATATTTGAATTTTTTCAAAAACTGCCTTTACGCGCCTTGTCCTCCAATCCCCTCAATTTTAGTAATCAACGAAGGATGAGAGCCTCGTCGTTACACCGCCAGGGTCTTAAGAAAAAAAACTAATCTACTTGAGTTATATCACCGTCTAAACGTTATCGTGATAAGTTTCTGCGGCATAAAATATGACAGCCCCTATCTCGGCGCTTCGGCTCAGCTGTTGTTAGTTTTTTACACTACTCTGGAAAGAAAACACATTGGATCTACATTCCAGACTCTTAAAAACATAGACAAGAAAAAGTACTATTGATTCAATCAGAATCTAGCGTAAATCAAAAACCAAGCCTCTTAATTTAAGCGGATTTCGTTTTGATTCAAGCAAAAATCCGATTGAATCAAGAGTATTTTTTCTTTTCAATGTTTTCAAGAATCTGGACTCTAGATCCAATGTGTCTCTTTTTCCAAAGTAGGACCATGACAGGGCGGGGAAGGGACCCGATTGAAGGGCCTGCCAGAACAGGTTCAGTGCGCGAGTTGATTCACGTAGACTCCTCTCTCTTGTGAGCGGTAAATTCAAATTTTTCGTAACATATGGTAAAAACTAAAACGTTAGTGTCTTGATTAGAAGCTGATTTGAGTAATTTTTGTCGCGCGAATCGGAATCGTGTTTTGCGTTATTTTAAAGAGAAAACGTACATCCAAATTCGTATATTATCCAGTAGTCTACTGTGATCCTCTATTTTAATTGTAGAAGACCTGAGGGGTCGTAATGGACCACTAGACAAGGTACGAATTTCAGCATTCTGATACGTGTATCGTAACTGAAATTTCACGTAGAACACGACGAGCACAACAAAAATTACCACCATTAACTCCTTACGAAGATATTTAATGATTCTTGATGCGTGAATTCAAACCACCCGCTCATGAAAACTTAATGCTCTACGTGATTCACATCGCGCGCTAAACGTTATCCTGACAGTCTCCTCGTAACCAATGTGAAATAAAAACATTAATATCTTCGTTAGGAGTTGGTTTCAGTAATTTTCGTTGTGTGAATCGTGTTTTACGTGAAATTCTGGTTAAGAAACTTGTATCAGATTGCTTAAATTCGTACCTTGTCTAGTGGTCCATTCGGCCGGAGCAATGACCGAAGACTCTCTGTATCAGCTTCGTCGTATCAGGTTAAAACAGCGTAACTTGGAGTAGACGCCTCGAGTGTGTTGGCGATTTTTCCGGAGGAAGAAGCTCGATATTGTCCACTTTGTTTACACGTGTTACTCTGTGGTCCGTGGCCCGTTAAACAGGGCCCAGAGGACTTAATTTAAGGCTTAAATGGCGCCGCTCATCGAAGGCGCTCGGATGATTGGCCCTATTATTTGAGTGGCGATGTTATCGGACAAAAGCAGAAATTGCGCGAGGAGCTTTTCTCAGGCTGATAATAGTTGCAAATTCACGTCAAAGAAGCCTAGTTACTGCTCAGTTTGAAAGGACGGCGGCAGCTTATTGTTCCGCTTCGCTCAGGCCTTGCTGCCAAATTTTAGTCAACAAGAACCGATCTAACAAATTACTCGTTAGGCTCGGAAAAAAGCCCAAAAGGAATGTTCAAACATTTACAGGGTTACAATAAATTATAGCTCCGACAACATTTGCTCTATTTAAAACACGAGGAAAACGAATCATACATTCGGAAAATCTGAAAATTAATTCCTAATTCAGTCGCATAGCCTCCAAGTTTTTCGCTGATAACGCGCTTTGGCGTTAACATTAACACCTTGCCTAAATAATGTAGGTATTTGGAATCAAATTTTTTGATGGGGAAATAAAAATGACGTTATTTGCATGATCTACCCAACGTTCAAATTGTTTAAAAATACCTACTGGTAGTTATCTCGTCCAGGAGTGATTTCCAAACTTTCCATTGTGTGCATTGTTCTCTACGTAGGATTTTGAAGAGATGAAATACGGTTTTTTTTAGTTTAGACCTTTCCAGTTTTTTCTTACATTATATAGTTTGAAAGTATGTTATGAAAGTAATTACATTTTCGGTAGTAAATTAGAACTTTGATACAATGTTGGGTTATTTTGTTGTGTCTGCTCTTAAATTTTACGTATGACACCGCATACCTCATGACAGTATGGGACTCCAAAAAAATCAGTAAATAGTTACCCATCATACACTCTGAAATCATAAAAAACCAAGAAATCTAAATTTCCTCTTAAACTACCACTCTTCTAATATCTACCTTCTTCACGGTCAGTTTAGATCAGTGTCATCCGTTTCCCACGGGGTCCCTTTCCTACGTTACGCCGTCAGAATCGTACTCACGCGTGCAATTTTGATCGTCTTATCGAGGTGTTTACAAGTTGCATTTAAAATGTAATAGTACTCATATTCTCTTTTGAAGCTAGTAGCGTTCTGTATCTTTGTAATTCTACACAGGCATTACTTCAAAAGTAATTAAACATTTATCTAATGTGGCAATATTGCAACTGTTCCGCCTCGTTTCGTTAGAGCTTGCTGAATCGAAATAGATATAATAGAACTTAATTTTCCAAGGCAGTTTTCCCGCTGTTGGTACATCCCCGAGAAAATGTCAGGGCGGGGTGAGAAAAAGTATAATTGGAAAATTCTTCAAGCAGTGAGGACCGTAAGACGTGCCTCTTGCCAGAGTTTTTAATTATTAACGCAGAATTAACGGCACAATTAGTTCGCATGGAGACGGAAGTTTTTTCTCGCTGTAATGTCAAATCTAATTCAAGTTAAAATTACGAGCACTTTCGTTGACTAGTCGGGGAACCCGGAGATAAAGGGGGTGCAAACTTCAAGGTGTATAAAGTGGGAAAATAAATTAAACAAACTTCTTTATGTAGTTATTTACCCTTTTTGTTCACTTTTTCCCGTCAACTTTTTTAATTACAATCCAATGATGGCATAACATAATCCGTGGAATTATTCTCGAAAGACTTCAGTTTTATTAAATTCTTCACTCTTACTTCTTGATCGAGGATAAAATTTTCAGTTGCGTCTTTGAAGAGCTGTCGCAAGATCTAGGAGTTGCCTCGAGTTAAGTGTGTGGTTTTTTTTTTAAAATCAAGTTTAGCAATAAACTAGTATCTCCGAGCTTTTAAAAGCTCAAAACTACTTTTTTGAGCGAAGAATTAGAATTAAAGTTTAAGCTTTAATAAACACATCTCTCATCGTCGGTAGAGCTCATGGCGTCATTTGAATCGACGACTCATGGTTTCAACTTGACTGAATCCAATGCAACATGGCTGCCGTACAATTTAAATCTCGAACAATCTATTTTATTTAAAAAACCGACAAACAGATTCTCTTCAAACAGTGAGAATATTACGAGCCCACGATCGGCGCGGTCGGGGTGCATTACCTCTCGTTGCATTAAATTGCGAACTAATATTAATGTGATTCGTCACAGTTTCTGGCGTGGTCCAACTGGCATGCGATATGTAGCGCATCGAGTAAATTAAAAAACTCTGCAAATTACTTTTTAGCAAACAAAGAGACAATAGCCCCTGCTCATGAACCTGAGGAATCGTTCTGATAAAAAAAATTGGCACACTCTAAGAGAGCTGAAAGGAGAATCCTTTTTGGAGAAAAAAAACTCCCATTCGATACAGTTATATCGATTCCTGTACATCGGATGCGCGGTTTTTTTTCAAAACATGATTTACTTTCATTTCTCCAGATTTTGAAAATTTTTTGGTTCAGAATAATTCTCTAGAATCATGCTCAGGGGCTATCGTCCTTTTTTGGTTGAAATTTCAAAATCTGCCGAGATTTTTAATACAATCGATGTGATACATATCACATGCCAGTTCGACCACGTCAGAAACCCTTGACGAATCACCTTAATTAACGAAATAAACGCAGGTGAGGGTACACGCGATCAGTTTTCTTTGTGACGTCGCGAAATTCTGTTTCCGGTTGAAATTATTTTTCAACCGGTTAGTTCAAAAAGTTAAATTCGTCCTGGTAAATAGTTAGTCCTACGCATTTGTTCGTCCAGTGGTATTAGGTCACATTTCTGTGGTCCAGTAAGGTAAAAAAGTTATGTCCAAAACTCACGTCCAATGAGGCCGTTTCAGCTATTTCCTTTCAGCTTTCAGCTACTTTCAGTCATCGTCTGAGTCTTCTTCGTCCGAGTCCGGTGGATCTGCGCGTGGCGTGTGCAACTTGAGGTGGTACGCACATGCTCGGAGGTACTTCTTAAGTGAGTTCGTGTCCTTGTAATGTTGGTAATTTCGGACGATGTTGGCAATCATTGCCTGATTGGTAGTGTACTTCTTGTTCACCGGTGGTTTAAAGCGGCGATGACCCCCCCGAGCCTGTGTTAACGTACGCTCTGTGTCCTGTTGAACCTTTTTAAAAGCGTCAATGAGCTTCCAAATGTTAGCATGATGCGTGCCGACGATTTGGTTGAATTTTGAGTGAAAGCCCTCAACTGCGTTGTTTGTTCTAATACGATCTGCCAAAACTAAGTTGTAGACGTTCCATGTTTCGGGAGGGAACAGGGGAGGTACCGCACGTCTTCTTCCCCGAGCTGGTTTGCCACGCACGTACGTGTGGTCAACGTACGTCGCAAATTCGGTTAAAGCGTCGTCTATTTCCTCATAGAGAAAAATGAAAGTTTCCACCAAATCTGCAGGAGGGATGAACGGCAGAGCCATGAGTTCCAGTAAGTTACGTCGTAACTCGGGTTCTTCTGTATTTAAATAATCGGCCCGCAGCCCTCGGCTAACAATCTGACGCCATAAGGACTGGGAAGATCGCAGATCCACCGGACTCGGACGAAGAAGACTCAGACGATGACTGAAAGTAGCTGAAAGCTGAAAGGAAGTAGCTGAAACGGCCTCATTGGACGTGAGTTTTGGACATAACTTTTTTACCTTACTGGACCACAGAAATGTGACCTAATACCACTGGACGAACAAATGCGTAGGACTAACTATTTACCAGGACGAATTTAACTTGGACTAGATTTCAAGGACAAAAAGTCGTGGACAAAATAAATTGGACGAAAAAATTCGTGGACAAAAAAAATTGGACCAAAAGTCCTATAACCGTTGTTTTGTTGGGCAACTTTGAAAGTATTTTTCCCCGGTAAAATTTGATTAATTGTAGAAAATAGAACATTTTAAAATGCAGTCATTTGCTTTTTGAACGCGTACAGTAAGGGAAAATAACCTACATTTTGTGTTAATAAGAAAAGTAGAACTTAGAACATAAAGTAACCCAATTTGGGTCACTGTTGGGTGTTGTAAATGTGCGGTTAATATTTTCCACAGACGCAAGGACCGCGAATTGCACGATTCAACTGCCGAGGTCCGAGTAGGTAGCCAACTGGTTAGGGTGACGAACAATATGAGGGGTTCTGGTATCGAATCTCATTGAGAATTCGTCTGGAGGCACCCCAAGGCGAATGAAACCATCATCCCCTTTTCTTGTACGAATATCGCAACACCTCTTTAATGAATGCTTCAGCTAAGCGAAGATTAACCGTTTGTGACCGGAGGAAGGGTCCTCATTAAAAGACCAATTCCCCCTGCTCATCCGTAAAAATGTATCTGTATCCGATAATTTTACCTTTATGTTTTTCCCCCGAACACGTTGATTTTAGATTTTGACAATAGCTATTTCGAAACAGTGATAGAGTGAGTAGAGAGATCACTCTTATCACTCTTGCGAGTGATAAGAGTGACGCGATCGCGGCGGGTGCACCCGACAAATGTTGTAATAAGTTTTAATAATTGTTAACATTAGTTTTTACCATGTGACCCGATGATGATCTCGTCTAGATCGAAATATCTATCGTCAAAATCTAAAATCAACGTGATGGGGGGAAAAACAAAGGTAAAATTATCAGCTACAATCCATCCCGATAAAAAAAGCTTCAACTTCAAATTAAGCATCTATATTTATTCATAAACAGTCGCATTTATTACAGGCAAATAATTTTTATCATCATTTTACGTAAACTCTTCGAGACGTCTCGTTTTCTTACCGGTATGTTTTAAATGCATAGGGCCCATGAGTATAAAAATAAATTTTAAGGATTTTAAGTTAGAAGTGTCACGCGTTTTTCAAGCTTCCTGATACAGATTAACTAACTTTATTTTTAGGGTCCCGAATTTGATGAACATTTCTCAACACTACAGCTTTTTTAAGCCATATATGTCCATCTTCATGTGAGGTCAACGAAATTGAACTTTGTATACGTCAATTGTAAAAAAATAAAAAACCTTAACTTTAAAATGCAAGTATCGCGCGGTCGACTTGATAATGCTCTCGTCTAAGATTTTATTTCAATAGCTAGTCGGACGGACATGTTCACTTTCGACACTATCTTAAATTTCAGCGCCCGATTTTTAACCGGAAGTTTTCAAAAGTGAACACCCCCCCCCCTTCATTACTTTTAAGAAGTTTCTAGATCGCGTTAAAACATTTTTATGGTTATTTTTCATATTTTTTTTAATATAGTAAAATTTAACATTATAGTTTATTCAATTATTTTATAAAAACTTGTTTTATCAACATTAGCATTGCCCGTTTTTATAGCCAATTCGTTTTTTACCATGCTGTTAGAGCGAGAGCGGTAAGTATTTTACGAACGGATCTCAAGGTCACTTCTCCAATGGACAATCCCGAGTTAGTCAAAAATATTTCCGGTTTTTCGAGATCTCGTTCGAAGGCACGGCAACTGTGCTTGGTGGTAACTGGCGGGCAGGCACTTTAGTCAGGAGAGTGGCATCTGTTGAGTCTTTTGGTTGGCTCCGTGTTCGATGCTTCCGCGCGGTAAAATCGATTCATTCCATAAAAATTCCTGCTCATCCTTCCATCCGAGCCCCCTCCCCCCCGCNCTCCCCCCCACCCCTTCCTCCTTCCGGTGAGTGACGGAGAACGAAATTCACTCCCCCCCTACCCCCATCCGCGGTCGAATACTAAGTAGGCTCGATTCCCTAACGACATTTTGTCAGCACGGATGAGCCTCGGTTAATTTTTTTGTTTTATATTACCACATCGCCCGGTCGGGGCTCAACAAATTTGAGGACAAAATACATTTTTAGTATATTTGCCGATGTATTGCGATCTCCCCTGATACCAGACCTAAGCCGGGGTCCTTTGCAAGACTACCAATCTGATCCGAGGCCATAGATTTCGAGTATGTTAGCCGATTAGATTCTTCTTCCCACGAGAAATGTGTATGTTTTATATTGTATTTACTCTTTTTCGACCATTGACGACGTTGCTAGATTTGGAAGCCTATACCTTAACTTATAGTTTTAAAAATTTTTAGACAAAATTTGTTGATGTGTGCAGTAAATGATCTAGACCGTCGCTCTTGATGGAAAGAATAAGTCGAAAATTAGTATCACAGATTTTTAGGGGGTGGGTTGCAAATTGGGTGGAAGTAAAATCTTGCCCATCCCATATATCGAGTAGGTTTCACGAAATTAAGCCTAAAGTTGTATTTTTCGTAGTTCCTATCCAGGGCTAAGTTGGTAGCTAGTATTAGGCAGAATTGGCTAAGCCGATTACGAACGGCGAGTTCTAAAAGTTTTAGTCGGGGGAAAGGGGTAGAACGACTCGTTTAACGGAAATCGCCCTTCGGAAAAGATGCTTACTTCCGCGTTGGGAGAGGGGGATTCGGCGCTTGTAAACTAGTTGTAAACTTTGCGCTAAGCGTAAGTTTTCTCTAGGAAATATGGCACTGGATCCCAGAAATCGAATTGTAGGATATTGAAACTAGGATTGAAGTAGCTGCTAACATTCTTTTACATGGGGGCCATTCGAAAATCTGCATCGTATCGAAACGCTTACATTTCTAGATTCTTCCAAATGCGAGCTCCGTGAGTCATGCATAGAATTTTGTTTATTGCATTTTCCGCCATTGACGCCAAGAAAATGGTGGGGGAAGAAAAGTGGACAGAGGAGGAATGGAGGAGCGAAGCAGGCGGTTTCGGTTTATTGGTAATTCCATGCATGTTGCTGGTACACAAGAACACGCGGAATCCAATGAGTCCATCGCGCATTATTGAATCGCATGCCAGGCTTGAGCTGTACCTACTTCAGGTTGAAAATTGGATGAGTTTAGATTTATGGCTCCTGTCTCGGTGGCTTTTTTAAAACTGAGAAGAGAGTTCGTATGGTCTCTATATGACGGGGAAGGGGATTTTTTCCAGTATTGGGGATCGGGTCCCTGAAAGGAAGGGGTGGCAGAGGGCCTTAGGAGTAATCTTTTTTTTTTTTTCTTGCATGGCTTTATGAAACTTTAAGAAAAAGTGAAATTATCATAGTGATTGTGCTTTATGTTCACGTCATAGTATTTCTTCAATGTGTGACGTCATACTCACGTCACACACTGGAAAAAAAGTCGCGCAAACGCGTCTGCATGTCAGAGGCGGATCCAGGCATTTCGAACAGAGGGGGCGAAAGGGAGTTCTGGGGGGAGGGGTTACTTCAGAAAATTTTAATTCTACAGCATCTAATATGCAGTTTGAGGCAATTTCGTCATTCAGAGCCACCAAATATAAGCGCCCTTCCTTCTTTCTTGCTTCCCGTTTCCTTCCTTTTTTAGGGCGAACGGGAGGGGCGCACGCCCCCTACGCCCCCCTAGATTCGTCCATGGTGCATGTCTCTTCCAAGGTTGCTCAATCTTTTCAATGAACCACTCTCCATGGAAGAAGCGGGGGGAATAATTTAACTGCGATAAATTCCACGAGGTTAGCCGTAAATCAAGTGCCGATCTGGACGAAAAGCATGGGGGACGAGGGGTGAGAGTGGGAGGGGGAGCATTTGCCGAGGTGGAGCGGGTGGTAAAAATTCGTGGAGGACCGTGATTAGCCATTGTGGTGGCATTGTCGGACCGCCCGAAAATCCCTGGCATTTCCATGACAATCCGCGGGCCGCCGCGCGCCGCTCGATTGTACTCGAGAGCGCCATTTTATTGGCGCGTTTACGAGCCGGAAATTCGTTGATCCCTCCGTCGGTTTTTCACTGCCGTCTAATGGGCTTTCGTTGTTTATTTGTTGTCCTTAAGTCGGTGTCGATTTTATGAGCCTCCATTCGCAGGGTCCTCACGTTTTGCGCTCGTAACGATCGTTCCTTTCCCCGTTTTTCGCGCCCGAACTTTCCGCAGGCTCAGCAGACAAACCGTGAGCGCAAAGAAAACAGGTCAGTCGTTTGAGTCCTCCCCACTGACGAAAGCCCCTGCTAAGGTGATTCGTCACGGTTTCTAGCGTGGTCGAACTGGCGTACGATATAGCGTATCGATCATGTAAAAAATCTCTGTAAACATTGAATTTTTAGCCTGAAAGAGGACAAAATCCCCTGCGCATGAACCTTAAGAAATTATGAAAAGTACAGTTTTCTATTTCTGTATCGAATGTGAGTTTTTTCCAAACTGGATTCTGCTGTAAGTTCTCCGAATTTTGCTAAGTTTTTGGTCTAGAATGATTCTTTAAGCTCATGCGCAGAGGCTTTCGTCCTGAATTGTGCTAATTTTTTGGTCTAGAATGATTCTTTAGGCTCATGCGCAGAGGCCATCGTCCTGAATTGCGCTAAAAATTCAAAGTCCACACGGAGAAAAAAACTTCGTGCGTGGGACCCGAAGTTGAGGTCATATGGATCTTTGAAGTTTTCGGATCACGTACCTAAAAACTTGAGGTCCAGCTGCCGAAGTTCGGGTCAGACATCGAGGCACTTCGGTATGTACCGGAGTACTTCAGATGTGTGACCCGAACCCTTCGGTATGTATCGAAGTATTTCAGATGTCTGACCCGAACCTCGGCAGCTGGACCTTAAGTTTTTATATACGTGATCCGAAAACTTCAGAGATCTATATTACCTCAACTTCGGGTCCCACGCACGAAGTTTTTTTCTCCGTGTACCAAGATTCTATACACAATCGATGCGATGTATCGCATGCTGGTTCGACCACCTCGGAAACATTGACGAATCACTTTAAATGTCTCAGATTGAAATCCGGGCACTTCACCTCCAGGAAAATGAAGTGGCGTGAGTGTGGAGTGGAATCCACTCTTTTTGCGGAGCGAAACACCCTCTCACGGAACGGATTTTACTTCTTACTCAACTCATACTATATTATACTCGAGTTTTCTGAGGGCAAAACAAGCTCCAGATTGAAATACAATCCGAAGTTTACCCCGAGATTTCTACAGTGTTATACCTGTAATTCGAAAACTTCTTCTCTCTAAGCTAGTCCACTCCAACTCTTAAAATTACAGCGGCCCTTGTTCAAGTGAAAATCTTATGGTGGAATCTTTCCGTTCACAGCAGACTTCCACCTCGAGTAGGACCGGAGGACCCCTCTGCTGTTAAAAATCGAGGTGTGAAATTCGGTACCAGAGTCTATATAGCGCCCTAAACCCTGAGTGATATGAGTGCGAAGTGAAATTAGCACCATAAAAGCGTATATGACACTCTGCAAAAAGAGCGGACTCCGTTCCGTAAATATGTGTAAGTCATTCCACAAGGAGAATAGATATTCCGCTCCGCATTCATATCACTCGGGGTTTCTGAGCGTTATATGGACTACTCTAACACAGAATTTCACTGCAAATTTTTCAACGTTTCTCCGTGTATAGGACAGTTTTCATTGAATGCTATCTTCACGGAGAAAAATCATGTTACTGGATACTTCATTCCTGGTTGTGTATGATCGTCATAAAATCAAGCACTGGCTTTCCTGGAGATCATATATAACTAGAAATCTAGTAACCATTAACAATTCCGTTTTTCCGTGTTCTGCCATGAATTATGACCAGGTTTCATTGTAGCGGAATATACCATTAGGATTTAGGAAATGCTCCACAATTTAATTTTCGGCATTTCGGCAGCTCTGCTTCGAAAGCCCTTCATTAGTGGACCGACTCCTTGGGCAGTGAAAGTAAATGAGTACACTGAGAAAAGACGGGAATGGAGTTTTTGCTTGTTTTAATAGCGGGCTTAGCTTGGTCATTTCTCGAAGCGTTCCCAATGATGCGAGTCTATTATTCCTCTAATCGGTCTTATGTAAAGTGGCAAAGATAATAACCCGAATCGCGAGGTCATTGCAACGCACGCACGAGAGCTCCGCTCGCGAAGAAATCGAAGACATATCGTCTCATTCTAGCCCGTCCGTCCATTGCGAGGGGCGTAAAAAGTATGCACTCGCTTTGGGCGCCAACCATACGTGGGAGTGCCAAAATTTCTCGCATTTCTTTCATTTATTTAATTCCGGCCAAATCTGGTAATTTATGATTATTATCGGAAACGTACATCAATAACGTCACACAGTGCAGTGTCCTTATGGGCGGATGGGAAATAATTCATATCTGATCGAATAATGCATGGAATTCAATGAAATTTTGACAGTGTTAAGTATTCATCATGTACTTGCTTGTATNATCCAGCGACCAATCAGAACGCAAATAACGACGGACACACAATAATCGGCATAGTCTCTTCTTTTTCTTGTGGTCCCGATGACCAAAGAGATATCGTGATTATTGGTGACTACCGTGTTTACTCCTCTTCCCTTCTTATTCTTCTCCATCACCTTCCCTTTTTATTATTCTTCTTCCCCTTTTTTACTTCCTTCGCCTCTTCTTCCTCCTCCTCCTTCTTCTCTTCTTTCCTTTACAACATATCTACATGTCCTTACACTTTGACCAAATTCAGAAACATGTTCACTTCTCAATGCGGTAACTTTTGCGTAATGCCGCAACCACACGCTGAATGTGGGAGCTGAATGTGGCTTGAATGTTGAAGTCATCGGCCCGATGCCTGTTGCTGAATTTTGCGCGTCACGCGCACAATACTCAGCAACCATCGGACTAATGTTGGATTCGTCTGATCTATTCGAGTAGATTTGATACACATCTGGATGAAAATAACTCAAATTTGCAAAATTTCAGCCGTCGCGCGATGACTGTTGACTTCCACATTTAGCTGCTAAATTCAGCGTGTGATTGCGGCATATCACTTAAAAAACTATGCAGAATGACCTTACTACNGCGTTCCAAAGTTCCGAAATCCGAGGCTCCTCAATTTTTGAGCAAACTTAGCATATTCATATACCATTTTCTTCCAAATTATGTCAGCTATTCAAAACATTAACTAAATCCGAGACTTTTTCTCATGCGTATAGGCGCTATTTAAAAAAAAAAAAAAAAACCCGCGAAAAAAGGCCTTTTTAGGCCATTTTTTCAAAATGGCGGAAAATGCTCACCAGATACGCGGTAGGAAACTTCAGATTCAGATTCAGCGACCCCAAAAACATAAAGTAAGCCAAAAAAAATCGCTGTGTACCCAAAATTTCAGGTAGACTTACCAGGCGCCTGGACTAATCAGAGTTTTTCAGAGCAAGACCTTGAGACAGAAAAAACGATATAACTTTATTATTCGCAGCCAGACGCAGATGGGACTTGAAAATTCAGAATCTACAGGAAATTTGCAATCATAATCACTTGTCAGGAAAATAGGTTATTTTTGGTTTTTCTTAAAAACGTCTTTAAAGTTTAAGTAAGAGGGAAGAATATTAAATTAGAGTACCATCGAAAAACCTGCTCAAAAGTAATGTTTATAAGTTGAAAAAATAATTTTTACGATTAAATCTTAATTAAATAACTTACCAGGAGTGTTTGTAGCCATTTTTATCACCAACCCGACATTTGTTACCGTGTCAATCAGCCTTGATCACTGCTATCACAACACTTGCGCGTCATCGGCTACCGGTCACCGCGCGCGGAGCTTAAATCTCATCACCTCCCCTCACGCCAATTCGATGCAAATCAGTAAACAAACATTGAAAATAACACCACCAATGTCCCCATTTTTCGTATATCTCATTACTTTTTTCATTTTATATGTTCGAAAATTTGACTTATTTCCATTGGACACTGCACTGTGCGTCATCAGAAACTTCTATCGATGACGGCATGAAAACATCAGTTGATGATGTCATCGGGAATGTCCATTGAAGAGCTCATCGGATACATCCGTCGGTGAAGTCATAAGACAGCCATGATGACGTCATCCGGAAATACTATTGATGACGTCATCATGGCATCTCTGATGATTTCTCTGATTGCCCGGCGATCCAGCGACCAATCAGAACGCAGATAACGACGGACACACAATAATCGGCACAGTCTCTTCTTTTTCTTGTGGTCCCGATGACCAAAGAGATATCGTGATTATTGGTGACTACCGTGTTTACTCCTCTTCCCTTCTTATTCTTCTCCATCTTCTTCCCTTTTTATTTTTCTTCTTCCCCTTTTTTACTTCCTTCGCCTCTTCTTTTTCCTCCTCCTTCTCCTCTTCTTTCCTTTACAACATACCTACATGTCCTTACATTTTGACAAAATTCAGAAATATGTTCACTTCTCAATGCGGTAACTTTTGCGTAATGCCGCAACCGCACGCTGAATGTGGGAGCTGAATGTGGCTTGAATGTTGAAGTCATCGGCCCGACGCCTGAATTTTGCGCGTGACGCGCAAAATTCAGCAACAATTCTCAGCAACCATTGGACTAATGTTGGATTTGTCTGATCTATTCGAGTAGATTTGATACACATCTGGATGAAAATAACTCCAATTTGCAAAATTTCAGCCGTCGCGCGATGACTGTTGACTTCCACATTTAGCTGCTAAATTCAGCGTGTGATTGCGGCATATCACTTAAAAAACTATGCAGAATGACCTTACTACCCCAAGTAGAACGCCTGTAACATTAACAACTTCACATAACGGCCATCCAAACAGTTCTGGTTTATTGCAAATTAGACATTCGAAAGAGTAGTCCATCATAGTGAGACAATTTGGAATCAGCCATAACCATAATTCCCTATCCCAGTCACCAATAACCACTCGTATTGCACAGGAGTTACCATTGTTTTTCTCAGCCATGAATCACTCGACATGTGCAAAAGATTTGAATTCAATTGCGTCTAATTTTCCTCTGGAAGGATACGTGGCAGGCGGCTGATTGATGTCTGGGAGAGTGTCCATGCTGGCTGCCAGTACAACACGTCGGGCGCGGCAGAATCAGAACTCTTGGCATGATCGCAAGCGCACTGCTGGGTACAACCAGCGTTGCACGATCAATGCATCTGATCCCCGAATCTCCATTTGGACGTATTTCTATCAAACGGAACTATGTGCATCAAGACATGAGCCCTGAGACCCATAAGAATATATGCATAACAGGGCTCACGTCATAATGCACATAGTTCCGTTTGGCAGAAATACGTCCATTTTATCACCGTTGTCCCCCACGGAGAAGTATATTCAGCTTTCCACAAATTTTGTCTCACTTTTTCCGATCTTTTACACCACTCGCCCAAGTCTTACCAAATCAGGCACTTCTAAATCTTCCGAAAGTACCTACGTTACACGGATTTCTGCCTTTCTGACATTTCATGGGAAAAAACTCACAGAGAAGTTAAGTCTTTACCTCACTGGAAAAAAACACATTGGATCTAGAGTCCAGACTCTTAATAACATCGACAAGAAAAAGTATTCTTGATTCAATCAGAATCTAGCTTAAATCAAGAACCAAGCCTCTTAATTTAAGCGGATTTCGTTTTGATTCAAGCAAAAATCCGATTGAATCAAGAGTATTTTTTCTTTTCAATGTTTTTAAGAGTCTGGACTCTAGATTCAATGTGCTTTTTTTTTCTAGTGCTCTCTTTTTCCTATCTTTTTCTTCTGAAATTTTCTAACTGGGGGCATTGTCAGCTTTAGGGGCCGTCCCTAAATTACGTAACACAATTTTTCGGCATTTGTGACCCTCCGTCTCTCCTTGTAACGCTTTTGTTATTTTTCTGAAAGTAATCACAGCTGGGCTACGGCGTGGACGTCCTATGAAAGGTTGGCGACAAGGAGTGGAGGAGGAGATCAGAAAGTGCCAATTGCCCAATGATCTCTGGGAGGATAGGGGGCTATGGCGATTGGGTGTCGCAGAGCGCGAGGCTGCGCTGTGAAAGCGACTTTATTTATGTATTATAGCTAGGCGCAACGATAGAAATAGTATCGAGATCACTATTGGGTTCACACCAAAAGCAGGCTCTCAAGAGCTTGCTAATGATGAACCTTAACTGGGAATCCTTCTTACATTAAGAGCCACTATCTATTCAAACACGAAAAACAGGAGGAAGTTTATCAGAATTGATACACAGTGGGACAGGCCGCAATCTCCCTGATACCTTCAGATTCGACTCCTTTGAATATGGTTTTTTGACGAGCGCGAAGTTTGAATTTACTGTTCACAATGTACAAATCGACGGTGTAAATCGGCAATCACATAACTCGTTTGCGGTGTCTGAAAATCTCCGCCTCTATGTTATTTTTTTAAAGGAGAACAACTTGACATCATTCCTTGAAGTTTTTGCAGAATTTTCTTCGCACAGAGAAGAAAAATCACGACGGTTTTGAAGAATTGCCGTTGAGTAGTTTTCCGTTTAAAAAATAAAGTATGATAGGAAGTCTGCGACGTCGCAAACCGAGTTATGTGATTGCCGACTTACACCTTCGAAATTTAATTGTTCACTTATTGGTATTTTCAAAGTGATTAGCGTGCAATTTTGACGAGCATACAGCTTTCTAGACGTCTATTTCTCCTTGTCCTCTGGTCCATTCCTCTACGATCTGCAACATGGCGCGGGCTCAAGACAGGAGTTATAAATGCGGACACTCCCGTGGAAAATGATCAGATTCGTTGACGGCTCGCGGCAGGGCGAAGGGGGCGGGGGCGGGGGCGGGGGCGGGGGCTTGCCCAACGTTAGGCGTCGCGGCGCGCTGCTGACCGACGCGCGACGCCACGCCACTCGGACTCGGGAGTCCGAGCCGATTAAGTGAATTGTGGGCTGCTGAGATTTCCTTAGCCGCTGAGTTCAGGGCCGCGCTCAGAGCTCCCGATCCTTTGCCAGCGAGGCGCCGTTCAGTGTCCAGCTATAATTTTGGATCAAGGAGAGACCTAGATCAACTGGGAACCGATCGAAGTGCCCGGGCCCCCGTTCATCGACTTCCTCTCATCAGCCCCCCATGTGCACCTTGCATCAGCTAGTCAACTTAAGGGGACGTCCTAAATTACGTAACGCACTTTTTCCGCATATTCCCCCCCCCTCCCCCTTGTAACGCTTTTGTAACGTAGGTCCCTATCTTTTAACACGCGTGTAACACTCTCCTCGCCCCCTTCCCCTAGCGCGTTGGGTAATTTAGGGACAGTCCATAACCCGTGTAAAGTAACAGCCCCATCTGCGGTACTTAGATGGGGAGAGTATGGACCCTAGTCAAGGAGAGACCCCCACTACCCATATCATAGCTGATTAAGCGACCAGTGGCGTGGCGTGAATGATCGGCTATCGCTTAATGAAGGATTTCTGTATGTCTCTTCGTTTCACAGAGATCTAAGGATCCAAAAGAGCAGCCAATGTTCTTACACTAAATACCCGAAACAGAGTCGTTGCCAGCCTTTACATTCAAAGCGAAGCAGACTGGCTAATCTGTCAGCGATCAGAAGTGACATAGTTTTTTCAAAAATTGACCCAAAAAATGATTTTGGACCCTTGGAATAATAGTGTGGATCATAGCATGCATCTCGTTGGTGCATGCCACAACTTCTTTTTCGTTGTGTTTGTCAACATTGCCGATGTAGCAATTAGTAAAAATTATATTCATCATCGACTGATAAGACTAGAAAGTGGAAAAAAAAATATCGCAATGATGGATTTTTGCGATGAATAGTATCCATCAACTCTTTCTCTAATGAAACGCACTCGTATTATTAATCCTAAAACTTTTCATTCGAACAGTTCCTTTGATTTTTCCTCGTTCAATAATCAGGAACAAATTTGTGATCAGCATCATCGGTAGGTCCCTGAATGGTTAGATTCTTTCACTCTTTCATAAATGATATTATTGTTGTACCACTCCATGTTAAAATGTATTAAATTTATTTCTCCTTTCTGTTTCAGGTGAGTGTCTTTTAATTCTCTAGATACAATATGTCATTAAGTACCAATATCACTTCATTATGTAAGTTATCTAATCTTATTTCACTGAAAGTTCATAATTGGTTAAGCATCTGCAACGGTGTCGTTACATGCCGAGACAGGATATCCTAAAGACGTCCCACTAGCTATCCTAGCAATCGAACTACATTTCCCG
This sequence comes from Bemisia tabaci, assembly GCF_001854935.1. Classification (NCBI taxonomy): domain Eukaryota; kingdom Metazoa; phylum Arthropoda; class Insecta; order Hemiptera; family Aleyrodidae; genus Bemisia; species Bemisia tabaci. The sequence continues at coordinate 2,688,634 of NW_017547261.1, read as the reverse complement.
ATGAGGAACCACTATTTCTAGCTGATCCGTAAAGCACCTACCCATACGTAGGGAAACTAATGGTATACTTTTACCTTTTTTTTTTCTGAAATCAGCCAGAAAATCAGTTTATTATTGCAAATTTTATCCCACTTCTACAAGATAAAAGTTTCGCCCTGGTAAAAATTGGCAGTAGAGTCTGTGTTCCAAAATACCATAGACCTACAGCCGGCTGTACGATTTCCAATAGCTTCTATAGCCGGCTACACAATTTCTTATAGCCTTTTATAGCCGATGGCGATTAAGCAACAGCCAGGCGATAAAGTGTATGCTAAACGTTACTAATTACGGATGCTAGGACTTAGTGAGTTTTTGGAATACTGCTCTCTTTTTGGGTCGTAGTATCTTGATTTATTTTGCGAGGAAAGCTCCGTACTTTTGATAGATGCCTGCCATTCCTAATATATTAGAGCGCCTTCAGTTTCGTATGATACTGTGTAATACCTCTGGTGTGAAATAGTTGCTTCAAGCGCCGTGGCAGGCGGGCAGCCAGCGAGAAACGCGATTTGGCGCCTACAAACCTAACAGGGATACTTCACGCGTTGCGCAATGCGTGAAGTATCCCTGTTAGGTTTGTAGGCGCCAGTGCGTCGCCGCTCCAGGTTGTGTTAGGCTCTAATATTTAATCTTGCGGAGTCAGCGTTTTTCAACTCATGATTTTGAAATGTTTGCACACTCTGCATGAATAATTCTCATTTTAATTGATGAAAAAAAATATGTATTAAAGGAAAATATAATGTGTGTTTTGTAAATATTAAGGTGGTTCCGTATCAAACTTAATGATTTCCAAAGCACACGAATTTCTACACAATTTCTCATAGCCTTTTATAATCTATGGCGAAAAAGCAACAGCCAGGCGATAAAGTGTAAAGCCCGGCGATAGGAACTATAGCCCGGCTGCATAATTTTTTATCGCTTCGTATAGCCCGGCCGTATGATTTTCTCCGCATTCTACAGCCAGCTGTATGATTTTCTGTAGCCTTCTTCAGCCGGCCATAAGAATTCCTTTGGTATTTTGAAACGCAGCTCTTATCGCCAATTATTACCAGGGCGGAATGATGTGGTAGTGGAGAGTGAATTTTATAGATGAACGAAGCGATGGGCCCGCAAAATTCGCCTTTAAAAATTATTTTGTAAAAACGGTCCCTCGCGTTATAATGCATGTTGCTCTTTGTTGCTCTAGAGCATCTATATAGGGAAATTACGGACATTTCGATAATTTTGAGGTCAGGTGATGGAGCTTTTAGGGCCCAAAAGGGCAGCCAACCTATGAATTCGAATCATCCAGTGATTTAGTGATTAGTGGCCATTATTAGTGGTTTGTCATTACAATCGTTAAGGCCCGTCGTGTTTAAACCGCACGTACTTCACTTAGCTTTTGCATAAATCAATTCATTTTTTCGGAAGTATGTTCATTAATGATCATTCTTAGTCATCTTGGTTTGATATTGGAATCTGAAGATTGGCAGTGACATTTTTGGTATTAGAAGGTTGCCTGCCTTTTTGCACCCCAAGACCTCCATATTACAAAGGCCTGAACACCATAGAGTACATAGAGTCGTAATGTAACTGGGAGAGCTGGCGCCACTTTTAAGCATTTTCCATGTCCCGAATTCCGAGACTCCTGTGTGACGCCGGGTCACTTTTTCGATACATAATCGATTGTTTGCGATACACGGGTACCCGGCCATCCGATGACAACAACAACAACAACAACGGAGATAGGAATTACCACGTATTCCACATACCGCCATTTTGGATCGAAAATGATTCGAAAAAGCGACCCGAACTCGGCGCACACCGGGCTCGGAATTCGTCGAGCAGAACATGGCGCCAGCTCTCCCAGTTACATTACGACTCTATGTACTCTATGCTGAACACACGCTCAAATTTCCATCAATTTCCGATCAAATGGTGACCGGTGCGCACCATCTACCACCAAATTTTTTCGGCCTGCAAATTTTGACCGCCGTTTTTGTCATCATTTTGATCGGAAATTGACGGAAATTTGAGCGTGTATCCAGGCCTCAACATGTCCGCACTCTCCCTAGGTACTCTACTCGCATCATAATGCATGACGACGGTGAAACTACCAAACCACGTATCTCGGTTTGCGACGTCGCAGACTTCCTGTCAAACTTTATTTTTTAAATGAAAAACTACTTAACGTCCAGTCTTGAATATCTCTGTGATTTTTCCTCTTCGTGCGGAGAAAATTCTGTGACAATTTCAAGGAATGATATTGATTTGGTCTACCTTAAAAAAATAAAAATGCGAGCGGAGATTTTTAAACACCGCAAACGAGATACGTGGTTTGGTAGTTTCACCGTCGATGATCCTCTTTGTCACTCCCGAGAGCAAACATTTGTTACGTATCCATTTGGCAACATCCGCATGTGGATTGTGGATACGGCGTTTTTCCAAAGGGCGGAATCGGAGCTCGTCGTCGGGAGACGGGAAAACTTGGCATTAGCCAGACGGGGAATCTCGTCGCGTTTAGAGCAAAGAGCGAGGAGTGGCTATTAAAGTGATTTAGCCGGTCGCGCGACTCTGCTCGGCCGCGCTCGAAGAAATCGATGCGACAAACGACCGCGCGCCAGCCGCCAGCCGGACACGGACATGCCTAGACATTGAACTTTCGCCGGGCGCCGCCACGCAACCCGCATCGCACCCATCTCCGGCTCACATTTTCAATACCGCCGTGTTAAGAAAAAACGACGTATGAGCCTTCAAGCGTTGCCAAATTTTCTTAGACAAAGCACTTATTTTCAGGAAAATTTGTGAATATTTTTCTTCCAATTTCTCAGATAATTTGGTTGTAATTTGATCTAAAGATTCTGAAAATTTTAAGGAGAAATATTCATAACTTTCCGATTATATAAACATTTTATTGCAGAAAATTTGGCAACCCCCGAATGTTCATACGGCCTTCTTCTTCAGCACGGCAGAATAGCCCGTCGGTCACACCGTCGTTCCTTCCACAGAGGGAAGAGTCATCGGGAGAGGTCGGGCATGAAGTATAGAAAACTGCGAATTTTCAAATTCATTTCGTCACTTTTTAAAATTTAAGCGGTGTCTCTCATATTAGGTTTTACTAGGAAACCGATAGACTCGGTTTTTATCTATTACGCTTTGTAGTGAAAAAGATGTATGCTTTTATAGTTTTTGGGTCTTGTCCGACCTTACTGATTGATTCCCTCCTCTGTGCGGCATCTCGTTAAAATGATTCCGACCTGGAAGTAAATCAAGAAACGTGTAAGTCAGGCTACACGACGGTCGAAATTTGTCGTTGCAATATTTTACCGTTTGGAATGGGGTTGAATTTTTGGTGATCGTGAAAATCCTTTTCTCGGTTGAAATTTAATCATAAGAAAAACGGAAAAACAAAATCTCGAAGCGAAGAAATATTATTTTTATTTGAAAGAAAAAAAATAAATAAAATAAAAAAAACTGGCGCAAGGCTCTTTTCGTTATTCAAAGGACCTCTATCCTCAAAGAAATCAAATTTGCAATCAATGACAAAGTTACATTTCTCTGTATTAGAAAAAACTTCATCTTAATGAAAAATCAATTATTTCCATTAAAATAATTTGTATCCAAGACAACTGTACTTAATTTAGGTAGTCTCTTTCCATCGGGCCTCTTTAATGAGTACAGCAAGCGTACCTTAGTAATCCTATCTTCTTTTCTTAAAATGCTTTAGCTTCCACGTAACGATAGTCATTTCGGGATTAATGAACGATTGCGCGAGATAAGTGATTTTATAGGTGTGCTCTACCAATTTTTACGTTTATTTATTATCTTTTACTTATTTTGACGTGTTCGCAACCAGGGAGCCCAGAAGGAGACTTCAAGATGGAATTCATCAATTCCGAAATGGTCATTGTCACGTGGCAGCTAAAATATTTCAAGAGAAGGAGATCGAGATACAAGATATACATTCTGTACAAATACTTAAATTTAAAAAATAAAAAAAGTTTGTTTACACTGGAAAAAAGTCCCTTGCATGTTGAGTCCAGACTTTTAAAAATTTGACCAGCAAAAATACTCTTGATTCAATCGGAGTTTCGCTTGAGTCAAAAGGAAATCCACTTATATTAAGAGGCTTTGCTCTCGATTCAAGCAAAATTCCGATCGAACCAAGAGTATTTTTTCTTGTAAAATGTCTTTCTGAACTCTGGATCCAAGAGACACTTTTCAGTGATCCATTTTTCTCAGTAATATTACGCATAACAGATTATTCAAATAATAAAAAAAATCATTGTAGTGATGACGGGACTCGAACCCGGTGTCGAGCTAATGTTGCCGGAGCAGGTGCAGACTGCAGCCATAAAAGTTCAGGAGAGAAAGAGGCGGAAGGAAGCGCTGAGTGAGAGCTAGGAACAGGGAAGGAAAGGGGAGGGGAAAGGGTACGAGAAGAGGAGGTAGTCACGAACTCGGCTACCAGCCGACACAACTGAGCTTGGCCACCGCCACCGGGGGCTCGCCGAAGAAAGTTGAAAGCTCTTCAAGTTTTTTTTAAAGCTTTCAGCTCAAAGGATACGCCTCCAGGACTCGAGACCAGGAAAAGAGCCGAGCGCATACATTTACGGACTCGTTTCCGGACACCCCCGGGCAATGTTTTGAGGTGACTTCACGCTGCCGCATCATCCCGGTCGACGGGACGCAAAGATGATCCTAGATTTTTTTTTTTACATGTAGCTCATGCTAAAAACTTTTTAATAATAGAGCATCTTTTTAGGAATAGTATGACGACTGGAGGATCCAATGCTGCCGTGCTAAGGAAGAACGCCGTATGAACATTCGAGAGTTGCCAAATCCCCTCCGGTTAAATGATTATTTTTGAGGGAAGTTATCATTGTGTCTCCTTGAAATTTTCAAGACTTTAGGCAAAATTGCAAAATTAAATTACCTGAAAATTGGAACAAAAAAATTCATCGATTCACCACAAAATTTGAGTTTTTATCGAAAGAGATTTGGCAACGCCTGAAGGTTCATCCTTATTGCGGCAGAATTCTGATCAGCGCTTGTTCTTATGTAGCTCAAAAATAGAACTAGACTAAACAATTCACATCTCAGGATGGAAATAGCAGAGTATAATATAATTTTCACAAATATTCATACTATATTTATGGTGAAATTTTTTCGACATTGCACCTAGGGAATCATTTTCGTGTATTTAGGTTTGTGATTTTATAGATTATACTCATCACGTTTCATTTTCCAAAGTCCGTATGTTTCATCGAAAGCTTCCTCTGAAAATTTCTTACTTATACGTCCAAACTAGTTTTCTCACAGGGGGGAAAAATCCAACAAAAGGATTACTCATGAAATTAGGCTAGAGGAAACTCTATATATCATGCTCAGATACCTGATTTTTTGCGATTTCGAGGGCCGGCGCATTGTAATACAATGCATTTCTTGGAAAAGTGACAATGTCACCATAAAAATCAGTAATGGTCACTATACTTTATCGTGCTATAGTTTCACCATTGCACCTAGGAAACAAGCAAAGCTTTAAATAGTGTCGCGTGCGACGGATACTTACCGAATTTCGTCACAACGTCTGGATGCAACTATTCGAACTCCATGGATGTCCGTGTTGCATACGCATTGAAGTGAAGGCGTTTTGACTTCAGACAAAACCACCTGACTACCAAATTTCAGTAGAGCGAGCCAATGAGAGGAGTTGGACAAACTGTGGAAGGACTAAAAGCTCATATCGATGTTTACATGGAAAGTAAATGTTTTAGAAGTGGTTTCTTTTATTTTCTCGTAAAATATTATTCAAGAAGCCTCCCACACAATTCATAATGTGAAGAAATTAATATCAAAATTTGCAGTGTTAGCCGAGAATATCATGTATAAACTCTCTGAAAGGTTCGTTTTTTTGGCTGGCTTTACGGCAAGGATCTACAATGGCAGAGTGCCTTCAAGTCTTCCTTTATACTTCATAGACGCGTTTTTTGGCTTGAGAGGATTCGCAGTGACAACCCTATAACAAGTGGGGGTACGGGATTTTTCGTCCGTTATCTCCTTAGAACTCATTATAATAGCTGCCGTGGCATGATTTACTTGCCTATCTTTTGATTTAGAGATACTGCATGGGGAGTATTGCGCGTACCTCCAGGAACTGCATCCTGGCCTCCGACATTGAATTTAGACTTTTTAGGAAGAATAAGTACTGGCAAAGACCCTGTGTTTCAGTGATAGAAAATGCAACCGGCACACTTTATATCCCCATGTGGCGCGGCATTTTAGATCCTTGTAGTGCGCCGTTGGCACCGCGCCGAGATGGGAATATTGAAGCAGTGTGTGGCTGGACAGTCAAAACGCCTTCATATATTTGCGTATACAACACGGACATCCATGGAGCCCGAATAGTTGCATCCAGTTTAAATGTGGGTTCGCCGCATTCGACACTAACTTAGGGCGCTCTGCTTTTGTTCCTTGTCTTGTTAGCCGTAACTTAATTCCAGCGTTGCCTATTTTACCAATGAAGTAAACTATCACTGATTTTTATGGCGACTTCGTAAAATTTTCGAGTAATGTTTTAATTGTTTAAATATACAACATTCGTGAAAACTTTCACTTTCGGGACTTTATATTCCGTGGCGAGGCGTGAATGATCAATTATCGATATTCCCCCATTTGAAGCTTTGGTAAAGAATCGATCATCAAGGTAATCGCTGAGAACACCCTGTTTATCGATCTTTTTCCATAGGTTTAAATGGCAGATCAATCAATGTATCGCAAAGCACGCCACGCTACTGTCCATATTCAACAGTTGACCCACCTACATCGTGTTGTTTCGTTTCGCAAACCAACCAAAGTTTTTTTAAAATTGTTTGGCTCACTGCGACACCCGAAACTTATCCACTATGGTCAGGTCAACAGTCGAATAAGGTTGATGGCTGTTGCTGTCGTTAAATTGTCCATTAGGAATTGAATCAGTGAGATCGAAAACACACCAACTCGGTAACTCGAAAATGCTCAATTTTCATAAAAGACGGTCAATGTTCATAAAGGTCATTGAAGGTAGCGCATCTGTTCCAACTTGTACCTTTAAAATGTCTTTAAGTGCTTATATTTTGGCACCAAAAAAATTCTTTTTTAGACAAATTTCTTCATCTACTGTGCAGTTTTGTGTGTGTCTTGATTACTTTCATTTTTCCGAGTTGGTATGTTTTCGTTCTTACTGATTCAATTGTTGTATCCCCGAAAGTTAAGTTATCAACCTGTCGCCAAGAGAGGTTAGTGAAGGGTCTCCACTGGGTCTTGAAATGCACCGATTGCATCATTTAGATTGTCAGTGCTGTCGTTAGATTTGTCGTTTAGATTGTCAAATTAGATGTCATGGCCTCTTAAATATACTGTCCTTGGTTCCATGCGTTTACCACTCGTCCTCTGGGCGGCTAAAAACTGACGAGCGTGTTCCCGTATGACGATTAGATAACGCTGTGCAAAAATCCGCGTCGGGAGTTAGAGTAAAGCTCGGATAAATATGGTCGGCGGAAAGATTGAAAAGCGTGGAGCGCGCAGCTGCAGGTGGCAGAGGAGTTGGTTAAAAATTAAGCCCGCGGTCGGAATCGGGATAGGGACCGAGGCCGGAGATAGTGGCGGGAAATTTATGCGAGCAAATATGACGAGGGGGCTCGCGGGCAGGGGCAAGCACAATATGGGGATGAGCACCAGGAAGGAGAGGAGAAAAGGGTGAGGGGTGTGCGGTGCCGGTCTGGATGAACTATACAGGGTCTTCCAAAAGTCGCGTACTACCCGGTATACCCGCTTCGCGATCTTGTGACTTTGACTTTTGAACAACACTGTGGAAACAAAAAAAAAAAAAACACATTGTATCTAGAGTCCAGACTCTTGAAAACATTGACAAAAAAAATACTCTTGATTCAATCAGATTTTTGCTTAAATCAAAAGGAAATCCGCTCAAATTAAGAGGACTGGTTCTTGATCTCAGCAAAAATCCGTTTGAATCAAGAGTGTTTTTTCTTGCCGGTGTTTGCAAGAGTCTGGACTCTAGATCCAATGTGTTTTTTTCCAGTGAATGAACCACATTTAATAATGGGTCAGTTACGCTGGTCTCGGAATCGTGTTTTGCTGCTTGATTCTTGTCGACCAGCGAAAAATATGAAGATCTGTCCAGTCAGCAACTTTCTACGTTCAAAAATCGAGATATCGCGCATTGAACAATTCGGTTTATGACGTCATCCACCGCGGTAGTGAGACCCTTGGTTTCTTTCACCTTGCATTACTTCCACCTTACTTCTTTCGATAAAAACCCAATTTAATGGGAAAAGTGTGAATATTTCTTTTCTAAATTTTCAGACAATTTTTCGCGCAATTTAATCTAAAATACATGAAAATTTAGAAAAAAAATATGCATGAATTTCGTCAAAAGTACATATTTTACCTAGGGAAATTTGACAACTCTCGAATGCTCATACGGTGTTCTTCCTTAGCAAGGCAGCATATCCCTCTGACTTCCTCGCGGTCCAACCTCCGGAAGCGCTTCGCGTCTCATGCGTAATGCTGAACGCGTTACTCTGCAGATCCAGTTACACGATCAAATTGAGCCATCAAATTGGGTCGCATCCTCACCTCAGGTCTTTTTCCACCAATCAGAGCTTCAGTTTGATGCCTCAATTTGATCGTGTAACTGAACCTTTATGATTTTACAGTATGGGATGAGATTATATGGAAGTCGGATATGACGTCATCTGTATGTTTTCAAGTTACCAATGCTAATTTAAAAACCCTTAGATGGTTTTGATCTCCATCACTCAGCTTTAGCAGTTGATTTCCAGCCTTCCCGTTGTGTGATCCATTTTTCTCTTGAAATTTTGAAGAAAAAACATTTCGTGCACGGCTTTAATTCATACCTTGTCCAGAGGCCATTTTTTTAAAAGAAAATTCATCCCTTAAATTCATCCCCACCGGGATGGTGCGGGACTCTCCGATCACCCTGTGCACGCGACAAACTCCGGGCCTCAGCGCCGAATCGCCATGGGTTTGTTTTTCCAGCCGTGGCTCCCGCTCTCCGTGTCGAACATGTGGGAAACCCAAAGCGGGTTTTCACGCTTCATCCGTCGCACAGTTGATCGAGTCAGTAGGAGAGGTCGGACAAAATTGGGTAATTTTAAAAGCTTATAACTCCATTTATAGAACATTTTGATGCTCTAAAAAAGGTTCCAACGGTTTCTTCGTAACATTTTCTTCTCAAAGCACCCCTTGAAATTTAAAATGTGACGAAATAAACATGTAAATTTTGTAGTTTTAGTAAAAAATTTCGTATCCGACCCCTCTAACTTTCTCGATCCACTGTGCGTCGCTTTGAGACCCGCGAATCATCAATAGCGAACCACCAGAGACCCTCATTCCAATGGGCACCTGTCGTGAGGAGTTAGCTCGGATACGCCAATATTTACACTAACCCTACTGGCTACTGAAAACACTTTCTCATTTGAAATTGGACTATTTCTGCTAAAAGGAATAACTGCATGCGCGTGAATTAAAAAGAAGAACCATGCTCATTGGATTTGCGTGCCTCTGACATTATAAGTTACTAGGGGGTGTGCCCCCTGACCACCTCGCGGTCCAGCCTCAGGATTTCTGCGTTACGCGTTATTCCTAGGATTTTATATTATTGAGTAAAATTTGTGCGTGGTTCTTTTCAGCGTAAATACAGCAAATCTCATGCTCCTGTACCTTAGTGCCGCCAGATTGTTTTTGAAATTCAGAACTTGATAATGAATGCATACAAATTCGAATCCCACACGGGAAGAAAAAGTATCTTAGATCCAGAATCCCGACTCTTAAATTTGACAATGAAAAATACTCTCGATACATTGGATTTTTTCTTGAATCAAAAGTAAATCCTCTTCAAAGGGGGCTGGCTCTCGATTCAATCGAAAATCTGATTCAATCAAGAGTATCTTTTTTTTTATCAAATTTTTTAAGAGTCTGGATTCTGGATCCAAGAGGCTTTTTTCCAGTGGAGTTTAATTTTTACTTAAAATAGTCATTACTTTGCATCTTAAGAAATAAGTTAGATCACGGCCAAAATTTGCGCGAAAGGCCTCGCAGACTCCTTCGACAAAGGGAGAGGTATAGAGGAGTCTCCAAAGCTCCTGAAAGAGTCAAAGCAATGACTCATGGCATTTTTGTGATCTAGATCGACACTCCTAGAAAATTCTCCGTGCACGCCCATGCTCAGAAAGGCAGAAAGAGACCATTTTTCACGGATATAGCCTCACTGGAAAAAAAAAAAACACATTGTATCTAGAGTCCAGACTCTTGAAAACATTGACAAGAAAAAGGACTCTTGATTCAATCAGATTTAAGCTTAAATCAAAAGGAAATCCGCTCAAATTAAGAGGTTTGGTTCTTGATTTAAGCTTAAATCGGATTGAATCAAGAGTATTTTATCTTGTCGATATTTTTAAGAGTCTAGACTCTAGATTCAATGTGTTTTTTTTTCCAGTGCTCTAAATTTTGTTGATATAACAGGCCTCTGTTTCGATGGACAAAGATGGCGATTCAGTTTCGCAGAGCGCCCGGGCGTGCTGTAAAAGGGACTCACATGTATGTGAAACTGGCCTACGTCGTACGAATTATGATATTTTTAGGAGTAAGCGGCAACTGAAAGGGGGCAGGGGGTGCAGCAAGCGTCGCGACGCCGCCGCGCCGTGGTTTCAGCCCCAACCTTGAGTTCTGACCCAGTCGCCCTAGTTTTTGATTATCTGTGAAAATCGCATCCCCGAACCCCGGCCTGAGAGTTAGACCGTCTCAGTCACACATCTCGCCGTGGAANCCCCTTGATACATCCTCTCCTCCCCTCCCCTTCCTTCATCATCCCCTGTTTTTCAACAACCCTTCAAACAATGCTGCTCAACTTGTTCAGGAGTTGCCCTTGGAAGGCTCTGTGACTCATCGATGCACAAGGAGAGTATGCTAATCGGTGATCGAAACCTACAATCAGGAGTCGCTTGTAAATGAGGCTTTTACATAATTTTGTATAAATTCATCCGTGAAAAGCCCTTAAATAATGAGAATACCCTCATTTTCCGTTTTTACGAGCTCGTTATTAATCAGATTTTATCGCACGGAAAAACAGAGCACGGGGTGTTCGTTCAGGGTGTCTACAAGTCCGGAATTTCATGAAAGTCTAGAAAAAGTACTGATGTTTTCAGGGCGTTCCGGAAGTACTGAGCAAGTGCGGAATTACGCAAGAAGGTCCTGAATTTTCGTCATTTTTATTGCAATTTGAGCAAGGAATTCAAATTTTTGAAATTTTTCGAATTCCGTCAATTGAAGGTACTGAAAAAGCACTGAATTTTTCTGTTAAGGAGGTTCTGAATTTCTTGGGAATGTACTGAAAAAGTACCGTAAAAGTACTGATTTTTGGCCAGCCTTTTTTAATATAGACACCCTGGTGTTGGATGATATGGACATTTCCAAATTATTGTGGTAGTACCCCAATGAATTTGGCTACTAACCCAGTTGTTGAGGCACTACTTCAACTTGAGTTTCGGTACTATCACAATTAATCGGAAATGTCCATATCATCCAGCAAATTGGGGTCGTAGGTTTTTTTTTTTTTTTTTTGTTTTTTGTTTGTTTTTGTTTATTATCGGTTGAGTTTATAAAACAGATACATTTTTTAAAGATTAATCTTCGTTTTTTATAGTCTCAATAGATCTTGTCTTTAATTTAAATCGTCACTTCCATTGTAAGTGAAAAAATGTATCCGGGGTAGTAGGTACCACAATTTTACGGGATAACCTCTAAGACGTTTTTTCGTGCGGAGAAAGTTTTCAAAGTCACGGATATTCGAATGCCGTTTTAACTAACACATATTGTGCCAGCAAACTTCACGATGTTGCAAAAGAAGAGCCGACCGTCGTATCCTTTCCCCGCGTTTATCAATTTATTTTTCGGTCGTAATTTTGCAAATAGATGTTCTTATATCCCGACCGTGCTTGGAGAACATCGTTTTTAAGATGCGAATATCTCCGCCGTTTTTTCGATACCACCCCAGTATAAAGCCCCAGCCAGCCCACTTTGTGACAGGAGTTTTCAAAGATATGAAATGCACAATCGCATGAAAGAAGTTGAGATTTATCGGAGCGGCAACGTGGGAATTGAACAAGCAGGAATCAAGAGCTCAAACCATCCTATCATGCGGAACAAATGAGGCAGCCTTTCACGGACGCGGTAACTTTTGGAGCACGTTAAGTCGGAGGCAAGTTGAATGAAAGTAACTTGCAGCTTCATCCCGCACCGCCCTGGGTTGCCCCCTGCAACAGCCTCATTATTCTGCCGTGCTAAGGAAAAACGCCGTATGAACCTTCAGGCGTTGCCAAATTTCTTTTGATAAAACAAGAGTTTCCCGGTGAGCATATGGATATTTCTATTCTATTTTTTCACATGATTTTGTGCTCACTTTCAACAAAAGTTCCTGAAAATTTCAAGGAAAAATATTCATAACTTTCTTCAAAAACAAACTTTCAGCTGAAGGAAATTTGGCCACTCTCGAATGTTCATACGGCGTTTTTCCTTAGCACGGCAATATTCCTCTTCGACTAACATTCAGAAAGTTACCTTAGATAAACGCTGTATTAAAATTAGTTACGGATCGGTTTCCGAGAGTTTAAGCTCAAAGAAGTAATCGAAACTTTACCTGCAAAGAAATGTTATTCTCATGCCGTGCATACTCTGTTATATATATTTTCAAATTGCAATAATGATTTATGTATGCATCGCACAGAATTGAAATTATGAGATGAGAGCTACATTGTATCGTTTGTCAAACAAAGGAACTTTGATTTATTCCAAGGCTGCAAAAGTGTCTTAAAGTATTCAATTTTGTACAAGTAAATGATTTCGCAATACATATCTGTCCAGAATTTGCCGCATTTTGCATGTTATCATAAAAATAATCGTTGAATTTTCCAGTCTCAAACGTCAAACAGTTCTGTAGTAAGCATACAATTCTTTTCTCTCAATAGAAAGAGGCCGAGAGAAACTTTTCACCCCACACTTGGGGGAGGGGGGTTGACAAATTAAGTAAATATATCCCCGCTGTAGGGTAAACAAAACTGGCGCATTAGCGTATAGATTCTGGTCAGAAACCTACCATCTCGATAAATTTCACAACTGCTTTGTCTCAAATCAGGAACTGAACTTTAAAATGTGTAAAATTCAATATCATATATAATTTTACTATGGAAACACTCTAGAATTAGCTTTCAAGATAGTTAAATTATGCATAGTCGTATGTAATGAATTACCCCAATTACCTGTGCCTCATACTAATTTGGAACTGTTTTAAAGACTTTGACGACTATTTTACCCCAAAATGTCGTTGCAGCTCTTCATGTTTTATATTTGGCACAAAATAAGGTATCTACGAGTATGTCGCGTTTGTCGAGTACGTCTGGTGCGCCATATGCGTTTAACCGATTCAGCATGAACTTTCGTCCGTTTTAAAAATTATCCCATATTCTAAATTACTTGGTGCATTGTTAAATTAGTATATTTCCTATTGCTATGGATAGCTAGCATGTGTATTACCCAAGTTTCATTGGCCTAGGAAGATGGTGACCTTGAAACTCTTGCCAGGAGCCTAATTACGGTCTCACGCTCTCTTATTATTGACTCACGCTCCATCACGCCCCAACCACGAGATAATACTGTCGTACCAAGGAAGAACGACGTATGAACATTCAAGAGTTGCCTAAGTTCCTTTGATAAAATTTTCATTTATGAGGAAAATTATGAATATTTTTCTTTGAAATTTTCAGGAACTTTAGATCAAAATAAAAACAATATTCTCTGAATAATTGGAAGAAAAATATTCATCAGTTTACCAGAGAATTCGTGTTTTATGGATGACAATTTGGCAACGCCTGAAGGCTCATACGGCGTTTTTTCCTCAGCACGGAAGAATACGAGGTACGTCTTCGCTTCGACTCCGCCGTTGTGTTGCGCTGGTCAAACGATCCGTTTAATGAATTTTCGATGGTAAAACAGCATATCAACGGTGAAACTACCAAACCATCCATCTCGTTTGCGGTGTTTAAAATATCCGTTCCCATTTTTCTGAAAAAAGAACAAATCAACATCGTTTATTGAAGTTTTTTTCAGAATTGGCTCGGCACAGAGAAGAAAAATTACGGGAGTTTTTAAGAATGGAGTATGAAAGGATGTTTTCAACGTCGCAAATCGACATACTTAAGGTTTGGTAGTTTTACCATCGATATTTGGACCGCAAATTTGCCTCCGTTCAAAACAGATCGCCAACCTCGCGATACCAAAGACTCCAGAAAGTTCAGTTCAAAGACAAATGGAGACTCGTCACCAATCTCTTGGCGGCAAGTAGAAAGTTTAAAATAAACTTTAATTTTATCGTAAAAAATGAATCGAACTTATTATGTATAACAATAAAAACTAATCATTTAATATGGCACGAAGGAACTTGTTTTGAGCATATTCAATTTTCAACCAATTTTAGGGCCAGAAAAGATCCGTTTGAGTCCCTGTCCTTTATTCTCCTTGACATCATTTGGCTACCCGCTCCCATTTGTAATAAAACGACCTGTTATAACAATTGGACGACCAAAGGTTTTCCTGTCTCAGAAACCATCAATCCTCGATCCATAGGTCGTGGAAATCAACTAATCCGAGGAATGGGAAGGAAAAGTTCACAACATAAACAAAGGTTAATTAATAACCGTGGAACAATAGCGGGGTCATAACAAGGCGAACTCTTTTTTATGGCTTTTGATGGATGGTGGACTGCATAACGCACTTCCAAGTCACCTGCCCTCCGAAGTCCCTCTCCATCGATTCGCTGCACTCCCGAACAGTGGCGCGGCGTGAATTGCGATATATCGATTGTTATGCCATTTAAAACTATTGAAAAGGATCGATAAACAGGGTGTTCGCAGCGAACACCTTTATAATCGATTCTTTACCATAGGTTTAAATGGCATAACAATCGATGTATCGCAATTCACGCCACGCCACTGCTCCCGAAGTTGCCAGACCCTGCATGAGCAAGTTGTAGCTATGAGCGTTGCCTACGAGAATGGAGAGGCCGTAACTAGTCAGTTCTGTGACGTCAAGCTAGTAGATATTTACCGAAAACAACAAGCATCTCCGGGTTATCAGTGCATCGATGAGTGAGGCAGTCGCTGCGTGGACCAATCAGAGTCGCTCTCGATCGGCCGAAGTTGCGCGAGCGGCCCGTTTGAATCTGAGTGGAGTAACGATTTTCGGTATTACGCATTCATTTCCTCGATATTTAGACAATGTCACAAATGAACTAGTTACTTTTCTAAAGTGAAATTTTATCCTCTCTCTAAACGGTTCTTATGAAATTTTGCATCAGATCAACCCTGAAAGAGATATCGGCGAGAAATCATCGCGCGGCAAGCGTTCTCCCATAAGAACGCGTGTTAAACCGCGGCCGAGTTTCATCTACTAGTGTGACGTCACAGAATCGTAGTTACGGCCTCTCCATTCTCGTAGGCAACGCTATGAGCTAAACCCGTTCACATTAACCTCTGCTGAATATGATGTAGAGGTGGGTGATATTCGATTGGGAAAACACGCTTTTTTTGCAGCAAATTCCATCCATGTAGCTGCCACTCCAGTATTACGTCAGCAATTTTAACAGACTTTTTGACTGCCCCCTCCCCCTATAAGCTAACTGTATAGGCCAATCTCTCTTCCCCCCTCCCTCCCAAATTTCGTATAGACCTGGCCTTAACCTCCCCTGTCCTTAATTTTCCCCCGAAAAATACCGCAGAAAATCTGAAAAGTTGTTGAAAAGAATTTTTTTTTTTTTTTTTTTTTTTTTTTTTTTTTCACCGAGAGGCTTACGTAAGCCAGGGTTTGACCCCAAATCCCTCCTTGTAAGACCTCGCAAGCCAAGATCAGACGCCTCACGGCTTACATGGCTCAAGTGGCTTACGTTTTACCGAATGTCCCCTCACGGAATGGGTAACGATGTATACTACACCGGGATGAGGGGCTTCAAGGAGCGAAGTATCTTTTAAAATTTGAGAGGGTACTTCGTGCCCGACCATTCCTATCACGTTTGGCTAATCGTAAAATCAAACCACAAAAGCACAACTCTATGATAGGCGGAACTGTCCCTTTCCTCTTCGGGGCAACTTAGAGGACGAAGAATAGCGGAATTCTTTTGCGAAGTTGCAGCGTTAAACTGTAAATAATTTCGCGGTGACGTTCATGACACGGCCGATCAGGAATCCTTTCATTGCTCGGGTTTTATGGCTCTTGTCTTGATGGATCGATGGTATGAAACGACTGGAAATACGTTCGAATGGGTCACCTGCCCCCACGTACCACTGTACTTTTAGTTCGGTCAATCGGGCGAATTTTAGTGCTCAACTTATGATCCATTTCGAAGAAGATACGATCAATCGTAACGCGTTTTGATTTTTAATGGATTTTCTGACGATTTATTTTGACGAATTGGACGTAGTTACCTACATCAGAAGAAACGATCTCCATTGTAACAAGTGCCCCGTTGTGCATGTATTCTTGTGGGTATCAGGGCTCAGGTCGTAATGAAAATAGTTCTTTTTGATATAAAAAGGCCCAATAATGAATCCGAATGTGTTCCAGAGGGTAGTTGGATTAACCAATTCCAACCAAACAATTAATTTCAATGTTATCAAACTTTTTTCAGCAGAATACGTTTTTTTTACGTTCTCTAAAAGTGATTGGTACTTTGTAAGCATGAGGATTGGTACTTGAGTTTGGTATCTTCATAGAAGGGTCTTCAAGCCACGCATTGCAGTCAGGACGAAATAATGAGAAATAATAAAGAGCAAAACACTATGAAGCTGTTTTTATTGATTTTGTCTGCTACTACACGTAGTAAAACACCTTGAATCATGAATCTTAACTATGGAAATCTCTACTTTTGCAAGATAGAACAAACTATGCCCATTATAACAATATGTATAACAAAATCATGTTAATAAAACTTAATCTGCACGGATCCGCATTTGTAATTCATCAGGATTTAATTGTTTGGCCTAATTTTAACATCACCGATCTTTGCTAAGACACCAACTCACAGGGAACTGAACTCGAGGAGAGAAAAAAAGAAAAATCAAAAAAAGAAAAATTAAAAAAAAGAAAAGCATTCAAGAAAAATGTATAATTTGCCTGTAACCCGAATTTTGCCTTGTGAGCTGAAATGCCTGTAAATCCTTTGGGTGAGAACTACCTCTGAAAAACTAAAGAAACACAGCACTCAGACATTTTGAGGATAACTCAGAAGAAATAAAGGAAATTAATAATTTCTCTCCGTTCATTGCTATTTTGAGCGATTCACCGGACAAAGCTCAAAATCCTTTGACCAGAACCACTATTGTTACTTTGTGAGCCTCCAATAATTTACAACTTTGATATCACAGTCTGGTAATAAAGACGATCGTGAAGAGCTTTTCGGAAATCTGTGACCCCACTCGGAGATTAAGGAAGCACCGGTTCGCAGTCCGTAAGAAATAAGTTTCTAAAATAACCTCGGAAGTTAATGCATAGGAGGGATGATATTGGATATTGGAGGATCGGAAGCAGAGCTAAACGGAACCTAAGCCCCCATGAATGGGTTTAGCTCGCATGTGGGAAAATTTATGACTAGATTAGATATTGTTAGTTTTCGATGGGCCGTTGCCAATTCTCTTCTACTATGCGATATATCGACGGTGAAACATCCCAAACCACGTATCTCGGTTTGCGACGTCGCAGAGTCCCTTCCATACTTTAATGTTTAAATGTGGAAGTGCTCAACGTCAATTTTTACGAACTTCCGTGATTTTTCCTCTTTACGCGAGGAAAACTCTGAGAGAACTTCAAGGAATGGGGTTAATTTGTTCCCCTTTTATAAAAAAAGAATAGAAGCGAAGGTTTTTAAACACCGCAAAGAAGATTAGTGGTAAATAAGTTTAAACGTCGATATTCTTATTTAAATCGTTGAAATTCGGTGTTTTTTTGACAATAATCCATTGATGGGTTATTGATTGAAGGGTAATTGTAATTCAAGCAGCACAAAAATTGTCACCCAAAAACGGAGCATTTGAAATGTTTATGTTGGATTGGATTTAGAAAAGTTGCAATTTGGATTTACCAACACTCGATATTTGTATCATTAGTTATTAGGATGTTAATTGTTTGTTATTTCTATATACTTCCAACTTGTCAGTACTTGCACTAATATTAGCTACTGAAGATGACCTTGTAGTGGTTGAAATGTATTTTGCAAAGTAAAATTATTTTTTCATCCACCTGATAGTATCAGGTCTATTGTCTAAGTAACAGATGTGGTATGCGAAAACTCAAACAATGTATACATATTGCTGCGCGAAAAACCCAGAAAACTAATTTTCATTATTATTCGCGACTACGCCAGCAAAAAATTTAAAATGTGAGTGGAGGCTTTTTCATGTTCTGAATACCTTTTGCAACTGTGGCCCATGGAAGCTTTGTATTCCATTAATGTGCAAGACCGCATTTTCTATAATGGCCACACAGTCTTCGCAAGAACGTATTCTTCCACTCACTTGAAACAATTGTCACGCTCAAGGAGGGCTCTATAGGATTTTATCCACTTACGGCATGCTATCTTGCGAAAGTGTGGGACGAAGGGAGGTTTTGTAGGCATTGGCTAAAATTAATTGTAAAGACTCCAAATTCCCAGCGTCCTCCGTTGTAAGATTCTACTGTCCTTTATCGAACTAAAAATTGAGAAAAACGCCTCAATGAACTCTCTGCGATCATTTTCATCGAAATTTTTTCATTTTTATGAAATGTTTCACTACACGGAAAAAAAAGAATTGCTGATTCAGCAATTCAATTGCTAATTCAGCAATTCAATTGCTAATTCAGCAATTCAATTGCTAATTCAGCAATTCAATTGCTAATTCAGCAATTCAATTGCTAAAAACATTGAATGCAATGTTTCAAGGCAGATTTTACAACAAAAATATGCTATTTTAACCACCCCCGTGGTTAAATTAGTTTACAATGTGGTTAAAGTAGCATTTTTTTGTTGTAAAATCTGCGTTGAAACATTGCATTCACTGTTTTTAGCAATTGAATCGCTGAATCAGCAATTCTTTTTTTTTCCGTGATATCTCTCCCCTTCCGTAAATTGCTCACCCAGTGGCGTGGCGTGAATTATCGATTATCGATCTTTCTCCATTTGAAGCTATGGTAAAAAATCGATTATTAAGGTGTTCGTTGCGATATAACACCCTGTATATCGATCATTTTCCATAGCTTTAAATTGGAGATCATTGGATATATTGCAAAGCACGCCACGCCACTGCTCACCATTTCAAATGTTCAACCCGATCCGCAGATAGAGAGATAAACATTCCGATGGTGAAACTCTGCGAAAACGCAAGTCTCGTTTGCGGTTCGTTCCAAAATTGTCGCTCCCATTTTATTTTGTCCTCAAAAAATAAATTAAAATTATCATTTTTATTTTAAAAAAATATTGTTCACACAGACGAGAAAAATCAGGAAAGTCAACGTTGAGCACTCGTCCATTTAAAAAATCAATAATAACAGAGAGCCGCGGCAGTGTCGCAAACCGAGATTCTGGTTTTTTCGCAGTTTCTCCGTCAATTTTCTGCACTTTTTCATCAATTTATCAAACTCTCGCAAGAAGAAATGACACAAAAATGGTACAAAATTGACGTTTACCGGCTCCAGAGACACGTGTCTATCATGATACTCGTTATTTCCTCTCCAAGAAGGCCACTCGAGACCGACTCTCATCGATTTTAGCCAATCACGACAACGACGACCAATTTGCTGGAATTTAGTGCATTGCCCCAGCTGAAATTCGAACTAGCGTTTGTGCAACGATCCAGAGGCTCGCCGGTCCTGCAGGTCGATTATTGAAGCCTTATCGAAGAATCTCGATCGATATATCCCTATTTCAGCAATGCTATGTATCTATCAAGATCATTCGATAACGATTCAACAATTGATTCGCTGGTCCCGGTCGCAGTGACCCGCACGTCGCCGATTGATTGCAACTTCGCGCCTCGCACAGTGGATTTGGAGAGACCGCTCGTGAAATTTGTTATTTAAAACTCCAAATTTTGTTCTTTAAACCAGCCTATTATATATTCCTAAAAGAGCTTACTAAAGCAAATTCCACGGAAAAATCAATGAAACTATTCTTAAACTTCTACGTTTCTCATCGACGGAGATATGAGCTTTTCAATGTTCTATACATCATGTCGGATCTTTTCCGTCAACTCGCCTCACTGTGCTTCGCGTCGGGTAAATTGGACTCGAGGAACACTCCGCCGTGCTAAGGGAAAACGCCGTTTGAACATTCGAAACTTGCCAAATTTCTTTCGATAAAATGTTTATTTTTGAGGAAAATTATGAATATTTTCCCTTGAAATTTTCAGACACTTTAGATTAAATTACGAACAAAATTATCTGAAAAATCGGCAGAAAAATATTTGAAAAATTTCCTGAAAATTAGTGATTTGTCCAAGGAAATTTGGCAACGCCTGAAAGCTCATACGGCGTTTTTCCTCAGCACGGTAGCACTCCGGTCCGGTCGCAAACCCAATCAAAAACAAATGAAGGAGCCCACCGTGGGCAATTTTCCATGATTTTAGGGAATTTTCCGCCTTGCATATTCGCATGATTTGGCAACAGTGAGCACCGCGGGGCGTGCTCTTGCTCCGACTCAATTTTTCAATTAGTGACCACGGGTGCGGACCAGGGCTGCAACGCCGGCCGACAAAGTGATCGAATGAGCAAAACGTGCTGCCGAGCATGCGTGTCACGTCCAGGGTCTTCGAACCGAAAAATTTATTATTTGCGACGTATTTTGCGAAAAAGATATTCGAGGCGAATGGACCACTAGATAAGGTACGAATTTCAGCATTCTGATACATGTTTCTTAACCAAAATTTCACGTAAAACACGATGCACACAACGAAAATTACCGAAATTAACTCCTTACGAAGATATTTAATGATTCTCGATGCGTGAATTCAAACCACCCGCTCATGAAAACTCAATGCTCTACGTGATTCACATCGCGCGCTAAACGTTATCATGACAGTCTCTGCGATATAAAAATCTGGCAACCTAAATCTTGACGCTTTGGCTCAGTTATAGCAAATTGCTAATAGTTTGAACAACACATGGTGAAAAATGAACATTGCTCGATTGAGAAGCTTGCTGAAACCGTTGTAGTGGGCGATTTGACTCACGTTGAGCTTTGAGTTTCTTGTGAGCGCCCAGTTCAAATTCCTCGTAACCAATGTGAAATAAAAACGTTAGTATCTTCGTTAGGAGTTGGTTTCAGTAATTTTCGTTGCGCGAATCGTTTTCTACGTGAAATTCTGGTTAAAAAACATGTATCAGATTGCTTAAATTCGTACCTTGTCTAGTGGTCCATTCCCGCGACTAAATTCGGTTAATTTTTCGGATTGACGACTGTTGTAACACCGGACCAATCAGAATCGAGTAAATAATTGTCATCCAAATCCTAAAAGCCTAGATACACGCTCAAATTTCCACACATTTCCGATCAAATGGTGACTGGTGCGCACCATCAACCATCGATTTTTTGCGGCCTGCAAAAATTTGATGGTAGATGATGGAACTGTGGGTCTCATCCGTCATCTGATTTCCGCACAACCGTGCTTATTCCATACTTATTTCAATCAACACGCTTAAACTCATAAGAGCCTCCTTGATTTTTCCTCTCTATTAGAAAATTCATTCTATATACTTGACTTTTGTCTTTCCTTGAAAAAATGAAATAGCGGAGATTTTGAAACATCGCCAGGGAGAAACGTGATTTCGCTTTTTAGCCATAGATTTGTCGATGTCTCAGATTGACATTTGTCTCAGAATGAGGAAGTTATTTTATTCCTCAATGTTACATTCGGGGAGGCAGTGATTCTCACGTATCAGAAAAGCGTTTATTTCGACTAAGCGGCAAGATCGACTTTCGGAGGGTCAGCACGTAGTCCCCAAAAAAATGAACGAAAGAAAGAAAAATATGAGAGTAAACAGTTGTGTTATCGCTGCTACAGCGTGTTTATTATGTAAGAATCGGAACGTATTCTGAATAGGAAACGGATTTATAAATTCCGTAACACCCCTTTTCGTATCAGCATAATTTTCCTGTGTTCAAAAACTACCCTTTTATAAATAGGCGCGGCGGCACGTGGGTTGAATAAAGTTTTTTTTTTTTTTTTTTTTGTTTTTCATTCCGCATGCAAGCCCATATTCAAATGTTTATTTTGTTTGAATCTCACAGAAAAATTTTCTTACCGAATCTGTTGCCAAGTCAGGGAAATATTTTTGTTTTGTTTTATCTTGTATTTTATATAAAGCCACCAAAAGGAGCTTGTATTAGTCAACTATACTTTAGGTACAAAAAGTAAAAAAGATCACAGTTATTCATATAGAAAAAAATTCAAAAATCTACTACCGAGTAGCAGAGGTAACATCTAATACAGCAAGTCAGGAATCGGAGGGATTGATATAAGCGAGTTATCGATACTAATAAAGGATAAAACGGGGTATCTAAAAGGAACAATAAGTCTAGATGTTAGACTGGAGGATTTTAGAAAAATCACAAAGTGAAAATAAATACGCCGGCCGTGGAAGCCGTATTTACGAGCTACACAGACATACCGTCTGCGTTCTGGGCTATGAGGCCGAAAGTTCCGGGCGTAGGACCGGGAGTAATCGAAGCTATGGCTCCAGCATCCGGAGGTTTCTGCCTCAGAGCCCGGAACGGACGGTATGTCTACATAGCCCGTAACTTTTTTTCAGTGCGGGTAAAATGGTTACCGAATCGATACTATTGACGGAGGATCTATTACATTCAATTTTATTTACATGTATACCATCGTATGAGTTGATGACCTCGTGTTTTACGGTAGGTAGACATAAGTTTGATGTTTATCAGTCTTCGTGGCGTTATTCATGCATTACCATGATTCCGCAAACACGACCGGAAATGCAGCGGAGCAATGGTGTCTGATTGGTTGAGTCTCGACTAATGAGGTCATCCCCGATTCTCGAGTGATCGAGGAACGTACTGATCATGAACAGTCCTCTCTCTAATGAGAGGCGGGAAAAAAAGTTCTGTGTTTTGAGATATGTCACAAAAAATGTATGCATGTACCGACAGACGTCGAACTCGTTTTACTAGTTTTTGTGTATAAAATGAATAACAAAAATGAAAAAAGAAAAATCAAATAAAAAATAAATAATGAATTAAAAATTAAAAAGCCCTGGTAAAAATTGGCAGTAGAATCTGTGTTCCAAAATACCATAAACTACAGCCGGCTGTAAGATTTCCAATAGCTTCCATAGCCGGCTACACAATTTCTTATAGCCTTTTATAGCCGATGGCGATTAAGCAACAGCCAGGCGATAAAGTGTATGCTAAACGTTACTAATTACGGATGCTATAGGACTTTGTGAGTTTTTGGACTACTGCTCTCTTTTTGGGCCGCAGTATCTTGACTTATTTTGCGAGGAAAGCTCCGTACTTTTGATAGATGCCTGCCATTCCTAATATATTAGAGCGCCTTCAGTTTCGTATGATACTATGCAATACCTCTGGTGTGAAATAGTTGCTTCAAGCGCCGTGGCACGCTGCGGCGCGGCAGGCGGGCAGCTAGCGTGACACGCGCATAGGCGCCTACAAACCTAATGGGATACTTCACGCGTTGCGCAATGCGTGAAGTATCCCGTTAGGTTTGTAGGCGCCAGTGCGCGTTCTGCGCTGCTAACACGCCGCTCCGCTTTGTGTTATGCTCTAATATTTAATTGGGCGAAGTCAGCGTTATTCAACTCATGATTTTGAAATGTTTGCACATCCTGTATGGATTATTCTCATTTTAATTGATGAAAAAAATATGTATTAAAGGAAAATATAATGTGTGTTTTGTAAATATTAAGGTGGTTCCGTATCAAACTTAATGATTTCCAAAGCACACGAATTTCTACACAATTTCCTATAGCCTATTATAATCGATGGCGAAAAAGCAACAGCCAGGCGATAGTGTAAAGCCTGGCGATAGGAACTGCAGCCCGGCTGCATAATATTTTATCGCTTCGTATAGCCCGGCCGTATGATTTTCTCCGCATTCTACAGCCAGCTATATGATTTTCTGTAGCCTTCTTTAGCCGGCTATAAAAATGCCTATGGTATTTTGAAACGCAGCTCTTATCGCCAATTTTTACCAGGGAGAATGAAAATAAAAAAATAATATTAAAATTTAAAAAAAAACTAAAATTTAAAAAACTCAAAATTAAAGAAACATTGAAATACTTCAAATAAAATTCAGTAATTAAATACAATTATATTAAAAGTTAAATTAAAATAATACAAAATTTCTTTAAAAATTTTTGATCAATGTATTCATTTTCTCATGTACTTTCTTTTGTTTCAGGTGAGTATCAACTATTTTTATCTGACAGATTTCCTGGCACTAAGTTCGTAAGTTTGTTTAAGCAGCTTTTATAGTCTTTAGTCAGTGAATTTTTTAAAAAAAAACCTTGAAGAACGCCATCGCAAGGTCACATCCTGAAAAGTATAAAAGCACTACAACCGAGCAGAGTTAATTTAAAGTCTTTATCGTGATTTTTGAGTTATAATCCAAGAGTGACAACTCTTCTTTTGGTTTCAGCAAAAGTTAGCAACAGACTACTATGGGCAGATGCATGTCGGAAATCGCAGTTACATCAATACTTTTAAAATAATTGCAGTTATCGTTTTGTTTAAAAAGATTTAAATATGTTAAAAATTAATAAGCATTCAGCATAGAGAAACTTCTTCCACCCGACTAAATATTTTCTTCCCCTCTGACGAAGATGCATGCTCTGCTCGGTGATAGGAGCTACGCCATTTAACGTATCGCCCTTAGTTGCACCGATCTAAAAAGCGCTGCGAAATAATCGATATTATGACAGTTCATTTGTTCTGGGTGGAATCATCGGATATATCGAATATCGAATGAAGTCAGTCAGTAATAATCAGACAATACGGATGACCATGACCTTTTTCGCGTCGTAGACGTTACACCGAGCCGCATCTCGGTCAGGACGCAAGGCAATTATTTGCCGGGAGAGAACAATAAGCAAAACCACTAGTGTTTTCCAAGGAATATAATTTTTCAAGCTTTTCCTCAGTCGTTGTGTCTGTTCTTGACACGATAGCGGAATGGAATTTCTAAATCGAAGATAAGCTGAACTACGTGTAGTGTTTCTATCGTACTTAATGAGGATTTTTTTACATTTTTTGTATTATTTTTATTTATTTATTTATTTTTTTATTATTATCTATTTTTTTTATTTTTTTATTTTTTTTTAATACGCACATCGTTAAATATGAATCTCATTAACGTTGTGGCTACAAGAAAAGGAGCGTCTTCAGAGGTTTGGGCCGTGTAGCGGCCAGGTAGGTACTCCTTGTAACCACGAATGTTTCTGATTGTGAAAAATAATGTCGTCAAAACGTTACCATCATATCATCTTGAATATAAACCTTCACTCTTCAGCGTTAGTTCTAAAAACCTATTATGTCGCGCCGCTTAAGTTTGGCTACAAAAATCAGCTATAACACGTTAGCTTTATTATATTTTAGGACTCGAAAGTTCTAGCAGCATGTCTAGATCTTGAAAGACTGCAAATGAGATCTGAAAGTTCAATAGCAAAGTCTAGAAATTGATCCTACTCTCTTGTGGGATACCAAGAGGGAAAAGAGACATAGCTCATGGTCCGAGAAGGATATGTAACCGCTAAGAGCGATTCCTCATGATTAGTCGTGTTAAAGTCATTTAACTCAATCCGCCTTTTTTGTTGGGTCACTTTTTGGAGCTTCGGAGATTAAATCTCTCATCCTTTTTGATGTCATTAGGAAAAAGGATGCTCTGGCTACAATTTATGACTCCTCAATTCTAACAGAACTCCCTGACTCACGCATTAATTCAAGGACTTGCGGCAAAGCTATACGAACACTATTGACGTTATCATTAAAAATCACAATACAACGGTGGCGTTCTCCTCCCTGCGCAGTAGAATTCCCTACAATACGAGTCCCTGAAGATTCACCTGAAATATTGTCGCCACCCTTTCTCTGAGAGGCCGGGGAGTTGAAAGTCACGCATCCGCTAAGTCTGTTTCTGTGTGTCCAGTCGTCCGAAATAATGATGGCTCCAGGGAGACTTAAGGGGGCGGTTTTGGAACCGAACCTGACCTAATTCTAGCGAACTTGGCTTCGTTTTAACCTCTAGACCGCTGCGCTTTGCATTCGCCTGAAGTTACGTAAGCCCGTCAAGAGGCCAATTGGTGATTACGGGAATCTGTTTTAACCAGCCGCTGCCCAACTTACCAGTGGCGCTGAAACACCCACACTGCATAGCTGCCAAAATTTACTATTGTCACCTTTTCTATTATTTGGAGGGAGTGACATTGGTATGATGATGGATGTATATGAGGCCTTATATGTAACAATGGCGGGTGTGAAAAATTACCTTTTCGGAACACGCTTAAAAAACTGTTTTGTTCACACAAAAATTTAATATGTTTGGCTCCGGCATAATGTACAGATCTCGAAGATCACATCTCAAGTATTTTCTCGATGCCAAAACAGTTTTTTTAATGTGTTTCGAAAAGGTCATTTTTCACATCTGCCATTGTTACATATAAGACCTCATACGCGTATCATAATAATTAGAAATTTTTCCATAGTTTTTGATTTGTTTGTCTTTAACAAAGATGCCTGGTTGTCTGCTTAATCAATTTATTTGCATATGCTTTATCATAAATTCAGCCATTAACACCTTAAAAATTTAGAGAAGTCCGTACAGTTATCAGTAAAATGGAAATAGGTAGAGAAAGCAAGGAAAAAAGTGTGAGGGGTTATCCCCTGAAATTGTGATACTAACACAATTTCTTGGATGATATAGACTTTTCCACCTAATTTCGGTAGCACCGCAACTCAAGTTGGAATGGTACCGTAACATTTGGGTTAGTAACCTAATTTATTGGATTACTGCCACAATTAATTGGGGGTACAATCACAATTTATTGGAATTGTCCAAATTTGGCCTTGACCCCTACCTCTTTTTTCGTGAGAGAGGGAAATAGCGAAATAAAAAGGAGAGAGGTAAAAAGACAAAGAAAGGAGAAGAAGAAAAATTTAATTAGAAAATCACCCCATTTACAAAAAAAATTAGCGACAAAATCTTGATATTTTGGAAAAGTTGTAATGTTTCCTCACGCTTCTCGTATGCATTTCATGATGACAACTGCAGCAAATATGAGGCAACTCTTCTATTCGCACCAGCAATAGTTTGCAAGAGACCCATTGATTAAGACTGGGTACGGTGCATGTCTGTGTGAAACCTGGCAGCATTGCACTTGGGAGTAATTAAATCTAACTGAAAAACTCGCGAGGTCTCGGCGCGAAAACGCGGTCAGTCGTGAAGCTACTAGGATTTATGTCTTTATTCCATCCACTTTGGACTGGAATGGAGACAGAGCGCATAAGAGAGGGGTGGGGCAGGGGCTGGGGGTAGATCTCACTGAGGAATTTATGAGCTGCCCCTGCGGGTACTCTACCCCCGCGGAAATAAGGATACCCAAGCACCCGGCGCACAGCGTTAAATATAACGTGACTTTGCTACTCTCCACCTAAACAAATAAATACACCCTTTCATTCCACTGGAGTAATAACCCGCTCGAAAGTGCAAAAGAGTGCGCCTTTTCAGAATACATTTTTCCAGCTTGTGCTAACGTAAAAACGAGATCACATTTCAACGCCGTTTTACAATACTGCCATGCTAAGGAAAAACGCCGTATGAACATTCGAGAGTTGCCAGATTTCCCCGGATAAAACGTGTATTTTTGAGGATTGTTATTCATATTTCTCCTTGAAATTTTAAGATACGTCAGATAGAGTCCCTTTATACCCAGAGTTAAGACAACTCGATTATCAGCTGACTGACAGCCGGCCTTGGCTGGCCATGGAGGCCGAAACGAGTGCACCCAAACGAACGATATTGAGGGATAAGGATCACGAATCCTGCGATGTCTGTCACACAAAAACAACAACATCAACAAATTGATGAATTAAAAAGAAAATGAGATTGGTTTGTGAATAATTTCTTATTCTCTTTTCATTTTGGACCGATGGAAATGACAATTTACTCTTGATAAACCACAATTAGGTGATATTTTCATTATTCTTGTTCACATTCGAGGTACCGCCATCTTGGTGCACTCGTTTCGGCCTCCATGAGCGAGAACCAATCAGAATTGGATTTTTTTTTAGGCCACTTTCAGCCGAACCAAAAGTGAGTTGTCTTAACTCTGGGTATAAAGGGACTCTAACGTCAGATGAAGTGGCGAACAAAATTGCCCGGAACATTTCAAGAAAAATATTCAGGGTTTTCCCATGACATTCGTTTTAATTAAAGGAAATCTGACAACGACTAAAGACTATACGTCGTTACTCCTTAGCACGCTCGAATGGTACCGTGTTTTAACCGTAATTAAAATTTGCACGGCTACCAATTTTTTACGAAGTCTCTCAAGAAAGTTTCCGTTTAACAACACACTCATTTGCACAAAGTTCCTCTCAGCATAAATACGTCCAATTTACACTCGCGTGAAACTTAATAAAATTGATTTTTTATCTTTTCAAGTCGTTTCCTGCTTTTGGTTTCACTTCTCGGCGTTTTCCTTCGTCACATTCTGTTCGCCGCCGAGCGTAATCTGCGCTGAAAGAACCTTTTCAAACGCCCAGCCTCCTTCAAAAGCTTAGAAATACCACAAGCTCGACATTTTTCACCGTCGTTAGAGGCTCTTTCCTATCAAAAAATGGTTGAATAGATTACCGTCAATCATGATCGTCGCTCTACCCCACGAAAAAAGGCAAGAGAAGAGCGTTTGAAAAACGGGGAAAAGCTGTCTACGAAATTAAAATAAATAACCATTCCTTTAAACCGCAATAATGAAAGAGCCCCAATGCTGCCGAAAGAATGTATTTTTATCAATTTTTCTCCACTTCACTTTTGCTTTACTTGGATCTGCGCTTAATTTTGTCAAACTTACTTTACTTGTCTTTCTGAGGGGTGTCATTCCCGTGATTTTGTCAAAGAACAGGGTGAGGAACCGTACCAAAAATTGCACAACTAAGCATGTAAATATATTAACATGGATTTGTAAAAAATGTATAAATGAACAAGGAATAAAAATAAAGGTCGGTGGGGTTGACGGAGTGAGGTCGTATTGAAACGAATTTAAAAATGATGCAGTCAAAGCTACAATTTTAAGTCATAAGGAAGTAAATGCGGCTTTATTATGAAAACATCACATGACTATAAAAAGAACTTATGTCGGGAAATGAATGATGAACTTCAAAAAAATCGTTCGTCAACCCAATCTTTCAAAAGTTGAAATTGATGGATTGCAAGCATTTTATTTTTGCTACAACTTTAAAGTCTCCTTAATCTGATTGGTTAATATCTTGGCGCACGTGGCATATAGTCATGAATCCGACCAGCTCTAACCTTATAATCCGATCCAGAAATTAAATACGCTTGTTCATCCATCAAGAAGACGTTGCTACTCTGACGAAAGAACGTAACTACATTTAGATGTTGCCTTTCCTCCCGTATATTGCATTTTTACTCGGAAAATCTTGGGCATTTCTTCCTGAAAATTTCACGGATTTTTCCTCTGATCTCGTGCAAAACTCAGAAAAATTGTGGACAAAAATTGCACGGGCGGCTTCACGTGAGAATTCGAATTCTTTGAGTCAATTTCGCAACCTTGGAATGGAGTTACGTTCCGCCGTGCTAAGGAAGAACGCCGTATGAACCTTCAGGCGTTGCCAAATTTCCCTTGATAAAACTTTTTCTTGGTAAACTCATGAATATTTTCATTCCAATTTTTCAGATAATTTTGCTCGCAATTCTACCAAAAAGTCCTGAAAATTTTAAGGGAAAATATTCATAAGTTTTCTCGGAAATGGACTTGGACATTTTATCGAAGGAATCTCGAATGTTCATACGGCGTTCTTCCGTAGCATGGCAGCGTTCCTTCGTGCAGGAAACGACGAAGAGATTTGGCGACGCACGCAACTGATGAATTCGTATCATAAATGTTTGGTAGATATCCTCTTTTTGTTCGTTCGGATCCGACGTTTAGCCGACAATGGATGGTGCCGCAGGTGGTTCAGGGCCGCGGTGAGTGAGTCATGGCGTGTTCCATCGTTTGATCTCAACGTGAGACAATGATCTCAGCGGCCGGGGATGAAGGAACGCAAGTGGGTAACCTTCCGCGCCCGAGCAGCCGGGTAATTACACGGCACTGAACATGAACGCCAAATCCGCCACGCTAACCAAGAACCGCTCAACTCAACGTTGAAAATGAACGCAGATACGCGGCTTTCGGCAAGCACGGGAATCATTGAGGATCGGTATCAATGATCGGAGGAAATGCGTATTGTCGTGGTAAGGGAAAACGCCTTATCAGCATTTCATTGTTGCCGAATTACCCTTGAAAAAATGTGTATTTTTTGTTGAGAATATTCTTCCTTGAAATTTTCAGACACTTTAGATCGAATTGCGAAAAAACTTCTCTGAAAAATTTGAGGAAAACCACGTACATTTTTTTTTTATTTTTTTATTTTTTCATTTTTTTTTTATATAGAAAATTACACGTTTTATAGAGGAGAATGGTGCACTGTCTATAGGCCTATAAAAGCGTTCCACCTTCACACGGAAAAGTAGAACCGACACCACCGATCTCCTGTCTGGCGTGCAGTCGTATCGGAAGGAAGGAAACACCGAGGCTCTGATTCGGGATGCAAATAATGATAATTGAACAGTTTACTTTTAAAAGGTCTTAAGCGCCAAAATCTGTAAGCTGAGGAATAAAGAGACTAAATGATTCGCACGAGACCTTACGATTTTGCAACTTTCAATAACCCACTGGGAAACTAGAGACACTCAATCTGTCTATTTCTTACTGAAGTTATAAAAATAATCAAGACAAATGTCGGTCAAATTTAAACAGGTTTGAACTGTAAGTTAGTGTCAGATTCGCAATTAAGAATCGAGGATATTATTTCCGGTGGGACAATCAAAACGAAAATGTTGGATTTTTAAGAATATTCTCAAAACATTTAATCAAAGTTCAGTTTTTTCTTCTGATCTTGTTTCCACTTTTCTCGCTGCTTGTATGTGGCTGAAAAGAAAATTTAAAAAAAATTCAAACCTGACTTACTCGGCCTTGTAAAATGAACCCTGCCCTTTCAAACAAGACTGACCGAGGGAGAGGAAAGCAAAAACGCCTACATTTTTATGTATAGGCAACACGGCTGACAGCAGAACACGAATAGTTGCATCTAGGAGTCGGATCCATTTACCTCGTATTTTGTCCGCTAATGTATGTAAAAAAATAAGTCATGAAGTGTAACATCACTAATGTGTCTGTTCAATTTAAAGACTCTCCGCAGCGATTAGATGCTTCAATATTTTGACCGGCGCACAGTGGATCGAGTCAATCAGAGAGGTCGGACATGAAATTTTTGACTTAAACCGAAAATTTTGATGTTTATTTTGTCACATTTTAAATTTCAAAGGATGGTCAGGGCAGAAAATTTTACGAGGAAACCAATGAAACAACTTTTAGAACCTCAAAGTTTCGTCTAAACGGAGTTATAAGCGTTTAAAGTTTCCGAATTTTGTCCAACCTCTCCTATTGACTCGATTCACCGCACGGCGCGGCGCGGCAGGCTATCAAGGAACAGGAACACCCTGAAAACCCTAACATGAAAGGGTGTTCGAGAAGTGTGCAATAAATCACCCTTCAAAACATGTTTAAGACATTTGGCGGGTGGAAAAAGTGAAAAGGCTTTACTTAATAAGGCACTATTGCCTGTTGCGTACTTTAAACCACATGAATAATTGTAAGTGTGAATATCGGAAATCGCTTCCCCCTTTCGATTTGCGAAATTGACTCAGAACGTGATTTTGGGGGTTTTTGATAATTTTTCTCTGTCAAATTTTGTGTAGAAATACCTGATGAACTCCAGCCTGAAGAGATTCTCGGAGGTTTTTAAATTATAATTTAAAAATCTACTGATAATATTATCAGTCACTCGATTCACTGTTGAATCGTTCTCTCAAGTGCTGAGGATCCACCTAAAAATCTAAATATTTTCAATAATCTAAAGTTTTTGGTAGTACGATTTATTTTCTGCGACTACTTCTTTACCAACCCTGACCCTGATGTTTCGAAACAAGAGAGGGAAAGCCTGTCGCTATACTGTTTGTGACGACTAATCACCCCAAGCGGAGGAACGCACAGAGAAAAATCCACCACCATTTTCCAAAGCGTTTATATTTAACTGGAATCGCCTCGTTTGTTCCCCAGTACCTGACTCTTTAATTACTATTTTCGTCTCGGCTGCAGTTAACTTGTTTGTACTTTCCTCCCTTCTCTTCTCTGTGCGTTAATAATTACTCGTCTAGTCGTTATTTCTTAAAACAGGAACAAGGAACGACGTTGGCGTTTGAGATTTTTCTACAATCTCGTCGTGCACTCATGAACACACTGTCAACGAATTCAGAAACGCACTAATGATATGCAGCCACTCATTACTCTTTTTTTCAATGTGCGTCTTAGTATGTTTTTGTTAAACTCAGTCCGTTTTCTCTACACTGGAAAAAAAGTCTCTTGGATCCAGTATCCCGACTCTTAACAAAGACATGTAAAATGTTTTCTCGTTCACGCGGATTTTTGCTTAAATTAAGGGCCGAGTCTCTAAATGAAAGCGGATTTTCTTTTGATTCAAGCAAAAATCCGATGGAATCGATAGTATTTTTTCTCGTCAAATTTGTCAAAACACTGGAAAAAAAACACATTGGATCTAGAGTCCGGACTCTTAAAAACATCGACAAGAAAAAATGCTCTTGATTCAATTAGATTTAAGCTTAAATCAAGAACCAAGCCTCTTAATTTGAGCGGATTTCCTTTTGATTTAAGCTTAAATCTGATTGAATCAAGAGTCCTATTTCTTGTCAATGTTTTCAAGAGTCTGGACTCTAGATCCAATGGGGTTTTTTTTTCCAGTGCAGTCTTAACTCTGGACCCAAGTGACTTTTTTCCCATTGCAGCGGTTAGCACAATTTTACATCAATTTTACTGTTCACATCAAAGGTAGCGGTCAACCACTTGTCTTTTCAGTCAATGCACTGCGTGATGCGTCACTCGATGTGGTTTCGCACGCGGTCAAAATGCTTTGAAACAGAGAAGCGTATCACCCGTCGGCCGTCGTCGATTAAACAAACAAAAAAGTTGGACGTCCAGTGAACTTTATGCATTCGATTCGTTCCGCAAGGCTACGCGTGTGGCTTCGCCTTTGTTGATATCCCATTCTGCCGTGCTGAGGAAGAATGCCGTATGAACATTCGAGAGTTGCCAAATTTCCTCTCGGAAAACATTCATTTTTTAAGAAAGTTATCGATATTTTTCCTCGCGATTTTCAGACTTCTTAGATCCAATTGCAAACTAAATTACCTGAGAAATTGGAAGAAAAATATCCGTGAATGATTTTGAAAATTAGTGATTTTTCAAAGGAAATTTGGCAACGCCTGAAGGTTCATACGGCGTTTTTCCTTAGCACGGCAGCATTGTTGTCGAATGCCATACACTAATTGCAGCGGATAAATTGCAAAACTCCGCGTTGTGCGGTTTTCCTCCGGCATTAACAACGCCGCCGCCGCCGCGCCGATAAGTCGATACCCTCCAAGTTCAATGACAATCCTTATGCTGATATTCCGTGTCGAATCATCAATATGACGCTGAGTTTGAAGTGTCCTCCGTCTTCTTTTTTCCTCACTTAAGGCCATATTTTGATGGAGACGGGCTGGAGAGCCATGCTCTATCGAAATTCAAACGGGCAAGAACAGAGGCAATTGACAACTGGCTCAACACGAATGCTCCATCAGGGTGTCTACCGGTCCGGAAAGTCGGAAAATAGTACTGATTATTTGAAGGCGGTCCGAAAGCACTGAAAAAGTACAGAAATTACCTATAAAGATCCGGAATTATTTGTCCATGCCGTGAGAGTTTTATAAAACAGCCTGGAAAATATGTAATTGCCCCATAACGCTCATAGCTGCGGTTTTGCCGTGGAACATTCTTTTTTAGAGATCCCATGTGCCAGTAAAACTGTTAAACTCTAAAACAGTAGATTTACTTATTGCCACACCTTTTTTAAAACCTTCAATCTCGAAATTTCACAAGCCCTTCCCTTTTCGGGCAATTTCTTGCTCTTCTTGATAAATTTTTTAAAAAAGGGGTATTCTCTTCTGAAATCATCGATTCAGGTGGTTAAACCGTTAGGATTCAAAACTTTAGGTCCATTTTGATCCGAAGTGTTCTGAGTTCTGACGTTCGAAGCGTCTCGGGTGAATCTCACTCCAGAAGACCGCGAAGCATGTTAACTCCAAGTCGTTAGCGCGGTCAAAATAACCTCTTAATTCGCGCGCACCTCGCTTCCAGATGTTCCTCGTGAGGAATAGATCACATCGCACCCTAGATATTCCGTTTTTCAGCGTATAGTGCGTAGGCGCTCCGTGAGTTATGAGCTTCGATCTAACAATAAGCTCAAGAATACTGCCGTGCTGAGGAAAAACATCGTATAAACCTTCAGGCGTTGCCAAATTTCCTTTGATGAAGCACGAATTTCCTGATAAACTTGTGAAAAATTTCCTTCCTGCAGATAACGTTGTGCGCAATTTCACCTGAAGTTCCTTCCTTCCTTCCTGCAGATAACTTTGTGCGCAATTTCACCTGAAGTTCCTAAAGATTGGAACGAAAAATATTCATAACGTTCCGCAACAATGAACATTTTACATCGAAGGAAATTCAGCAACTCTCGAATGCTTATACGGCGTTCTTCCTTAGCACAGAAGAATACGAAAAACAACGATTGGGAGGGGGGGGGAGCGTGTATCGAAAGTGCAACGCAACGATCTTCGCGAAAAGTAACGTTCACATTCCCGTTGGCCGGAGCAGTTCCGCTGCATTGCATCACGTCTCGATAAACACCTGTGGATGGCTAAATCGTGCGCCCGCCTGGGTAGTTGATAAGTGAATCGCCCGTTTGAAACCTCACATGTCCCTGCTCTGATGGGCCCCTCCATGTAAGAGTTCTTTCGGACTTCACTTGGACGGGTTTGAGTAGTTACGCAGTTATTTCCACGTATGTACTACGGAGCGGGAACGCAACATGGGCCCCGAGTGACAACAACAACGCTTTAAGAATTGCTTTTTTATTTTTTTCGGATGTTGGTGCATGACGCCATTGCCCGGTAAACGCATGAAAGTTGAACCACGACCTGTTGATTATGTGTTCCCTTAAGTGTTACGCATCTTTCCATCAAGGACAGAAGAACGTAACATTTTACTTTTCTGTTGATTTGTACGTATAACCTAACCAAAGGTAAATACACCGTTCTGATTTGAAATAGCCGATGTTGAATGATCCATTCATAATTTCTGAAATTTTAAGTCGTATTCATGAGAATTTCGGAGAAGTGCATGATTTTTTGGTACAAATACCAATATTACCAAGATAAATCCACCGTTCTGATTTGAAATAGTCGATGTTGACTGATCTATTCATAATTTTTGAAATTTTAAGTCGTATTTATGAGAATTTCGGAAAATTACATGATTTTTTCGTACAAATACCAATATTTATTTTCGCACTCGGGGTCAGTTTAGCTTAGGTAAAATCGATTAAGAATCATGATTGCAGTACGGATACCAAAGACAAACGTGTAATGCCTAACATACGGAAAAAAATGAGGTTACCAACAGATTCTTTGTGCCTGCATTGCCTATTGTAGATATTTAGTGGACTCGCCTCTGCACCCATCTTTTGGCGTAAATGGGAACTTCTAGTCTAATTTATGCGTAGAAATAGTATTTTTCTCTAAAAATGGACACGACTTACAAGATGGCTCTTTACTGGGTTAGCATAAAAAATTCCAAAACTGTATCTTTCATTAGTTAAGTCAGGTCAAGTGCCCAATTCCTCTATTAAAAAGAAGGAACCATTCTAGTTCTAACGCATGATGCTGAGAAAAGATGTACGTGTTTCCTCGAGCATTTTGTTTCATTACTCGTATAGTGCCACAAACACACAGATTGTTCGCTGTGTCAAGTTCCGGCCGTAGTCGCTAAAAAGTTCCATTTCGAATACAGCAGCTCATTATTGTTGGCAACAATCTACTTATTTGTTTGGATAAACAAGAAAAAACAAACGTGGCCCGAACTTTATGTAACAAAGTTAAAGCTCAACAATTTTTGACTCTATTAATTGTTTGTGAGCTTTTTCGCCTCGTTTTCCCGCAAAATAGAGTGGACCCAGCAATATTTCACCACCTTGTTTGGGTAAATATATTGCTCAATGTGCGCAAACCCAGCGCTAGATATAGTCAGAAAATCTCTGAATCAAAACTCGAATGTTTTGATTCTCTCCGGAAGCAGCTTTGAGAGGTCATCGCACTTCTCACAACAGAATGAACTCCGATTCTCTGCCTGCACTCTTCATTTTGATGTTTGTTTGCGGTTGATTCCGAAGACGTGAAGGCGGGTAAGTTCATTCACCGATCAATGCCGAGGTCCGTTTCTTTTGCCCAAGCTTTGCGGGGAGTAAGGCACGGCTAGCGGTCAGCGGTCAGTTCCACCGATGGAGGCTTGAGGCTATCTCTCGGTGACTTTGACTGCAAGCACGGCTGCCCGCAGCGCAGCGCAGCCCGCTGACCACCCGGCTCCATGCTGCATGACCGCTGTGCTGACCGCACTTAACTGACCTTCAGCAGCGCGGTGTTAGGTATGGGAATCGAGGGCATACGCCTGGAAATACAGCTCCTGTGAGTTTCAGATTAAACTTTTTATGACCAACATTTTTCGAGAAAAATTGGTACCGCTGCGCTGGTTCCACCAAATACCACTCTCTAAGTTGAAAAAAGATGGTAAAGTGCACAGTGCACACACAATAGTAAAGTTGAGACTGCACAGTGCAATCTCAACTTTACCATATTTTTTCAACTTAGAGAGCTAGTGGCATTTGCTGGAAGCAGTGGTAAGTATACATTTTCCAAAGATCAAAATGTAGACTTTTTGCTTCAGTCCGAGAACCGGATGATATTTAGGCAGGGTGTCTGTCTACAAGTCCGGAATTTCCAGAAAGTCCGGAAATATAGTACGACTTTTTTAAGGGCGGTCCGGAAGTACCGAAAAAGTGCGGAAATTCCGAAAGGAGGTTCAGAATTTTTTTTTATTTGTTGTCATTTTTGTCGCCATGAGAGCGAGAAATTCAAATTTTTGAAATTTTTTCGAATTTCGTCAATTATTGGAGGTATTGAAAAAGTACCGAATTTTCACCATTGAGAAGGTACTGAAAATCTTGGGAATGTACTGAAAAAGTACTGATTTTTGGCCAGCCTGGTTTAGTATACACCCTGTTAGTAACAAACTCGTGACATAAGTTTTGAGCACTTAAATCGATAGCCTTACATGCACTGACACGTGAAATGGTCGTCTGCCACTTTGTAGTGAGCGCCAGTACGTGCTGCAGACAATCATCTTCCGTGTCAGTGTAAAAATAAGTGGTCAAAACTTCTGTCACGATTTGGTCACTTGTTATCGTCCGGCTCTCAGACTAGTTTTGTTTCCCTCGGTCAGTCTTGCTTCTAATTGTAAAAAGCACGAGGTAAATTGATGTAACTCAACGCCTGGATGCAACTTTTCTTGCTCTGGAATCATCCGTGTTGCCTATAGATAATAATTAAGGCGCTTTCGCTTTTCTTCCCATCAATCCGTCTTGTTATTGAACGTAAAAGACTCGAAGTACATAGATTTAACTCAACACCCGGGTGGATGCATCAATGCGCATCCTACACTGACCAAAAAAAAAAAAAAAAAAAAAAAAAAAANAAAAAAAAAAAAAAAAAAAAAAAAAAAAAAAAAAAAAAAACACATTGGTTCTGGAGTCCAGACTCTTACAAACATCGACAAGAAAAAGTGCTCTTGATTCAATCAGAATCTAGCTTAAATCAAGAACCAAGCCTCTTAATTTAAGCGGATTTCCTTCTGATTCAAGCAAAAATCCGATTGAATCAAGAGTATTTTTTCGTGTCAATGTTTTCAAGAGTTTGGACTCTAGATCAAATGTGTGTTTTCTTTTCAGTGTATGGTTATGCGACTCATACGTGTTGCCAATAAGGAAAAATGAAGGCGGTTTTTCCTCTCTTTTCCCCTAATACAATCAGTCTTGTTTTGAACGCAAAGCGCTCATTCTACGGCCAAATATGCAGTTACATAAAATGTCTTTTCAAATATAGCCTTCCCTCGCACGCATACCGGGTGGAGCTTTGCTTTGATACACATTTCACTCTCATAGGGGTTCCGACTTGTGCATTGCGAAAACGAACGAACGCAATAAAATCCATTGTGTCTTTGAGACACTTTAACATTCGCAGTGCAAGTAACATTGTATAACGCCCACGAGCTCCGACCCACTATCACCGATCATGCGACCCCGCGTCGATTATCGAATCGCCGAATGTCTTCCATCGATTTATATAGAATTGCTAAGATAGGGATTTATATATCGAAGTATTTCGATAAGGACTCAAGAATCGATTCCTGGCAAGTGTAATAAAACAAACCGATGGGAAACGTTCTCCGTAATCGAGTCATAAAGTCATCAGTGATCGGGAACGAGCGGGACCTGGACCGGGGACTCGCCACCGCGGAAATCCTGCGTCCCTTCGATTCCCGGGATTTGCGGGTAAAGAGCTGTGAAAATTGCAACGGTCTTTTGTCCACGGTGGAGCTAAATCGATTGCGTTCGCGTTACGATGACTTTCGGGACCCGCTCATCTGTAATGAGATAAAATAGCTCATAAACAGCGCTTAGACATCAGCATCACTCTTTTTTGTACTACACGCTTATTTTTATTTTCTTTTTTTGCTGGGCAGGCTGGGGTTGGCCTCGTGGTCAGCGAGTCTGACTCTGGGTCAATACTGCCGTGGTAAAGGAGAACGCCGTATGAGCATTCGAGAGTTGCCAAATTTCCTTTGTTATAATGTTCATTTCTGAGAAAATTGATGAATATTTTTCTTCGAAATTTTCAGGAACTTTAGGCGAAATTGCGAACAAAATTATCTAGAAAATTGGAAGAGGAATATTCATAAGTTTACCAGGAAATTCGTGTGTTATCAAAGGAAGTTTGGCAACGCCTGAAGGTTTATACGGCGTTTTTTCTAAGCACGGCAGAATAGGTCCCGCGGGCTCGAATTCTGTCATATTTTCACGGAGCCGACGCGTGGATCTGCAGAATTCTACTCGGCCCTAAGCCCTGAAAATGTGAAAAGCCCGGTGCATGGATGTGCCTACTGCCTATTCCCTCTGATGTCTACGGATATAAATCTCTATAAGGAACACATATACACATGGCTGTAGGCGCCTAACTTACTGAAGGAGAGGGGAATAGGAGCTAGAAAAATTACCTAATTAAAGGCTTCCTATTGTATGGTGGGCTGACTATCTTTTCCGTACAAAGTACATTTGTGGTAATTTTTCCGATTATCGTTGTCGTACAAGATTATTTTCGCATAAATAATTTTTTTTAGTATGTAGCAACGCCGAGAAAAATATGAGGCATATTTAAGAAAAATGAGTGAACAATGATCGAACAAATTATTTCTCACCTTATACTCAGCAGTCCAACAGGGATCGGCAGGATCCAGATTTTCGTCCGTGAATTTTCCATTTTTATCTGCGTGCTTTACTTCAACTCCTTCTTAATTTTTGCTTTTTCTTCCATAAATTGTAAGTGAGTGATGTATTTGTAAGTATAAAACGTATGTGTTGCAGTCAATATTTCCTGTTGCGTTTGCGTTTTGTGCGGCAACGATAATCAGAAAAATTACCACAAATGTAAGTCTAAAAGATATTCTGCCGTATGGTGCATCTAGGGCGCATTCAGTGTCGTTCCTTAACAGCTCTTTTCTTGAAGACGGCGCCGTATGGTTTACATTAAGATTTTGGAGACTTTAAGATTTTAGCATGTACAAAGGGACGAATTTGTGAAGTTTAAAAGACCGCGGCTCATACGATGACTTTATATCCTTTGATCGAGCGAGTTTCTTTTTGAATTTGACGAGTCAGTTCCGCACGTAGACTCTCCCTCGTCAGCATTGACGGGGTTTGTAGAAATAGCCGTGCGGTAGGTAGCTCGCTCGTAGCGCGGTCGCTTGGTTGCGAAAGTCCTGGCTTCGAATCCGGGTCATTCGCCGGTTTTGCCCGTCGTAATTCCCGTGTCTCGAGGTCTGTAGTTAAAGCTTGACCAGAGCTTTAATTGATCAACAGCAAGCTTACGTTTTAATATTCACAGGTGTGGTCAGGTGATTGATCCTACGCTAGATACCCACATGTCCATGTCTAAACGCTCCAGATGGATTGCTGCGTCAAATGCGTTACTCAAACCGATTCCTCAAAGATGCGGGCACCCGGCGCATCATCACAATTGTCGAAATATTGTTGCAGGAGAGAGTCTGAGCTCCTCAAATATTGCATATCTTATGTTTTCTTTTCACCTTGTCGTATTTTTTTCCAGCTGATTAATGTTTAACTTTCGTCTGTTCTGTTCACTGCTCTTTCGATTACGGCGGTGAGTGAGACCGATTTTCTTGGAGGCTTTGCATGCAAAATACGCATATATTTTTTTAGATCTAGTAGAGTATATATCTTAAAATTTCCACCATTGTGGCAAATTGATCTAAAAGCAAAGAAATTTGTCACTTGGTGACCGCAACGACAGTCTGACAAGGGATGTAGCATTTGAGGTCACAGGATAGTAATTATTTAAAATAGAGCTTGATTTTAGGGTTACATGTCAGTTTACCTACAAACCTTTGACCTACGTGACGTTTTACCTACAGCTTTTTACCTACGACATTTAAACCTACAACATTTTATCTACAAAGCAATTTGCCTTAAAAGCAATTTACCTGCATTTTTTTTTGTCTACGAAACATTTCTCCTACAATTTATCAATTTCACCTACGAGTGAAATTGCTCTCCAGCATAGCTGCCAGATTGTATGAAAAAATTTGTTTTCTTTTAAATTGAGTTAAATGGGAAGGCTAAATGGGAATGGCTATTTGGTCGCTATGGTGTACAGCTGTAAGAGAAGCCCCA
The DNA here is from genome assembly GCF_001854935.1 of Bemisia tabaci. Lineage (NCBI taxonomy): Eukaryota > Metazoa > Arthropoda > Insecta > Hemiptera > Aleyrodidae > Bemisia > Bemisia tabaci. The sequence goes on along the minus strand of NW_017547261.1, from coordinate 2,647,236 downwards.
AGTTTGTTTCTGTGGCAACAAAAGCATATATTTGGCGCACTTTTTCCAGTTTTTTTCTAACCTTATTTTTTCTAGTGAAGAAGTGTTCGATGCCCTTGCCGAGACTCTTCCCGATAATTTACAAGACCTGGCGGATTATTTCGAAAGAGTCTACATCAAAGGAATCAGACGAAGACGTGGTCGAAGAACTCCTCCCCAATACGCACCCGCTTTATGGAACCAATTTGAAGCTATCGCAAATACTGAACCCAGAACAAACAATCTTACGGAAGGGTGGCACCACCGGTTCAATGATTTAGTGGGGAAGAACCACCCCTCTTTTTATCATTTTCTCAGAGAGTTGAGGAAAGAGAATGACGATGTGGAGAACATGATCATGGAGGTCGAGATGGGAAGAACTGTCAAAATGCCGCAAAGGTCAAAATATCGGCGTGTCAACGAAAGACTGCACCGGCTAGCGGGACGGTATGAGGCGATGAAAACTGCTGGGAGACAACTAGATTATCTCCGCGCGTGTGTCACTGCCTGTATGAAGTAACCCTGACCTGGCTTACACTGGATAGAGTAAATCAGGGAGGTCAGACATTACATTTTTTATTATAAAACTGCAAATTTTGTTGTTAATTTCGTCACATTTTATATTTCAAGAGATGCGTTCCTAAGGAGTCTTTACGAGGAAAGCAATTATGCCACTTTTAGAACCTCGAAGTTTTGTATAAACGGAGTTATAAGTGTTTAAAGTGTTCAAATTTTGTCCGACTTCTCCCATCGACGCTATCCACTGTGCGACATCTAAAAATTACCAGTCAAGAGTGAACATGAGGACCAAGCTATGAACATCCGCGTCTCATCAACCAAAGACCTTAGTAGTAGTAGAGTAGCCTTAACGAACTTATTCTGTGTGAGCTTTCGATGCCATTGGAACGGTAATTAGTTAGCAAGGCGAGCGGCAACAAATGCCGTAGCTCATGGGTGACTAAAACGGACCGCCCTGCAAAAAACACTTATCTGCATTTCTCCTCGAGCTCTGAGAGTCAAGAGCTTTGCGGGGCTCGTGGCCCGCGTTGAAGTTCAGATACGTCAAAAGAACGCGGTTCCGTTTAAATACGCCGCGACCGACAATCGATACAAGTGACGGGTGTTTGGCTTCAGCTACGCGCTTAAACAATGGCGACCTGAGATTGTGCAGTGAAAGTGAACAATGGGCTCTGAGGGGTGGTTTTGACGGATGACCAGCCGTGCTCTGAGTCACCGAAGTGAACTTGACCTTTTAGAGCCTGAAGAAATTCGAGCCGAGCTGTATATTTAGGCCGGTTTATCCGTCAGCAGAGGCGGTTGGCCAACGATAAAAATAGACGCACTTTCCCTGGATCCTGATAATAATTTATGAAAATCTATGGGAAGGGTATGAGTTGAAATAAAGTGTTGCGCATGAGGGCGTGGAATTGTAAAGTTATTTCGGATGGAATTATCTGATTCTAAAACTAATCCCGAAGACTGCCGCGCTGAGTATGGATGCCGTATGAGCCATCAGACGTTGCCAAATTTCCCTCGACAAATCGTAAATCTCCAGGAAAATTTGTGAATATTGGGCTCCACTCCGATTTTTCAAAAGATTCCGCTTGTGATTTGATCTGATAAGTCTGAAATTATCAAGGAAAAATATTCAATCTTCGAAATTAAATATTTTCAAAGAGGAAATTTGGCAACATTCGAATGCTTTTACGGCGTTTTTACTCAGCACGGCGGAAAACTGCACCGCACTGAATCAATGGGCATTTTTTATCGCCATTTTCACACTATAATTCGCGGAGAAATAAAAGTTCGGTCATGTTAACCATAAGCACGGTGTCGCAGATTGGCCATTTTATTTGATTCATGTAACTGTATCTTGGGTTAGTCTATGGACCGTATATATATCTCTTAATCGAGCTGTGCTGCCGTACTAAGGAAAAATGCCGCATGAACTTTCAGGCGTCGCCAAATGTCCTTTGATAAAACTCAAATTTCCTGGTAAAATTATGAATTTTACTTAATTTTCCAATTTTTCAGATAATTTGGCTCGCAATTTGACCGGAAAGTCCTGCAAATTTCAAGGGAAAATATTCATAACTTTCCTCAAAAATGAAAATTGTATCAAGAAAATTTAGCAATTCTCGAATGTTTGTACGGCGTTCTTCCTTAGCATGGCAGTGTGTCGATAGTTTTGCTTGGTTTGAAAACTTGGTTGCGTGAAACTGGAGGAACACGAAAATCGTTAGCTCCATTTTACAATCTCCGCTCCTATTTTATTGTATGAAAGATGAACACACTATATCCCGATTGCTTGAAATTTTCACAGGATATTCTTCCTTCAGGGAGGATACACCAGGGGAGTTCCCTAGAAGTAACGTTGAGCATTTTCAATTTTTAAGAACAAAGTATGACAAGAAATATGCGACATCGCAAACCGAGTTATGCGTCACTATAGTTTTTCCGTCGATATATGTGCGAAAGAGCGTACGGCCCACAGCCTGACAAAAAGTGTATTAATGTCAAATTACGGCGAGGGAGGGTTGAATCTGGACTACCGCGACGATGATTAAGTCATTAGACCCTGTTTTCTGTTGTTCGTGCTCCGTATTCCGCGCTCTGTTCACTCTGTTAACGCTGTTAACGCCGTTTGCATCGTTGTTAACGACATTTAAAGCATGCTGCGCCGCTCGTTACTTAAAGATCCAGGTTATAACGGCGAAAATGTAGGATTTTGAAACGCAAGAATTTCTTGTAAAGAATGAACCTGTTGCCAACTTTAACTGGAGCTAAACGAGTTTTCTCTAGGGGGAAGTCGTTTGAAAATCACGATTGGCATGATTTTGACATAGATTGAATTGGAACTATCCTAACTACAGCAAACGTTACTTGATTTTGTTTGATTTTTTATAATTTAAATAGAAAACTAAGCAAGACTAAAACTTGAAACGGTACGGTACGGTCAGTACGGTATATTCGTCATAACAACGTGTGGATTTACAAGAAACTTTAAGACGTTCAGTAGTTTAGTCTTCTCAACTAATGCATGGAAGAAAATAAGGCAACGTGATTTGCAGTTAGCTTGATTCAGGTTTAGTCCGTCAATTGCGGGGCTTAGGGGACAAAGCGCGTAATAGCAGTTTTTGCTATTTCGAGAAATACGTGTACGAAGTTTCGAAATTACATGGATCCTTATGGCGGAAAGAAAGTTTAAACTGACTTTTTGATACTTTTAAATTCTAATTTGGGTGCGAATTTTTCACAGAATATGCATTAAGACTTTTTTACTTGAAATCCTTCATAACTCAACTTTTTCAATAACTGCACTTATGCGCCTTGCCCTCCAAGTCCTTCAATTTTGAGTTCCGCTCGAAGTTCAAAGGTGTCGCATCTAAATCGGATTCCGTGTTTGAGAGTCGTTTTTTCAGCCAAAATTCGAGAGTAACAATGATGTACGAATCTTTTTATTTTTTTAGCACGTTCAGGTAATGAATGATAAAAAACCGAACTCAACTGCCCCATTACACTGGAAAAAAAACACATTGGATCTAGAGTCCACACTCTCGAAAACATTGACAAGAAAAAATACTCTTGATTTAATCAGATTTAAGCTTAAATCAAAAGAAAATCCGCTCAAATTGAGAGGCTTGGTTCTTAATTTAAGCAAAAATACGAATGAATCAAGAGTATTTATTCTTGTCGATGTTTTTAAGAGTCTGGACTCTAGATCCAATGTGTTTTTTTTTTTTTTTTCCAGTGTAGTTTACGGCCTCTTTTTGATTCTACGGCGGAGCCTCGTTTGGAATCGGTAGACATTTTACGATCTGAAAAGGGCTCATTATACCCTAACGAGCTTAATGTGAAAGCACCCACAACTCGCGCGACGCGACGCTACGCTCGAGCGCACAGGAATCCGATCAAAGGTTGACCGCAGCCCGCCGCGATGTCAGTCGGGCTCGGGACACGCTCGAATCCAAGCGTAATGGATCGTATTCGATACATCGAACATTGTATCGATACCGATTGGTTCAACTTGTAAACATAGTCTCAAAAGTCAATTGAGTAATCTGAGAAAACGGGTTTTTTTGTGATAAGATTTTTGATTCTCACGGGTACAAAATGGCAGTAAGAGTGAAATTGTTAAGAGTCTTCTAATTTTCAGATTATCCAGCTTAAATCCTAAAATTGTTGCTTGAGGTTATGTTCTGTTGTTTTGAACCAAACAATACATCGAACTACTAATTTTTTTTTCAACTAAATCGATTCGTGCGACATTTTACTCTGTTCGAAATTCCATAAATAGAGTAATGCAGAGTTTCATGTATTATTTGGTTTCTTTGCGACTTTTAGATCTCCCTAACAGAATCGCCTCACAGACCCGCCTTCCTTGTAGTAGAGTGCCTATGTAGAGAGAGTGCGGACTTGTCGGTAATTTTGAGGTTTGTTCGTGGAGCTTTAAAGGCCCAAAAGTGGCGCCATTCTACAAATTCAAATTATCCAGAATGATTTATTATTGCAACTGGTACGACCCGTCGTTTGTGAAACACGTATTTGACTTATTTTTTTGCATAAATTAAATTTACTCATTTTTTCGGAAGAACGCTCAATCATGAAAATTCTTGGCCATCTCGGTTTGATTTTGGAATCTGATGATTGGCATTGACATTTTTTGTGTTTCAGGCTACCCTTTTGGACCAGAAAAGCTCTATATTTCGACGTGTATGTACTCTCCCTGTATAGGTATACTCTACCTTGAAGTGGCTGCGCTACTCTGCCGTACTAAGGAAAAACGTCGTGTGAACATTCGAGAGTTGCCAAATTTCCTCTCAGAAAATAGTTATTTTTGAAGAAACTTATGAATATTTATCCTCGAAATTTTCAGGAACTTTAGGGGAAATTGAGAACAAAACTATCGGAAAATTGGAGGAAAAATCTTCACATATTTTCCCGAAAATTGGTGATTTACCGAAGGAAATTTGGCAACGCCTGAAGGTTCATACGGCGTTTTTCCCTAGCACGGCAGTACTAGACCTATGAATTCAACAAGTGTTCCCCGTTCCGTCCCGCAGGACTCGCGGTTGCGGCTTATGAGAGTGCGCTGGAATGTTAGCAGGCTGCGTCGACCGAGCCAGGGGGTCAGCGCTGCTGTATGTTGAGCAAAATCACGTACCTGACCGTAAATTACATTAATAGTTACGCGGTTCGGACTTAGCGAAGCAGAGTGGCCGCAGGGGGGCTCTGTTCTGTCGGTTGAAAGCTCACGCATATCCGTGGTTTTGGCACTGCGTCGCAGAACTTAAGTCCCAACTCGGGATCGCGTGCCCAAAGCTCACCAGATTAACGGCCAGTTTCCCAGTCGCGGAGCATTTCCGTTGCCAAGTTTGGCTCCTCTGTTCATTAGGATGCCCCTTTTCACGGAAAAAAGAGGGAGCCTCAGCAAAGAATAAGGACTCGGTTTTTGGTCGTTCTCTAAAGAGGGACAGCACGGACATGTCGGTAATGTTGAGGTTAGGTTATGCGGAGCTTTTTGAGCCCAACAGGGCAGCCACTTTACGAATTCAAATTATCCAGAATGATTTATTATTGCAATTGTGACGACCCTTCGTTTTTAAGCACGAATTCGACTTAGTTTCTGCATAAATTCACACATGTTTGCGGAAAAACGCTTATTAATGGGCATTCTCGGCTAGCTCGGTTTGATATTGGAATCTGAAGATAAGCATATTGACGTTTTCCGTGTTACAAGGTGGACTGCCCTTTTAGGCCGTAAGAGCTGCATGTTTCGACTTTTCCGTACTCCTACTACATGAGTCTTATAATGTTTTGCGATTTCGAGGAACGGTAAAGTTCTAATACGTATGGATAATGCATTTCTCGAAAAATTCACTGTGTCTCTATAAAAATCAGGAATGGTTCACTTCATCGGAACAATAGGCAACGCTGGAATTACGTTCTGGCGTAAGAGAACCAATCAAAACTTTAGTTAGTGTCGCATGCGACGGATACTATACCAATTTCATTATAACGCCTGGATGCAACTATGCGAAGTCCATGGATGTCCGTGTTACATACGCACCGAAATGAAGGTGTTTTGACTTCAGACACTCACCGCCTCACTACCGGCGCAACGCGCATCCTACAAACCTAAGGGGATACTTCACACATTGTGCAATGCGTGAAGTATCCCTGTTAGGTTTGTAGGCGCCAATGCGCGCATCGCGCTATGCGTGAAGTATCCCTGTTAGGTTTGTAGGCGCCAATGCGCGCATCGCGCAATGCGTGAAGTATCCCTGTTGGGTTTGTAGGCGCCAATGCGCGTTTCTTGATGGCCGGCCGCGCGCCCGCGGCCACAGCGCGCGGCGCTCGAAGGAGTGAGTGAATGACAGGAATCGGACAAAATGCGAAAATATCAGAAGCCTAATCACTCTCCCTATGTAGGCACTCTAGTTTTCTAAATTGAAAAGAATCTGAGCTTCATCTTTGCAAAATCGTTGTAAGATTGTGCTCGATTGAGGATACCAATAATTTAAAAATATATAAAAATATAGAAATTTAAGTTCAGATTTTAAATGAAATTATTTTAACATTTAATTAAAAAGAAATTAAAATAAATCAAATAAAATGATTAAATCAATGTACAATTTAAATTTAACTTAATAATCAGGCAATTAATCAGTTTCCAACCGTCTCCTGGTTGCATTGCGACACCAATGGAACCTTTGAAAATCGGTTGGAGATGAAATAAATTTGATGAATTGGAAATCTTAAAAAGTTGGGAAAACTCGAGGGTGCGGGTGAGGAGGGGGCGGAAAAATACCAGGATAATAATCGGACGTATTTCTGTCAAACGGAACTAAGCGCCAAATTGAGTTATTTTTGAAGATTTTAGAATCCCGGATAGCGCGTTTCTGTCAAACGGACCTAAGCGCCACGGAAAAGCATTGCGAGTATAGGAGAAGCGAGCATCGCATTCCGCAACACCCGCCAATCCAAGGTGAATGGTGTGGACCCAGCACCATTTCTCCTTCTTGCTATATTTAAGTTTAAGTTTAAAAAAACAACAGCAAAACAACGTTTCTTCAACTCAAAAAAACCGAATTTAGGGTTGTTACCGTTACCGTTGTATACCGGACAATTGTAAAAATGTTAGTCAAATGAGCCCACCAAGGAAAAAAGCTATTTAAGGAACGACTATGAATAAGACTTAAGGTCCCGGCAACCCTTCGCAGAGAATAGAGGCACTCGCTAAATTGAGTCATGTCTCGTAAACTTCGTGAGAAACACTTCAACTTTTCGAGGAGTCGCGTTTATTATCCTGCGCTTGAAGCGTCCGCGGAACTCTCGCGTCAAAACTCGGCATCACCTGACGAGTGAAGAGTCATTCCCCCTTCAACCAACTGATTATAAAAGAAACAACCCTGGAAATTCACTTTCATAAGATTAAGCTCTACTCCAGAGAGCGATCCATATTCCCCGAGTCGCACGAAGCCCGGTTCGTGCCTTAATGTGATCCGGGTTAAATATTATTTTTTCATCCCCCGACGGTTCTCGTGTTTATCGCCACCTCCCGAAATTCGCGCCAAGATTAGCTTTGGCGGATAATCGGTATCTCTAATAGGTACAACCTGACAGCGCTGTTGTAAAGACGAGCGAATCTTCAAACACTTCAAATGGACCGCGTGTAGCAGAAAGGAACTAAGTCGCGTTGGCTATCGCCAAATTTAACTGGGCAGTTCAATTTTTCTCAAGAGAACGTTCGTGTGGATTTCTTTAAAAATTTCAAAGAATTTGCTTTGTACTGTGCAGAAAATGCACTGAAATTTGCACCAAAATCCGCAGAACCGTTTTCATGTAACATATCAAATTGCCCCATTTTTGGCAAAAGCGAATGTGACTTGGTTCCTTCCTGCTTAACGCGGTCTATATGAAGAGGTGCAAATATCGAAAAAAGTTGTGGCCAAGAAAGAGGAAAAGTCGCCGTTTCGGTGATTTTTCATCAAATGCCCCCCGTAGTTATCGCAGGTACATTCACCATTCACCTGCTTTTTTTTCTTCTGTCTTTCTTATTTGATAATCTCTTTTTTCAAGTACTCGAAATTCCTGTGAAGGGCAAAAATGTCTCTATGATCAAAATAATAACCAATTGTGAGGGGGTCTCAACCTACTCAAACTCAGAGCCCGTCCAAAACTGCCAAAGCGCTAAGAACAGTTAGGATGGTTTGACCTGTAAGGGAGGATAATTTTCAAGTCCAGGAGAATAAGTTGGTCCTGTTGATAGCTAATATTTCTTCCGATAAATTCGCAAAGTGAAGCCAAAAATATCGGAAAATACCTCACTGTAAGTGAATCAATTCTTTCAAAGTAAACAAATCGCTGTAAATAAAGAATAGCATCCATTCCGATTCATTCCTTATTGTTTATCGTTGCCCCGCCTTCGCAGGGAGGGTAGGGGAAGCTTTCTTGACCTACTTACTGCGGTTCCTCGAAAAGGAATGTAATTTAAGGCGGAGCGAATTTATTTCGCGCAAGCAGAGATCTACGATCCCGGCGTTTCTGAATATTTATTACAACATTCTCTGAACCTCCTTGCTTTAACTGAATAAAATTCGAATCGTAACGTGCCTCGA
>NW_017547261.1:2471218-2638586 GCF_001854935.1 Bemisia tabaci | reverse complement strand
GGGGGGGGGGGGGGGGGGAGTTAACAGGAGGCTGTGATGAACAGGTAAAATGGTATTTTTGCGGTGCTTCACCGGGTTTACTTCAAATTTGCTAACTGAGGGTTTTTGGAGCGCTAAATACGGTTCGACGGAAGTTCTTACAATAATTGACATATTCTAAGATAGTGGCCTCACTCTCGAATCATTCCAAGAACTTGCTGGAAAACTAGCATCGAATTTGCGCTTGGCTTTCCTGAATAGAACCCCTAGGCTTACGAATTTGAAGGCGTTGGCAATACGTAACTAAGATTGGTTGCTTGCGAACGGTAAAAAACAAAAACGTAAAAATATACTGCAGTTTTAAAGTAAGTAAGTAAGTAAGTAAAAAGGTTTTTTTTTTTTTTTTTTTTTTTTTTCTTTTTTTGGTCATTTTGAACTCATCCGACCTTAAAGGGCCCCGGCAATACACTGGAAAAAAACACATTAGATCTATAGTCCAGACTCTTAAAAACATCGACAAGAAAAAATATCTTGATTCAATCGGATTTTTGCTTTAATCAAGAACCAAGCCTCTTAATCTGAGCGGATTTCCTTTTGATTCAAGCTTAAATCTGATTGAATCAAGAGTATTTTTTCTTGTCAATGTTTTCAAGAGTCTGGACTCTAGATCCAATGTGTTTTTTTTCCAGTGTAGCTCCATTGGTAAAACTAAGGGTAACTTCAAATTGTCTGTTTCTGTTCAGAATACGATCTTATACAAATTTTTTGATGCTTCAAAAACATAGATTCGGATAATCCGCTTTTACGCAGTCCAAGTGTTTCAAATAATCATAGAGAATAATTAGAGGGAAAAGATTCAAAAACAACGAAATATTGTGAGGAAAATTCTTCTTTAGACCATTTTCAGCTAGCGGTTTCCTTCCGCCCAGGCCTTGGAGCGCTTGTCGAGACTGTGTACGCATCTCAATTTGCTATGAAGCCTGCTGTGAGTAGGTTTTCTTTTTGCTCTCTTTTCCGTCTCCTTGATATACGGCGTCGCTGTTTCAAGCGGAAACAAATCTGGAAACGGCCGAGTGACCATCAATCGCTTCGATTAGTTTCTCATGCTGTTGTCACAGTTGCCGATCTGTTTAACATAAAAAATAAACTTTGCTTTTCTTATATATATATATGGCCAAAAACGACGTGCACACTTACTGTCTGAATAGTACTCTCTGAAATTCCCTGCGTAACAACACGTGTCTGTCAGAAAGTCATTGGACAAGAGATGAATTGACTTCGAACTAGGCACATTTGTGAAATTATTCTTGGGACAATGAATTAGCGCGTCATTTTTTTTTTTTGCCATGATGAAAAAGCAAAACACACAAAAATAACGCTGGGGTTTTTGTAGCAATATTTTTAACAATTTTTTTCTGATATGGGAAACAGTATAAAAATAGATTTAAAAGTGAATAAAATGCACCGCCTAGTGACGTCATGTGGCGGCATTTTCCATTTAAACACACGTATTTTAGCAGATTTGATCATTTTGTCATATCTTCGCCGATAATTGTTGAATTCATGAACCAAGGGTATCCTCGTGTTCAGTCCACTCAGTAGTTTCCACTTAAACACGAAAGTCATCAAATTTCAGACAGCTGCAAATCCTCCATCGGCCCATTCCCCATTCTCATGCCTTTTTGTCACAAGAAACTAAAGTGTCTTACATTATGAATCACTGGAAAAAAAAAAAAAAACACACATTGGATCTAGAGTCCAGACTCTTAGAAACATCGACAAGAAAACATACTCTTGACCCAATCAGATTTAAGCTTAAATCAAGAACCAAGCCTCTTAATTTGAGCCGATTTCCTTCTCATTTAAGCTTAAATCTGATTGAATCAAGAGTCCTTTTTCTTGTTAATGTTATCAAGAGTCTGGACCCTAGATCCAATGTGTTTTGTTTCCAGCGATTGATGAGGGAAATTTTCACGCATTGGAACAAAAAAACACATTGAGTCTAGAGTCCAGACTCTTAAAAACATCGACAAGAAACAGTACTCTTGATACAATCAGAATCTAGCTTAAATCAAGAACCAAGCCTCTTAATTTGAGCGGATTTCGTTTTGATTCAAGCAAAAATCCGATTGAATCAAGAGTATTTTTTCTTGTCAATGTTTTCAAGAGTCTAGATCTAATGTGTTTTGTTTCTAGTGATTGAATTCGTATCTGAGGCAACTCGGCAACAGGTATTTCTATTTCTAACGGATTACGTAAAATTTTGCCAGTTTTCGAGACGCCACGCCGCCGGGCCGCGTCGCGCCGCGCCACGCGACCGGCGCGGCGTCCGTGGACGGTGGCGAGTGGCGTGTGGCGTTTAGCGGCGTGTGTCCCGCGATTGGCGACTCATTCATCCATCGGCTCCATTGATAAAAGGCGCGATTAATTATTCACTCTTTTATTGTTTCTCCCCGCCGCCGCCCGCGCCCCCGTCTCGCCTCGGCGGAAAATGAGCGGGCGCGGGCGGTGATCGAGAAACACGGAGCCGACTAATGACTTAATGCGCCGCCGTTTCCTGGATCGACCTCGACGCCGCCACCGCCGATGCACGAACGCCTGCCCAGGAAATCGGCCTCATCCAACAAAATCTTACTCATAGGGCCGCATTCTAGTCGTTCCTTGTACACCTCCTCCCGGCTGATTGTTGAAATTGATAGACAAAGATATAGACAAAGAAGTCAAAAAGGATATGGAGGGATCTTATCGGTGGAAGCGGATGGTTGCAATGGACAAAGAAGGTAGATAACATAGACTTAACTATCAGCAATACTGCACTGGAAAAAAAAACACATTGGATCTAGAGTCCAGACTCTTGAAAACATTGAAAAGAAAAAATACTTTTGATTCAATCAGATTTTTGCTCAAATCGAAAGGAAATCCTCTCAAATTAAGAGACTTGGTTCTTGATTTAAGCAAAAATCCAATTGAATCAAGAGTATTTTTTCTTGTCGATGTTTTTAAGAGTCTGGACGCTAGATTCAATGTGTTTTTTTTTTCCAGTGTGCCGTACTAAGGTAGAACGCCGTATGAACATTCGAGAGTTGCCAAATTTCCTTTATAAAACATGTATTTTTGACGACATTCATGGCATGCACATTTTTCTTTGAAATTTTCAGATATTTTAGCATAAATGCGTACAAAATTGTCTGAAAATTTTGGAAAAAAGCACACGCAATTTTCCCAGTAAATTAATTTTTTATCGAGGAAAACTTGGCAACGTCTGAAGTCTCATACGGCGTTTTCCCTCAGCACGGCAGTATACACGAGAGACCCTACAGTTAGTCCATCATTTTCTTTCGTAGTCTATAGAACCACCCTCTTCAACCGATAGAATCGCTCCATATTCCCTGTCTTCTTTGTCTATCGCTTTGTCTATCAATTTCAACAATTAGAGTGGTTGTAATAGACTGAGGGGAGAAATGATGGACTAACCATAGGGTCTCTCTCGGGTTGCCGTTAGTTGATCTAATACCTACCTCCCTTGTCCATTGCAAACACTCTCCTCCACCAATAGAACCCCTCCACACAGCTCTTGTCTTCTTTGTCTATAGCTTTGTCTATCAATTCCAACAATCAGCCCGTCCATGGATAGAAACCAGGGGGAAACCAGTGTGCAACGCCTCTGACGCGAAATAGTTGCTTAAAGCGTTGCGGCTTGGCGCGGCGCGGAAGGTAACCAGCGTGACACGCGCATAGGCGCCTACAAACCTAACGGGATACTTCACGCGTTGCGCAATGCGTGAAGTATCCCGTTAGGTTTGTAGGCGCCAGTGCGCGTTCTGCGCTGCTAACACGCCGCTCCGCTCTGTGTTAGGCTCTAATATTTAAACTCGCGGAGTCAGCGTTTTTCAACTCATGATTTTAAAATGTTTGCTCTCTCTGCATTGATTATTTCCTTTTAAACTGATGAAAGAGAAATATGTACTACTGGAAAATATAATGTGTTTTTTGTAGATATAATAGTGGTTCCGTGTCAAATTAAACGATTTCCAAAGTATTCTTTATTATTTTATGTTTTGGACTTTAACTGTGCTGCAGCGTGGTGTAAGCGCAACTAAACGCTCAAAATTGGACGTATTAGACTCAAGGAGGTCGATGTACAAATAAGTTAAAAACAAAAAATTGCGTGCTTCTTAGTTTTTTTTCTCTTTTATTAATGTTTGTATAGTTCCTTTCATCACAAGTACGACTACGGCTCATTGAGATTCATATCGATGCCATTGCTTGGAAAAGGTTTTACAAATATTTACCACGTTTTAAAAATGTAAATGTTTTTAAAATGAAGTAATCAATTTCATTTAAAACAAAAAGAATGTGCATTTAAGGCATATTTAAATCGTAAATTTCAAGGATAGAAATGAAACCAAGTATTTACCGAAGACAATTTGAAAAGATGAATCAAAAGAAGAAATTAACATTTCATTTAAAATATGAGTTACGATAACAACACCTCATTCTCTCTTAATTTTCTCATTTCGATATTGTCAATATAATTTTACACACGGACTAAAATATGACGCTTGAATTTGATTTTACTGGACTTAACATTTGTGGACTTAACTTAGTGGACGTTTAAGTAATGGACTTAACAATAGTGTGGGCGTTAGAGCTGTGGACGTAAAAATTGTGGACGAAAAGTCTGTGGACGTAAAAAAATTGGACATAAAGTCCGTGTACCCTTTATTTTTTGAGTACAAACTTATTGAAAAACGTTGAATAATCCACCAATCAGATAAACTTTTATGATACGGAAAATTTTACCGTCAATTTCCCTTTGACTCATGATATACTTGTCAGATTAATGGTGACTCAGGGTATTTAAGATCCTAGAATGGTTTTCCCGAAGAGTTCTAACTTGTTTATGAGAGCATATATAAACTGAATAACAAGCGAGAATAAATATGTGAAACTCACGAAAGCTATCGAAGTACTTTTAATAACTCCGTTTCAAAATCATCTTGCCTACTGTTTTTCATAGAGTTATCATATTCCAGTAAATTTTACGATTTTTAGAAATTATTGGTTTTAAATTTCTTACGTTGATCATGGATAATCCGTTGTTGGCACCTTCAGAGTGGGATTGCCTGGAGAGGAAGCTGGTATTTCCATCGATCAGGGACTTACCTCCCAGTTTTAAAAACAGTCTGAATACTTCGCATTGATGAGATTGGCTATTCCCCATGACGCAAGACATCGTTGCACATGATGACCAGGGTCTTAACGACTGTAAAACGTGACAGCAAGCAGCGAGATAGCGATTTTGTGGCCGCGGAGAGTATGTTCGCTGCGCAGAAGATGAGTCAGTTTGCAGATGAGCACATTAGTAGGTATCAAATCTTCTCGAGTTATGGACAGTTACTAGGAAACTCTCGGGAAAATGGAAATTCATTTAAAAGTTCCCGCAGCAAACAACATTTAACTGCTTCTTTGTAAACATAAACACTGATTCACTGTTCGAGAGAAGCATCTTCGGTAGCTCACAGGTCACATTCTAAAAATAACTTTTTTACCCACAAAATGACTAAAAAATCTTCTTCACAGCAGACAAACACAAAATGTATCAATCACTATTGACTGAAGATAAAGTTCTGTAGAAGGACTATACTTACAAAAGGGCACCGTAGTTTACCTTGTTCTACAAATCGACAGTGGAACAACTAGACCACGCATCTCGTTTCAAAATCTCCGCCCCATTTCATTTGTTTTAAGGTGAACTAATCAATATCATTCTTTAAAATTTTCACAGAATTTTTTTCGCACGGAGAGGAAAAATCACGGAATTGAAAATGAATTGACGTTGAGTAGTTTTCCATTTCAAAATCAAGTATATGATAGGAAGTCCGCAACGTCGCAAACCGAGATACGTAGTCTGGTGGTTTAACCGTCGAAATTCATTTTTGATCATTCTATGTATGTAAACGTAGATCGCATTATTTTAATCGATAAAATATTTTGCAAGAAGATAATTAGTTTAACTAAATCAAAATTATTAATTTTTTGAAATTATGACTGGAACAGCGAATCTATTCTTTTATATATGGTAACATAGTTGAATAAAGTGATATTTATGTCGGCAACAATTAGCAATAGCCCTCATTTGGCGAGTGACTTATGATTAGTAGAGAAGCATTATAATTCGGATATTCGAGTACTGATTTTTTTTGACATCGATTGAGATGGACGTCTTTTTTCTTTGTAAAAGCTTTACGAGTAACTGGCACACTCAGATTGGCAAGTTGGCATGTGGTGAAATCCGTGACGTTGGTTGATTTTTGGTCGGACAGGCAACTAAACTAACAGCATGACAAAGCGTAGTATCATGGGACAATGAAGGCGCTCCCAGTTTAGGCAGTGCTTTTAAAGGTCATAACCAATAAAAGCTTTATCATTGATGATGCGCATTATTGCGATTCACCTAAACAGCACAAGCCACTTGCAAAGTGCCCGAGACATTCACTTAGTTCTGGAAAACCTTTTTTTAAAAAAAGTGTCATTAATAATCATTTTCGTTAAACATTTAGAAAAATCAATCACGTGACCTATTCTAATTCATCTTTTGATCGGTGAAGCAACTTTTAAGTTATAATTTAATAGTATTTTAATAGTGAATGTGTCAAAACTTGTCAGTTGTCAATGAGTTGAATGAAAGCTAAATATAATTTGAAAGAAACTAAAAGTTTTTCACGAAAAAAAAGGATAGATGGTAAAGTTTGAAATGCCTACGATCCAAGAATAAAGAGCCATTAGCTTAGCGATTGAGAAGAAGGAAAAATTATTTCAACGT
This sequence comes from Bemisia tabaci, assembly GCF_001854935.1. NCBI lineage: Eukaryota > Metazoa > Arthropoda > Insecta > Hemiptera > Aleyrodidae > Bemisia > Bemisia tabaci. Next base: position 2,631,781 of record NW_017547261.1, on the reverse strand, counting down.
TATAAAATCTGGATTAGACTCAAAATGTGTTTATCTTGGAACTTAACTTTCTTAAGTTTGCAACCAAACGCAACTTTTTACATTACAAGTAGGGCTGTACCTTTAAAACGGTATTTACTGACCACTCAGCTCTTTTTAAGTATCTTGACTCCAATACTCAATCATTTCACCCAACTGGTCAAGGATTTGGAGCGAGCGAACACTAATTATAAAAACAAACATGCCGTATCTCTATAGCCTGAACCCAGTTCATACGTCGCTCTGCCAATGAAAGGGCGTAGCTAATTGTTAACTTAAACTCTTTAAGCATATAGATCTTCGCACCTCAGGGCTCAGCTCTGGATTTGATTATTCTTTTTCTCTTTTACCACGTGGAGATGAGGGGAGGAGGGGAAATTTTACGACAGAAGGTATGAGCGGACGTTGTAATGATCGACCACGAATCGTATGCTCGTTAAGCACACGGTAAAGCACGCGTGCGTCCGAATCAGGCACGTAAAGGCTTAAAAAAAGGTCGCATTACGACATTCAGTCGAATATCAAAAATTGGTTTGATTTTTTTACCGAATAATTGTGATAACGGATGGAGTCTCTGGTTGAAACGTAGGTTTTTTTATAGCTGCCCCCACTTTTTTCAAATTAATCTAGTTTGCGATATTCCTGGGCCATAATAGGTCCAGAACTGAGGTAAAAAAAATGGAACTCCCAGTTTTCAAAAGGATCTTAGTGGCGTCATACTTGTCGTCGCTCTCAAAGAACGATGAGACAAAAATTATTTTATTTTATTTTTTGTGAAAAAATTCCCATGGAAAAATCGACTCCGATTCCAAATTAAGCGAAATTCAGTAGATTATGGCATCCTTGTGTGATTTTGAATAAGATTTTTTACGTCTAGCCCCCATCCTTCACGTTTGTGAAACTCCTCTAGAAAAAAATTTGACGTTTGAAGTGCCTGTTCAATACCATAGGCACCAAACAGTCCTGCCGACAGGGAATTCAAAGTGATTTTTAAAATCCGATCCATTCGTTGATTGTATTTTTATGGCCTCTCACTCGGCAATGATGCATTCTTATTACGCAAGTTGAGTGTACGAGTTGAAGGATAAGGATGTGTGAAAATAATTAAGTGGTGTGTGCCATAATACTCTAAGCACCCTGTAATAAGCGGTAAAGATCATCACCGTTACGAGGTCAAGAATCCTCCAACAGCCGCATCTCTCCACTTCTAACGATTCCAACAGTCGATAGGATCGTATCCATGGCTCATGTGAGGTCTCGAAAATGCCATGCTTTTTTTAATTTTTTTTTTATTTTTATTTTTCTTAAATTTTCTTATTTGTTTGTGTCTCACAAAAAAAGCGGTGAGGCTCATGGTGTACTTATTTCTAATTTTCTTTGTTTTGCCGATTGAAAATGCGGGTGTGATTCCTGCGAAACGTCCCAGGCTTTTTATTTTATTTTATGTGTCCTTTTTATTATTAGCGGCCTTAGTCACGATTCAATTTGCTTCTTTTTTTCAAACTTTGTATATGATCAAAGGCATTCGGATTCTGATGATTTGACAAAGAAAAACTTGAGTAGATTTGCTACACAGAGGAAATCAGAGCTCATCTATGGAATTTGCGAACGAAGTAACTTTGAACGAGTTCGCCGAGCAAAACCATACTCTCGAGTGTAGAACTTGCTATACTGCCGTGCAACGCAAAAACGCCGTAAACGCCATTTCACATTTTTTTGGTTTTGGAAACAACGTATCATTGCCGAAAAACTTGTGTACCCTGGGACAATGTTTTTACAGAATTCTCTCGCAAAGAATGTGAAGAAATTAACTTGAAAATTTGAGAGGCATGGGCAAAACAGTTTTTATGTTATAAAGTGTTAAGTCCCAAAAAACGAGGAAAAATCTTGATGGATTTACGGCCTTCTTTGCTCAGCATGACAGTATATAGATGCTGTCTGCGATTTTGTATTCGCTTTTATTCACGCAAAGTTTGCCTTTTTATCCAAATTTCGAATGTCTCCTCCTTATAAGGTACCCTTAAGACAACCTTTCACAGCTCATTTAAATTATTAAAGAGCATGATCTCCCCTCCTTGCCAGTTCCTCCAAAAATCACAGAAAATTCCTGATTTGTTTTTTCGTCGGAAATATAGTTTTCAAGGAAGGAGCCTTTCGTAAGACTGGCTCCCCCTCCTCACCTCTTGATATCTCCTAAAGTAAGCTTCGCCCCTCTCCTCTCCTTTAGTAGCTTACGCAACACGCGAATAGGTCGTAAATAGTAAGTCAGTTAAGCTCGGGAGGGATTTGCCTGCAAATAGTCGAATCTTACAGTTTTCGGTACGAGAAGAACGATGCGCACGTCAAAATTTCACGAAATATTGTCTCCGCGGAGATATAACGCTTCCTTTTTAGGGGTTCTCGAAAACATGTTTGAACCGACCGCCGTGAATTCTTGGATCTACGCGTCATAAGACGGGAAGATGGCGGCGGCGAAGCCGACCTGCTTACTACCACCACACTGTCATTGTTGACATCTCGATTTCGCGTTTGAGGTTAAGTGAGCTCTGTGTGAATGTTTCATATCCTACATACATCTGTATCGCATTCTGATTGAAAAGCTTAGAGAATTAAGAACAATGGATATGAATTTCAAACAAAGTAACCGACATAACCTGAAATTGACCAACAAAAACATACCGCCAACGCGTCGCCGCCGTGTATTCTTCCACTACGCTTTCCGCCGCCATATTGATCGTGACGTGTACGTCCAAGACCTACGAGCGCGCAGTTCAAACGCCGTTTTAGGCCACCCTAATTTTTGGCACTTTCAAATAAACTTTTCTTCTGTTTGCAGTCATCAAAAAAATTTAGGGAAAAAACCGTAAGCTTCGGTCTTTTACTACTTTCGAATGACACAATAAAAAAAATGACTTAACTGACTCATTTTCAAAAAAAAAAAAAAATTAAATCACGGCGGCAAATCGGAGATGAGTTCTTGAGATGAGCGCATGGTTTTCCTTGTTTTCTCACTAAAATAATTAAATCAGTGAGAACGAAAACACACCAACTCTGTGAATCGTATATGCTCAATTTTCCTTAAAGACAGTCAGTTTCCATAAAGGTCATTGAAGTTAGCACATCTGTTCCAGCTTGGACCTTTAGAGTGTCCTGAAATATTTGTCCTTCGGCACCAAAAATGTTTTTCTTAGAGACTAACTTCTTCACCACTGTGTAGTTTTGCGTGTGTCTTGATTATTTTCATTTTTTCGAGTTGGTGTGTTTTCGTTCTCACTGATTCAATTATTTCCCAGCTAGTTAGCACAGGCAGTCTCCTAGTTATTCGGTCTCTGTACTTGGTCCATGTATTTTTTTGTGACACCAACCTGTCAGTCAAATTATTAGCTGATTGTCACACTTGTCATGAAGTTAGACATGCGCCACTGAATGTGTCGTGAGTATGAGCATGTGACAATTTGTCGCTACTATGATTGAGAGCGTATCGCCATCACCACATGAGCCTTGGAAGTCATTGAACTATACGCATAATCGGGCTCAAATCAAAACGCGAATACGCCCTTACGTCAGAGAGGCGACTAATTTAGAGGTTACTCCGTAGCTTATTGGTGTATGCAGTCACCTGTGCTCGAAACTTTACATGAGTTAATTTTTTTTTTTACGCTCCTAAATTATTTTTTCCCCATCCTCCTCAAGCAAAAACTAAGTCGAGTCGTATAGCGAGTGAATGTATTTGCCCGCTGGCCATCTTCCGGATTCATAAAAACTCGGTGGTAATAATATGGACAAAACCAGTTGACTTTTTAGCTCTCCAAAAAACACAACAATAATGAGAAATCATTGAGCAGTAAATGAGGATGTCAAGTAGTTTGTCCAAAAGTCTTCCCTCTGTTTTGGCCTAGTGCTAGTTGAGCTACTTGATGCGAAAAGGGCACTTCTCGAGGTGTTTTAGAATCTCTGTTACTAATTAATCCCTTGGAGAAGAATTTATTGGACAATTTTTCCAGAATTCTCTTCATAGAAAATTGTAAAATTATGGGGAATATTCAGTAAAATTCTTAGTGAAATGGATGCATTCACTTTCCTTACAACGAATGAAATATTAGAGGAGACTCTGATACACTGCAACCCAGAAGTGCCCTTTTCGCATCCAGTGCCTCAATTCCTATAACTTAATAGTAAAAAGTCTCCTTTGTATTCATTAGTACCATTTGAAGTTCACTGGATTCGCATCTGATATTAAAAAATCCACTTGCTCACACTTCAAGGACGTGAAAGTCGCTTGTACGCTCTATTTCAAATTTTAATGAAGTGCCGAGTATTAGAATGTTTTGAAAATGTCGTGGATTTCTCTGACTTGATATTATCCTCTGAAAATTACAGCATTATTCTGGATAGTGCCGGGTTGTATTTTTCAAAATAGCCTATGAAAGGGCCCATCCATTAAATAAAAATGATAGAAATCGTGCTTTATGGGGACTGCGGCTTTTGCACGACCCCCAAGGGATCGGTGAAGTGGGGAGCATAAACCGAAGAGGAAAAAAGAGGGCAAGAAGTTGAGTTTTCGAAGCCGTTGAATCCGTGGCTACGAGCGTGCGGATGAATAATCTTGGCAACAGTTAGCATCGGACACGCAGCTGTTTTGTGCAAGCTAAGTGGCAGAAACAGCGAAGGCACGGCAGTCGGGATTCGAACCGAGGTCCTTCAGATCGACGAGCGACTCGAAAACCGGTCGAGCAAGTTTCACATCCGCGTCAAAGCTTTGGCTTCGTCGATCCGCAGATTGCCTGCAGCAAATTGTGAAGCTCGCGACGCAATATCGCCTGACTTAAAATCCTCAAGATTTATCGTGGAATCACTTCTTATGTGAAGTAAAATGCTTCGGCGCTTGAAAAAGAAAAAAATTGCTCTAGTAACTTCAATAGGGGACCGAGAATTATATTGTGCGATGATATTGAACGCATTTAAATTTTTTGCAAGTACGATTTTTGAATTTCTTCGTATCCGCATAGCCAAACATCCCGCTAACTCATAAACCAGTGTTACACATACTTCTAATCAAGTCACGCATAGTTGAAACTAGAAAATTATATACGAGTATCTCGGCTTGTGGTGCCACTGATTTCTTATCGCATTTCCTTTTTCTGGAAGAGGAATAGTAATGGTTTTTGTTCAACATTCCGAGCGATTTACCATCATTGCTTTTCAAAAATTTCGCATCAAAAGGAACTCAAAAGTATTTTTCAAACGGGAAAGAATCCTAAGAAAGAACGATCCTGCCGCATTTCATTTCATGAGTTTCAAATCTTCGCCGTTTTTGCTCAAAATCTCAAGTTATTCATTCAACTTATTCTTCGAAATTTTTAAACTTATTTGTCGTAAGTACTTTTCTAAAAGGGAAAAGCAAATAAAACAAAAATCTAACAAAGGGCCTTTCGTTAAAATTATTTAAAAGATACTCTACAAATCATTCACAGATACTTAAATTTGTTGTGATTACGAAAACCGGCAATGCAGCAATACATGTACACGATCAAAGCATTCCTTGAAGTATTGAAAATATCGCGATAAAAATTAGTGATCTTTTACTTCAACGGCTCATTGGGCAGCGCTGGAATTAAGTTGAGGCGTTAGAGAATCAAGTAAAGCGCCCTCAGTAAGTATCTTGCAAGGCGAATTTCATTATAGCGCCTGGATGCAACTATTCGAGCCTCAAGGATATCCGTGTTGCATGCGCACGGAATTGAAGGCGTTTTGACTCTCCAGGCACTCACGCCCATCTCCTCACCCGCGCATGGCGGCGGAGCGGCATGTTTTATTGCGAGGATCTAACATGAGAGAGCGATTTCAATTCTTTGCTTATACTATAAGGACTTTAAGGACGAATAGTTGCATACAGGCGTAGGATGTATCTTCTGTGCTTCAGTTTCACACCGGAATTATTGGGGTGGATGCGCGGTTTTTCCCTGATATCTCGAAAGGAATAAAATAGTCAGGCACTTACTGACTGCAGGGCACTGAGATAATGTATGATAGCTGCAAAATCTTTGCAGAATTCCAAGCACTTAAGTACTCGTGGCAAAGACCTCCTCAATCGTTTAATCCGAAACAACAAGCAAAATACATCGCATAATATACCTTACACAACCGCATTGTCTCGTGCTAATTATCATGTTTTCCCAGAAGTCAAACGGAAAAACTCAGTATGAACATTCAAGAGTCGCCAAGTCTCCTCGCATAACTTATTTACTTTTGAGGATACTCATACTTATATTTCCTTGAAATTTTCCAATGTTTATCAAATGCAAACTAAATTGTCTTAAAAATTTGAAGAAGAAAAAAAGTTTCATGATTTTCCCACTAAATTCACCTTCTAACGGAGGCAATATGTGCAACGTCTGAAGGCTCATACGACGTTTTTCCTTAGCACAGCAGTGTTGCTATCAAGCCTATGGATGAATATCCTCATATATATGTATTTCGAGAATTTTCATGCGCTAACTATGAAAACATGAGCGCGCAGCGCAACGCGGCGTGGAAACGGAACGTTGAAAATCGGAAATGACCAAGTGAGCATCTTTATTTTCCCCGGTGAGTTTCGAAACTTAGGACGATAAACTTTGAGACGATAAAGTTCAGTGACTAGACGAAGAAAACACGGAAGTGCAGATCGATGCATTATTAATCGTCATGTGTAACGGGACACGTTCATCCGTCCCAGGCCCGAATCTAGTGCCAAACGAAATGGAGTCGCGCATCGCGTCGCACCGCGCCGTTGCCAATATTTTCAGGAGCAAATTTCTCATTGACTTGCATGTTCGTTACATGCATTTTTTCCAATACCTGCAACTTTCATTAATAATTTTTTTTCCCCCAAAAATGATTGGCTTTTTTCTTATCAATTTCCCAGAGTTTAGACCCACGAAAAATTAAACTCAAGCAGCTAAAATGATGCATTATCAAGAATAACCAAGGTCATTTCTGGATTCAGCAGGCAAAAATACACGAGTATTCTTGCATTTTATGCTTGAAACATTTTCTCCACTGTCTAAAAACAACAGTTCTCCAGTCGGATGACATAATTCGCCCTTATATGTTCCTCGTGTAGACTTGATCTATTTGTGTGCGTCTGAATGAACAGGAAAATATTTCTACCGAAAGATGGGGCGTTTAATGCTTACTTTTTACTGCTGAAGTCGAAAATGACCATTATCTTTTCTTCACAACCTATAAATTTCCGGGAAATAGAATTTTCCAGAAACAGGCGTTTTTTGCACCTAAATGAAGCATTCTATTTTTAGTAAATTTGATTCCCCAAAAACGGGAACTCAGTTTCTTCATGGGAGCTCAATAGCGCAACTTCGAACCCATCATCAATCGGTCGATAGTTTTAAAAAAAAAACACACACAATTCCTTTGTAACCCATAAATTGCCAGACAAAAGGAATTTCCAAAAATAGGCGTTTTTGCCACCTAAATGAGGCATTTTGTTTTTAGGAAATTTGATTTCCAAAAACTCAATTTTTTTTTCACAGGAGTTCAAATATGGAACTCTAAACCGGCCATTACTTGGTCGGTACCTTTAAAAAATACGGAAATTCCCTGTAAATGAAGCGTGCTCTCTACTTTTCAAAAAATGCAATAAAAATCCATGAATGAGCTCGATGTATGCACATGTGCAACGCTAGCCTTTTGTATGAATCTTAGTGGGAAGCATGTGAAATTTCCGAGCAGTTCGCGGGGCGAGGTGGGCGGGAAGGGCGGGCGGGGCGACGTGCACACTTTCTCCTTCCGGTCTGTTCAGTCACCTCCCAGACTGAGCGCGCAAATTACTCGAGTAATCTATTTTAGTTAAGGTTCATTGATAGCAATCATCGGGTCCAAATTGAGTTAGGTTTACGCAACATTAGTCTTGTCGTAAGTCGAGCTCCACACTTTCGATCCGCAGGACGGGATCGGAAGTCATGTTCCTGATTCCTCGCTTGGATTTCAGATTATGGGCTATATTTGTAGTCGTTCCGTAAACAGCTCCTCTCCTCAAGACAGGAACCCCAATACGCTTTACTTCGTGATTAAAGAAGCTTTAAATAGATCATATCATGAAAAGGACAATCTTCACGAATATCGAGCAAAATTTTACAGACTAACTTCGGAAATAAACCATTGCAAGAGATGAAGATGAAGGGATACTACAGCAAATACAAAATACTAAAGAGAAAATTCTGTGATTTTAACAAACTATAAAGTTAACTGAGAAAATGTACAAATCTACCTTTTTTCAAAACTTGAAAAATTATTTATTTTGTATTTTTATTTTTTGTTGAGGCAATTCTTTGTAATTTCTCACAAGGATCGATTCCCAAAGTTATACCTTTGTATGCTCGAGCTTCATCTAACTCCATGTAATTTTGAAATTTTAAACACATATTTCTTGGAATGTAGCAAAAATTTTACTTACGCGCCCTGTTCAGTATAGGCCTCTCAAATCATGCTGTAGTCACGACAAACAGAACGATCCATTTTTCCTCTCAACAAACTCAAAATTCGCTTTAAAAGGGTGCATCTAATCGTATTTTTTGTGTGTAAAATTCAGATCCTATCAAATGTGACATTGTTGGCACTTCTCCGTAATCATCTGTATAGTGAGGCACTGGGGCAGAACACCGACGATATCTCCTTCGATGGCAACAGCGTTGCAGTGAAATCCGAGGACGTGAAAATAAAGATTGCCGATCGGGTTTTGGGAAGCTTCCACTGATCCAATGGTTTGAATATTAATAGATCTGGATCATTGCTAGGCAATAAAACAGATCTCATTGTCACCTCGTCGCGCCGCGAGTTGACCTCTCACTCTCACCGTCTGTTATAACGTAAGGCTGTACCTCAATTTCTATTTGAGCCCCGTATTGCATACAAATTCATGCTGTTTAGAGCTCATGTGAATACAGAGATACGCCCTTTCATCAGAGGAAAGACTCATTCTCCTGATCTAGGCGTAACGGTGGCATGTCCTTGCCAGGATTCTAATCTGAATATGAAATCATATTTCACGCCTTAATTTTGTTAGTTCTCGACCGAATCCAAGGGAGTCCGTTATGTACGTGCTAAGATCACCCACTGAAGCCAGTCTTTTCTTTTCTAAAGGGAACCCGCTTGTCTGAAAAGCATGATTTCTGATCGCGTAATGGATAGGGCTGAAAAATTTTCCACACTTGAGGCGTGAAAGAGCACTAATTCAAGTTCAGCGAACATTGTATTATTAACACAATGTCCAAAAGGTAGTAGCACTGAAATATATCGGTATATGGTATGTAGCCTAGTGCTAGAAATAATGTAACATTCTTTGGAAAACTTACATTTTATTGATATTTGACCTTAAATTACCTGGGTCAAATTGTATCAAATATGTAAGTTTTCCAAAAAATTTTACATTATTTCTTACACTTCGGCTACATTCCACATACCGAGCACTAATTGTCAATTACACATTTCAAAGGAATGTTCACAAAACTTTCGAAATGTGTTTTTAAAATGATTATAATATGAAAATTAGAACATATATCAACGATGAATCTCCCAAACCACTTATCTCGCTTTGCGACGCAGCAAACTTCTTGTCATATACTGTATTTTTTAAATGAAGAATTACGCAACGTCAATTCTTAAAAACTTCCATAACTTTTCTTCTTCGTAAAAAACAAATTCTGAAAAAAGAAAAAAAAAAAAAAAAAAAAAACTTCGAGGCATGTTGTTCAATTGTTCATTTGTCCTCTTTTAAAAGCATATAATGTGGAGCGGAGCTTTTTGAACACCGCAAACGAGATATAGATGTATTTATGCCAAAAGGAACCATGTTTCCCGCACACCCTATGCACATAGTTCCTTTTAGCATAATCACGTCTATATGTGGTTCGGGAGTTTCACCGTCGATTTTAAAAACGCTTTTACGTTATCGCAACTTTCTCTGTAAAGTTTTCAAAGTCATTTTTAGAATATTTTAATTTTTATCTCGTTTTAAAGGAAGATCTGCAAAACTTTTTATTGTTTTTAGAGAAAGTTTGGAAACACTCCTTAAGCGTCATTGTGCTATCAGGGAGGGAAAAGGAAGAAGAGAGAACCGAGGGTCTTGGGTACTTTTCCAACCACCGGGGACATATACGATGGCGCAGGAAAAACAGACAATTTTGCATGACAATCGTCGGCGCCATTAGTCTTCATCAACTTGGTGAACTTAATCGAAAAGTTAAAACTCACAAACTCCCTTTCACGGATTCGATTGTGCACTGTTCGTAAGAGCGGCGAATAATGTCATTGCATCACGTTGATTGAGAATCTACCGAACTTCTCAATTTGTTGGTGAAAACTTTTTCAGCATCTGAATTATTGCATGCAGTTTCCGCTCAGGAACGGGCGAAGTTGCTCCGTTACGAACATCCAACTGAATTCTATTTTAAATTAGCATTGCCTGTGGAGTTTTCAATGGGACATTATTTGATTTGCTACGAGGGATTTCAGGGCACAGAACTTTTAACCTACTTTGAAAAATACCCAGAAAAAGTAGTGCGTTTGCAAGGCGAATTTCCCCTATGATTATCAATCAACTTTATAAAAATCGGTTCCTTTTTTTTAACGCACGAGAACAGTTACTTTTGAAGAATTGAGCTTACTCCTGTACTATACCTTCCACAGAAAAACGCCGTAACACCACCTAAAATGCTTTTCTTTTTCCAGCACGTACTGCTCCATTACAAGAAAATTCAATTGCCACAAGGCTTTATTTTTCATTTTTAGTTCCTAATGGTGTGGCGGAGTTATATAGAAAAAATGAAGGGTGAATATGTGTTAGGTTGTTTTGTAAAACACCGTTTTGTCAGAAAGAATTGAAGAAAGTGTTGAATGGAGTTACGGCGTTTTTACTTTGGACGACAATATAATTGATCCATTTTACAGTATATGCCATTTTTAATTTCGGAATTTGCACGAATCCGATCTGCTGAAATGTTGAAGCTGAGACTTTGCGACGGGATTATCCGTGAAGGCAGCGACAATGTAAATTAGAGTCAAGCGTTGTAATTGTATCAGTTAAGAGGTTGTAACCAGGGTGGCATTAAACGAAAGAAAGAATTGAAAGATTTGAAATTTCAGTGAAATATTTCATGAAATTTCACAAGGCTGTGAAATATTTCATGAAATTTCACAGGGCTGTAAATTATTTCAAGAAATTTCACAGGGCTGTGAAATATTTCATATTTTTCAGGGGCTAGAGTATGCAACCCGCATCAAACACACAAAAATAGAAGAAAGTCACAATTTTTACATATTGCGAAACATGAAAAGGAACCGACAATTTTCCAATTCTCTCATATCTGTCTGAAATTTCATGAAATATTTCACGTGAAATTTCAAAAATTTATTTTTCATGAAATTTTGCCACCTTGGTTGTAACTCGTAAGAATTGATGTCTGAATAAAAATAGCTCTGTTGTTTAAACATCATCGAGTAGCGGAAACTTACTGGAAACAAAAAGGCTTCTGCAGTCACGTTAAGACCGAATATTTAAGAGAGTATCGATCTTGTTTGCGCAAGAAATTATGAATGGGACGAGATAGTCGAGCACAGCATTTATTCACAGTAATGGCTGATATCCAGCGACCTGCCTTATTTTGTAGCGAATTTTCCGCGTCGCCTCGGTGAACTAATAAGCGGTATCCACTGTATGAATATTCTGTTTAATTATATTGTAACAATAACAACAAGAGACCTCTCCCAGAAAAAAAAAAACCGATCAACTTGAAGGATGACTAAGATTTATAAACTTCAAGCTTACTCATGTTGTACGTAAAAAATTGATACATATAAACGCCTATGTTTGAATGTAGAATGTTTGTATGAGAAAATAACGTAGGAAATCTGAAACGTAGCATGAAAAAATGATTTCTATGGAAATGTATTTTTTTTTCTTATTAATATTTCATTTTATTTAAAGTGGGATGCTTACGTAAGACTAGGTTTCAAGGTAAGTTAAGCGCTTGCCTTATAAGGCATTAGTGGCGATTCTGCAAGTGGAGATTCTGGTAACACTGTTTTTCCCTAATTTAAATCCATTGAAAGTATCGATTTTGAGTGAGGCAGCTTGCCTCTAAAAATCGATTGTTTTACGTACATTTAAATGGAGGAAAAACGGTGTTGCCAACTTTCAAGAATCGCCATTACGAAGCATACTGAGAGGAAAACTTGAAGAGCCTCTTGGCGCTTTTGTATGTCATTTAAATGGGGACAATGGATTAATTATGCCTCTTACTTGAACTGGGGGAAACCTTGATCCTGAGGGATGAGGGGGGAATAGTAGCCTTGACCCCTGTTCCAGATAGCTGAACAATAATCGTGGAGCCTTTAAGGCTGAGTTTTGACAAATTAGATGTTATCTACCATAGCTTTGGTCCCCCGGGGGGTTAACGGAGGGAGGAGTGGAAAGAAATGGGGAGCGGCCCGGCGGCGGCTTAATTAATTAACGAGTGTTCTTCGGAACTTGATGAAGCAATATTTGTTTCCCCCGTTTCTCCTTTCTCTCGCAAGTCTCCCAAATAGCGCGCAACGCTCGGGTTTTTAAGATTGAATGGCCGTATTTAGGGTAGTAAACTATCTTCTTCCCTTAAGTGGCCTTAAATGTTTTACATGGTGATTAAAGGAGTTTTAAAGAGATTCTTAACATATCTTACTCTTACTCTATATAATAAAATTATAAGCTTTATTATTAGCGTAACGCTCGAGAACCTAACGCTGGACGTGTCCGCTATCCCTCCTTCCGCATTCTGCTCCTATACTCAATCCCTTACCCCCTCTCACACAAAGTTCTCACTCCACCTCCACTTTCCCTTTCGGCTTTGCGACACGTTCCTTTGGGGTTTGTGTGGCTTAGCTAGGTCCTTTTCCCCCATTTTTATTTCTACTTTTTTCCTTTAAGTCTTATGATTCCCCGGTGATTTTTTTTCAATGAGTCGTGAAGCACTTACTTGATATATAAAATTGTTTTGTCTCTTATGGTGAAGTATCATTATTATTGACTTTCTCGATAATCCTGAACATATTATTCTTAGTGAATCATTCTTTAATTTTTTTTTATTGTAAAATATCATTAATATTGACTTCCTCAATAATTCTGTGTATATATTATTAATTTTTTTATATTTCATCTCATTTCCTAGTTTTGAAAATCACTTTTGTCCATCGACTGGATATAGACACTAGCAGGGTGGCATGAAACGTAAGAAAGAAATGAAAGATTGGAAATTTTAGAGAAATATTTCATGAAATTTCAGGCTGTGAAATATGTCATCTTTTTCCGAAACTAGAATATGCAATTTAAGATTCTAAAAAAATTTAAAAAAACTTTTAAGACAATTTTGAACCACTCACTTGCATAAAATCTTCTTTTCACGGAAGCGGACGCGTTTCGGAGGTTACCTGCCCTCCATCATCGGCGCGACTGGTCAATTCCAATCAGCTGATTTCGGTCCCGGATTATTTCCCGTCCCTCCATCCTAAAAAATCGTTTCATATGGAGGGACGGGAAATAATCCGGGACCGAAATCAGCTGATTGGAATTGACCAGTCGCGCCGATGATGGAGGGCAGGTAACCTCCGAAACGCGTCCGCTTCCGTGAAAAGAAGATTTTATGCAAGTGAGTGGTTCAAAATTGTCTTAAAAGTTTTTTTTTTTAAATTTTTTTAGAATCTTAAATTTTACTCTTGTGTAGTGTTTTAAACTCCTAAAAAAAAAAAAAATCGTTTCATAGAATATGCAAACTGCACTCAAACGTACAAAAATAGAAGAAAGTCAACATTTTTACCTTTTCCGAAACATCAAAAAGAATCGGTATGTTTCAATATCTTTCATAAATTTCTGAGATTTCATGGAATATTTCAAGCAAGATTTCAATATTTTATTCTTCATCGAATTATGTCACCCTGGGCTCTAGATGAGCTCACTCTATTTACAATTAGATTCATTCTCAAGGGGTCCGCGAAGCGCCTTCTGAGGTTAGGCCGCGTAGCGGAAAGGGGGCGTACCCCCTAGTCATAATAAAAAGGACTAATTTCACCCTATGCAACTCGCTGAGTGTCTGTAAAGCGATCCTGACTTTGATGGAGCCTCGCTCATCTACTGATCTTTGCGAGGTTCTCACGTGACCCCGAAGGATGACCTAACTCGTGGGTGAATCTGATTATGTGAAACCAAAGGTTGGAATTTGAAGCAACTTGGTCGGTTCGGTGGCTGGTCACGAGAGGGAAACCGTAAAACCGAAACCGAGACCGGCGCGGAGCGGCGTTCGGTCGTGAAAGGCATGTAGGTGACGGTGACGTCCATGCTGTGTGTGTGTGTGTGTTTGTGCAGTCGGTTCAGTCGGTCGTTGAGCTTACAATCAGCATCAGCTCGATGGCCGTTGACTGTTACGTCTCAGCGGGAACAATTGCTCTAGCAGCCAAAAATAGTAAATCAAGATAGAAACTGAACATTTGTCCAAAGCTCTCGGCGCACGATCAAAATTTTAACAAAATTAAAAGGTCTTTTTTTACCTTTTTTTTTTTTTTAGCTTCAAAATAATAGCCCCTATTGGCTAATCTCACGCTTACCACCAGCCCCAGGTGACCATTGTCTGAGACCATGAAACTCAGGTCACAACCACTACACCACAGGAGGCCGACACCAACTAGGTGTGTGAAACTGGTCCGTCCTAAAATGATTTTTTCACACTATTTTCAGATGAAAACTTTGCAGAAATGTTCCATGTGGCAAATTGCAGCCTTATGAGGGGAGCCAGAAGAGGGAAATAAACCAGAATTTTAGGGTTATATCGGAGGAGAGGCATTCCCGAGTGTATTAGGAAAAGTTGTAAGAAAAAAACTTATTTTGAACAGGTGTTTTGGAGGGGAAAGTGATGTTGAAATAGACTTTCGCCCTTTTTCGCTGCCTGATGAAAATGCGAAAGTTCATTGCTTCTAATCTGTTATAACATGAACCTAATGAAGGTTTTAGAACGGAAAAGTTCGGTATAGTCTAGGGTTTTCGCCCTTTCTTTTCTATCCGCGCCGTTTCAAACCGCTGTTTCCTCCAATTGTATCAGTTGGATTTCCGCCATTTAACACAATAGATGTGCTTGCATGAAACGATTCTAAAAATGAAATAAAATCTATTTCTTAAAAAAAATTGACTTTCGCCCCATTAAAAATAGTGGATTTCATTGTGATCGAAATTGGTTCGGAAACAGATAGTCATTGATAAGCCTCACACATCGATAAAATCTATTAGCTCTACAAATCGAGCCTTATAAATCAGTCCGGTTCAGTCGGAAATTTTGAGTACACTAGTCGAAGGTAGTTTGATTGATAAGGAACCGTTTGGTTTTTATCATAGACATCTTTTTCGCACTCCCTTTTTTTTAAAGCTCATGACATCCCTAAAGGAACTGAGATGGGTCGCAAATTAAGCAAATAAAGCAAAGGAATCGCTATTAGTAGGACCTGAATTGGACGTATTTATGCTAAAAGGAACTACATATCGACGGTGAAACTACCAAACCACGTATCTCGGTTTGCGACGTCGCAGACTTCCTGTCATACTTTATTCTTTAAATGAAAAACTACTTAACATCCAGTCTTGAAAATTTCTGTGATTTTCCCTCTTTGTGCGGAGAAAATTCCGTGAAAATTTCAAGGAATGATATTGATTTGGTCTACTTCAAAAAAATAAAAAGTGAGCGTAGATTTTTAAACACCGCAAACGAGATACGTGGTTTGGTAGTTTCACCGTCGATATGTGGAAGTGGAAAGATGGAGTGTGCTCGTGGTGAGGTGGATAAGAAACAATGTAAAAGTGGATATAGTTCCTTTTGAGAAAATGGAAAAGCGGGATTTTCAATTAAATCAAAAGGAATTAAGCGCTAACTCGTGAGCCGTGGACTTGTGAAAAAAGCATTGTGGACAGGGCTCATGAGTTAAAGCACCCAGATCGACGAGCTCCTCGTCGACGCCGGGCCCGGTCCTCACTGCTGACGTCACAAGCGCTTTAAATTTCCCATTCATTCTTATGGCCCGAGCACCAAGAAGCACACCCCATCTTTCCACTGGTGCAAAGTTCCATTTAGCATAAATACGTCCAATTTTATCTCGGGAGAGGAATCTTGGAAGGAATCCCGGAACATGGCAACCTGGAGCGTGGCAGCGGCGTCCCGACACCGATGCGACGAACCGTGAAGAACTGAAGATGTCGTCGGCTCGTCGCGTCGCGTCGCGTCGTTCGCCAGTGACCCAGTGACCTCCCGCCATTCACTTTCGATCAGTGACCTCATCTAAAATTACTCGTGCACTCCGGTCACGCTGATAAACCGGCTCGGATGCCTCCCGTTCTCGTCTCCGGGCTCAAACGCTCTAGGATGAGGGCCCGCCACGGAGAGTCGCTAAGTGACGTCATTCCTCCCAGAAGATGCGCAAAACGCCACCGAATATCATGCACTATTTTTTAATGAAATAGGTATGTTGCATGCGAGGGATACAGCCAACTGATTGTGAGTGCGCTATCGTGGGTGAAATTGCACGAAAATCACGTTCGCGTTCAGTATATCGATGGCCAAAGTGGAAAACCACGCATCGTCACCTTCCGGCCAAAGTATCACAAGCGCCACACTGGAAAAAAAGTCGCTTGGATCTAGAGTCGAGACTGTTAAAAACATTGACAAGAAAAAGTACTCTCGATTTCATCGGATTTTTGCTTGAATCGAGAACCAAGCCTCTTAATTTAAGCGTATTTCTTTTTGATATAAGCAAAAATCCGATTGAATCAAGAGTATTTTTTCTTTGTCATTGTTTTGAAGAGTCTGAACTCTAGATCCAAGCGACTTTTTTTTCCAATGCATGCGACGCACTTCAAAATTTCCACCGCCATGTTACTTTTTACAGATAAATTGCTCAACGAAGCTGTCCGAAAATTTCACTAATTTTTTTTTTTTTTTTTTTTTTTTTTTTTTTTTTTTTTTGGGTGGTGCAGGCAAAATTCAGTGAAATTTTCAAACAGATTCAACCAAAAAGTTGTCTGTAAAAAATAAAATGGCAGCGGAACTTTTGAAACATCGCATCGCTTGTTATACTTTGGCCGAAGGTTGACTGTATTTTCATTGCGGTGCTTCAAAATTTTCGCTCCTATTTTATTTTCTCAAAGAGCAACAAGATAACTTTATTTAGGTTAAGCTGTCTTACGTCTCACCCTGGACAAAACTGATCGCCGGCACCCGAAAAAAAAACTACTGTAGTGAGCGCGATAAAATTAAAAATGCATATAATAGGGACTACAAAACGATTACACCTATAAAAAGTGTACTCAGTTGGCTGTAGCTCTTATGCGCAACAAGCCTATCCAGCCTACACCAATTTCTTAAACAATAGAAGGTCAAATAAACAGCACACCTTCATAATTTACTGCCAATCAATCCTCTTTTGAAGTGTATGCATTATATTATATCCAAAATTTAAAGTTCATTTTAAAAGCTATTCAGTATCATCGTGTTTTAGCTTTTGGCTTGAGCTAGCGCCAATTATTTCCGCACGCGGGCGTAGAAAACTCGATCAGAAAAGCTCATCATTAAACGCTTTCAGACCCGTGGTTCAACGAACCGCTGAGCGAAAATCGATTCCTAATCATCATTCATCAGTTGAAATGCAGTCACTGCTTCTCTGCTTAATCGCTGCAAAATAACACGATAACCGTATCAGGCTTTAAAATTCTCGCTGTTACGTCGAAAAAATGTATTTCCCGTGAAATCAGACCGCAGATACGCTTTTTCCGCACAACTGAGTCCGGTTTCTCTATGCTTTTGGCAACGCCCCTGCTTTGAGCTCTGAATGAGGAATTAGCGGATTGGCGTCGCGCCATTAAACAAATCTCGGTCTGCGGATTGTAATTAAATTCAGTCAATTTTGCGTGAGGTCTGCGCTCTTTTATCAATATTGATGTTCACGGACGTGCAAGCATTCAAGAGTCGAATACACATTCCCCCCGGACGTCTCTACCGCAAAGAAAACGAATCGTCGCACAGAGGGACAGTGGAAATTAAAACTTTTATCTTCGTCACTATGAGACGTAGAAGTTTGAAGTAATTCCACAGGTTTTTTCGCTTTTTCCTTAAGGGGCACCTTTTAGAACAGGAAAGATAACAAAATAAACATCAAAATGTACAATTTTCGTTTCAAAACTATTTCAAACAATTTCATTTTTTACCTCTCCCAAAATGACTCGTCTTACGGTCGCGTTGCTTTGTTTTGTTGTTATTCTAGTTTGAGTTCACCATTGTGATACCAAATTTTTTTCGGTATCAAAACTTTTTTTTCTTTATTTATTTGTTTTAACTGCCGTCCGAGGTTAGAGCCACCACCACCAGTTGGCACTACCCATTGCATCATCTTCATCCTTGCCATGCCGATGGCTGAGGAACAACACCGCCTATCTGCAAACCGACGATTTTACAGAATAAAGAACTTCGTCACTTTTGTAATTTTGTGGTAGATTTGCAATTGTTAATACATTACAACATCGTTGATTGCAACGTACATGCGGAACTGACGAAACTAAAAACGTCAGCTTGCGTATTTAACACTGGAAAATGCGGCAATGTCGTCAACTCATTTCCGCCAAAATTGTCAGCTAAACGGAGTTTTGTCTTGCCCTCGATATGCTTGTTCCTAATATTTGATCAAGTGGAAACCAGCAGGATGCGGGCACTATCATTTTTTTAAAAATAATTTTTGGCCGATTCATAATTATCGTAAATGTATCTGAAAAAAATCTTGAACAGCCCCATTAGAAATTTCTGAGTATAAGCTCAGTTTTTTTACGCTAGTGGCTTGGTATCAAATAAAAAGTAAACTTTGGCGGAAGCTCGACGTATACACTGTCGTGCTAAGGAAAAACGCCGTATGAACATTCGAGAGTTGACAAAATTTCCTCGAGTAAAACATGTAATTTTGAAGGAAGTAATGCATACTTTTCCCTGGAATTTTCAGATATTTTAAATTAAATCGTGATTAAAATTAACTGAAAAATTTGAGGAAAAATATTGACAATTTTCTCAGTAAATTCGGCTTTTCTTGAAGGAAATATGGCAACGTCTGAAGGCTTATACGGCGTTGTTCCTTAGCATGGAAGGACAGTGCGGTGGAGAAAAGAAAGGAGGAGGACTAGCCGCTGTAAGCTTTATTTTAAGCAGCACGGTGGGAAGTAGTGGCGCTTCGTATTTATTGGAACAAAGGAGAAATGTTGATGGTGAGGGGATAAATTGGCGAGACAATCGGCGGCTCCCAGGTTGAGTCGCGTGGGAGTCAGGAATTGCTCTAGGCCGCGAGGAAGCCTCACGACATTCCGTCGTTCCCGCCATGCTCGAAAGAACGTAACTACATTCCAACATTGCCAAATTTCCCCTCGCAAATTGGCTTTTTACGAGGAAAATCTTGGGTATTTTCAACTGAAAATTTCACTGAATTTTCTTCGGATCTCGTACAAAAATCAGGAAAATTTTGGACGAAAAATTTCACTCAGACATTCTTATAAAAATTGAATTGTTTGAGTCAATTTTGCAACCTTGGAATGGAGTTACGTTCCTTCTTTCGGGAAACGACAATCGGCGCCGTGACGCGACGCGACGTCACGTGCGCGTCTTTAAGCGTCGCGTCGCCATCAAGTCTCGAGCGACCGCTCGATCCACAAGTTTGTCACGCCCAATAAAATAACTTTAACTCCTTCGTATTGTCACACGACGCGACGCAGAGGAAGAAGAAATTAAGCTGGTAATCCGATGGTGGATAATTAGAAACTTCCCCAGTAGCAGAGTTATTGAACCTAAAATAATAAAATTGAACAGTTTATTTCGCACATCTGAAAGATAAATTGTGTATAACTTTTTGAATTAACGGGCCTATTATGATTATTTTACAACTAGACTGAGCTTTTGTTATAAGTATCGAGATTTAAGATCAATCGATCCATCGCAAAGCACGACACGCCATTACTGGCTATATTTCTACACTTACTGACCTAGGAAAAACTAATGCGGCATTGACACTTCATTCACACCTCAGGAAAAACGCCTTCATTTTCGTACGTATGCCATAATTGCCACACAGACAGCCATGGGCCCCGAATCGTTACATCCGTGCCCTATGATGAAATGCGTTTTGTGTTTGCCGAACTCGACGCTGTAAAGAGACTGTGGGCGTTTTGCCTTTTTTTTGAAGGGAAGTTGAACTTCAGCACTAGAATTACATTTGGTGCCGAAAATTTAAAATCCAGAATTCTTAATACGATAACTCAATAATGCGAAAAACTAGACCAAACATGTATTAGCTCATATATAATTTAATAAATAATACTCGCGTTGGAAAATTGTACAGCAAAATTTATTAAATTGTTTTGTTTTGTTTTTTTGTTATAGGTGAGTATTCTGCCTGTAACATTTGAGCCACCAGTAGTTTTTCCTCGTGAGTAAGTGTATTTTACCTTGAGACAATGATCACCATCTTTTGTTAAGAATTACTTGTTATGCTTTGAAGATGTGAGTCTGAATTCACACGTCTCTCTCTTTTTTGTAACTCCGAATATCCCTTAGGGGGTAAGCCTTTCCTTTCAATCATAGCCCTCCCCCCCCCCCCCNATCCGCAGTCCCCTAGTCTGGAATCAAACCCGAAACTTCCTGATTACGAAGCCTGCCCTGCAACCACCGCACGACAGGAGGTCGACTCTCTGCTATGCAAAGAGCGACGCCAAAAACGACCGTTTTTTGGCACAATTTGGGCCAGAAGGGATTTTTCTGAAACCGGGCCCAAACGATACCTTATGATACCCTAAAACTCTGGTAAAAATTTTAGCTTGAGTATACGCACCGTTTTTGAGAAATGGGGGGGGCAAAGTTGCCAAATCGCCATCATTCTGGACAGCATTTTTACAGCAAAAAGACGGGAAAAATGGACGAAAAAGTTACACCATTGATGGATTTGGGCTGTAAATGTTCTTATTGAGCCCCCGTGCATGTGATTGTCTCCAGTTTCAAAAATTTTGGACGTACAGTGGTCTAAAATGGGGAGAAATCGTGGACAGATAAGGATTCTTTGTCAAACTTTTTAAAAATGGAAGTAAAATTGTTGGTCTCCTGCAGAGATCATGGGGAACAATGTTCTTATCGGTCTTCAATGTATGAAAATGTGTTCAGCTTCACAAATGTACATCGCACAGTGGTCAAAAATGGGGGAATTAGTGGACAAATTAAGATCCTCTGTCAAACTGTTGGTCCCCAGTAGAGTTTAAATCCCGGAAAAATGCATGTTTTTATTTTTTTAAATTATTTATATAAGTCAGACCGTATTGTTTATAGAACGTTGTTATAGAATAGACTTTGTAGCATTATTTCAATAAAATATGCAAACTTTCAGAAATTTAAAAAAAAGAAAGAAAAGTGGAGAGGAAAAATGTAAAAAAGATTTAAATAGTCAAAAAAAGAATTTAAAGAATTTTTCTGGGATCTAACGTCTACTGGGAACCAATAGTCGTACATCATTTTTAAAAAGTTAGGCAGAAGATCTTAATTTGTCCACTAATTTCCCATTTTGGACCATTGTGCAATGGAAATTTGATAAACTGAACCCAATTAAATGCATTGAAGACCGATAAGAACATTGTTCCCCATGATCTCTGCAGGAGACCAACAATTTTACTTCCATTTTTAAAAAGTTTGACAAAGAATCCTTATCTGTCCACGATTTCTCCCCATTTTAGACCACTGTACGTCCAAAATTTTTGAAACTGGAGACAATCACATGCACGGGGGCTCAATAAGAACATTTACAGCCCAAACCCATCAATGGTGTAACTTTTTCGTCCATTTTTCCCGTCTTTTTGCTGTAAAAATGCTGTCCAGAATGATGGCGATTTGGCAACTTTGCCCCCCCATTTCTCAAAAACGGTGCGTATACTCAAGCTAAAATTTTTACCAGAGTTTTAGGGTATCATAAGGTATCGTTTGGGCCCGGTTTCAGAAAAATCCCTTCTGGCCCAAATTGTGCCATTCTTGGCGTCGCTCTTTGTTTTCATTTTGCTCAAAAGGCAAAAAAGGCGTGAATAGTGACACTCTCTCGAGTGTTTTATTTATTTACTCCCCGTACTTTCGAAGCTCAAGGTATTTTTGACTGGTTCTCAACTTTGACACTTCATTAAAGCTTGTCCCCCCGGGCTGCGGAACATCCAACACACCTCATTTCATTAAAGCTCTCTACCTACCGGACATGAATTTATGGTAGACTGCTTCAGTCCCATAGATGTGCAGATATTGATTATACAAAATCAGCTCCATTCGGAACAGCAGAAGATGTTATTTGGGCAGAGATTGACAGCAACGCACCAAATCAAATTTTGGGAGTAAGGAGAAATGGTTCGGGGGTAGTTTTGTAGTCAAATTGTTGTAATTTTTTATTTTTGGTCAATATTCAAAGTCAAGAAAAATTCGCTATTAACGCTCTGCTCTATACCCCCCCCCCCTCCACCCTCTTCCAGCGCCACGTAACTTTGGCGAAGATATCCCCCCCTCCCTTTGGAGCTTTACGCAATTTAGGGACGGCCCCATAATCATCGAACTTTGTTCTTCACATTGATGCACATAAAACCTCAATGATTTACCGCACCAAAAATTAACATTACCTCTTTTCGCGGACGGGCAGGTATCAAGTGACCTTCAACGTCACATTAAACCCTCGACAGGAGCATAAATGCCACTATTCACCGAGGGCGAATAGATTGTATTCGATAAATCAAACAGGTGAGATCGTATTGATACCGATTGGTTCAACATGTAAACAAAGCCTCAAAAGTCAATGGATTAATCGGAGGGAACGGGTTTCTTGTGATAAATTTTTGATTCTTAATAGTATGAAATGGCAATAAAAAGATATATTTTTAGGAATATTCTAATTTTCAGCTTTTCCAACTTAAATCCTAGAATTTTTTTTTTAGGTTGAGCCGGCCAGGTTGGTCTAGCGGTCAGCGTGTCTGACTCTAGACTAACAGGTCCCGGGTTCTGATTCCGGTGGTGGCGACAAATTTTCACGGAACTGACGAATGGATCTGTAAAAACAGATTCTACTCGGCCTTAATTCCTGAAAATTTGGAAGCCGAAGCATGGATGTACCAAAGCCCCCTGATGTCTACTGACAATAAAAAAAAAAAATAATAATAATAATCTCCACGTTTAACTTTTGTCGTTTATAGATGGCTGGATGGATGGTTTCCTAAACTGGAATAGAAGGCCAAATAAATTGCAAAAATAATAATAAAAAAAAAAAAAAAATACAAAATTGTTTGAGGTTGTATTCTGTTGTTTTGAACCAAACGATACATCGAACCACTATCTAATACGATCCATCATATTGAGTAGCGTGGCGTGAATTGCGATGTATCGATTGTTATGCCATTTAAACCTATGGTAAAGAATCGATTATTAAGGTGTTCGCTGCGAACACCCTGTTTATCGATCCTTTTCCATAGGTTTAAATGACATAACAATCGATGTATCGCAATTCACGCCACGCCACTGATCATATTGAGAGCTCCATCTGAAGATTCTTTTGTTTGAATGTAGCTTGACGATTGGCAATTTCAATTGGAAGTCCAATCTAGAGAGGGACTTCCTGGCTCCGAAGAAGGCGCGACACCGGCAACCGGCATCGCCGCACCGCATCGCGCCGGACGAGAGCCAAGCACTCCGTTCAAGATCAAGGTGAAACCCCAACCACCGGTAATCGCTCCAACGCCCTGTGCAAAAACCGCATAACTTAATCGCACACATCCGAGTCCTTTGAGTCTTTTTCAGGACGGAGCCATCCGCCGCGTCTCATTCTCATGCTGACCAAGCTTCAAAGCTAACGACTTGCTGATCATGCTTTGCATAACTCATCGCGAATCCGTCTCGACTCATTGGCCACTGATTGCCCTGTCATTGTTTACTTCTCACAGGTTTGCCAAAATGCACCACGTTCACTTATTCTGCCGCGCTAAGGAAGAATGTCGTATGAACCTTCAGGCGTTGCCAATTTTCCTTGGATAAAACACGAATTTCCTGGTAAACTTATGAATTTTTTCCTTCTGATTTGTCAGACAATTTTGCCCGCAATTTCACCTGGAATTCCTGAAAATTCCAAGGAGAAATATTCATGACTTTTCTCAAAAATAAACATTTTATCTTATGTCACAATCACACGCTGAATGTGGAAGCTGAATGTGGCTTGAATGTGGAAGAGATCGGACCGATGCCTGAATTTTGCGCGTGCTCAGCAACCATCGGACTAACGTTGGATTTGTCTGAGCTATTCGAATAGATTTGACACACATCTGAATGAAAATAACTCGAATTTGCGAATATTCTAGAAACATTCAGCTGCTAAATTCAGCGTGTGATTGCGGCAGAAGGAAATTTGGCTACTCTCGAATGTTCATACGGCGTTCTTCCTTAGCAAGGCAGTATTATAAGCAGGTCCTTCTCGAGAAGCAGAAGAAGTACGTTTTCGCGCGGGACCCTAACCGTGCGGGCGCCAAAATTTATCGCATTTCTTGTATTTATTTGAATCCTCAGCAATTCTATGTTTTTCCATATTTTTCTTCTTGCTTTTTCTTCATTCACTTCTTCCTCTCCTTCTTATAAACCTTTTAAGATTTTTTTTTAAAGGGGGCTTTAAAACACTCTTAAATTACGTTCATTTTTTTTCAAACCAAACGTTTTTTTAACATGCATAGAAGGTATTCCACTAAAAATGCCCAAGTTTTTTTCTTTACACTTGCTTGAAACCAATTTTAAAATATTTATTGAAAATTCGTTCCTTACAAATCAAAATGGAACTTTTTTAGAACCAATTCGTTTTTGGATGTGCCATCAGAGTTCTGAGTTCAGAGAGTCTTATTTGGAGCAAAGATGCGAGATCTCAAAATGAGTTATTATCTGATCGCGGTGGGTACGAATTCATTCGTCCACCAATTCGCGTCGAGAGTCACTTTTTAAAGTGTAGCCGCGGAAGCCTCAGGTGTCGAGAAATAATTGAGTACAGCTTCCTCACTTTCCTTTCAGGAGGACCGAAATGGAAAATGGAATGCTCGCGGCAAGTTTCTAAATGAATTGTGAAGCTCGTAACTTCATTTTCCCTCGACTGAATCGAGCAAGTGAACAGTCTCACCCCGCGAAGAAAGATGATTTCGAGTCTCGGCGGAACGTCGTCATGTCGCCTCCGTTTTTCCGTTATTTCGCGAATCCTTTATCTCGTCCCGCAAATCGCAGTTTCCCTCACAAAAGAGCGTAACTTTATTTCAATGTTGCCTTTCCTTGCCTAAAATTGCATCTTAGGCTGAGGAATCTTGGGCGTTTCTCACTGTAAACGTCACTGATTTTTCTTCAGAGTTTACTCATGCCAAAATCAGAAAAAATTGGATTAAAATCGCACAAGTAAATTTTTTGTGAAATAAAGTAATTGTTTGAGTCAATTTGGCAACCTTGGAATGGACTTACGTTTCTTCGTCCGGGAGACGACGGAATGGGCCACATTTTGCTATGAGAAACTGCTGTTTCTGGCTCATCCATGAAAGCACTAATCTGCAGGAGGAGCGGGGAATCAGAGTGAGAGAGGAATAAGAAGAAAAACAACAAGGAGAAGAAAAATGGATAAAAGAACAGACAGAAGAAGAAATGGATATCCGAATTTCCCATCTTGCGAATCGTTCTTTACGCTAAATTTTGAAGAGAAAACGTGTGATTTTATTTTTCTGGTTGGAACCTTTTCTAACAGCCCGTTTTAGCTCAGTAGTTTGGCGTATGTGGATAATTTTCACCCCTAAATGATAGCACTTACTCACAGACATACCCCAATTATTTCGGTCTGTAACGCTAAATAGAGCATTTTTCTCTGTAGAGATAGACCCTCTTTGAGTAAGAAAACCAAAACTATCACGATATCAACTTTCAGAGTTTTTTATGAGCTCAGGAGTGCAGAGGCGGATTCAGTAATTTGGCAAGTTCCTTTATTTCAACCTTTGTTAAATAATCGATTCCTGTCGGAGCACCAGAACCCTCTAAGAATCGATACATTTCCGTAAGTTTAAATGGACAAAAAAATGTTGCCAATTTGCTGAATCTGCCAATGGAGGAGTAAATTCTATACAAAATCAGTGGCTTTTGAATTTTTCAAAAATATCCAGGATCTATGATGATCGTTCGGTTAAGCCACAAATTTCCGCAGCTCAGGGGCCACGGACTTCCTAGAAAATCTCCATAATTTTATTATATTATGGTATAAATTTTTCCGAACAATTCGTATCATTTTCGGCCCGAGGTTTAATTTCAGAGAGAAAGACGTAGTGGTTTAGTTTTTATGGCAGTAGCCGGTGTTTGAATGCCTTAACAACGATGAAATGCCGCAAGGTATCAGCACACGCAGTGATAAATCACAATCCTCATGTTTATTTGAAGATCTGGGGCATTGAGCTGCACACAATAATCGCCTTCCAGCCGCAGCTCGCGAAAATGCACCTTGAGTCATCATTTACCACTAAAAGTCTTCGAGTTGAGGCATTGTGGGGGCTCGTAATGTCTCTCATTCGTTGATTCGTTCTCGGCGATGTGTCTCTTTAGCAGGCAGTGATGAAGTGTTTACAGAGTGCTCGAAATGAAATTAAATCAAACAGTGGCGAGCAGTGAATGCTCGATTATGGATTTTCCCCCATTTGGAGCTATGGTAAAGAATCGATTATTAAGAAATTCGTTGCGTACACCCTGCTTATCGATCCTTCTCCATAGGTTTAAATGGCAAATCAATCGATACATCACAAAGCACGCCACACTACTGAAATGAAATCAAGCTCGCGGTTCGCGGCCCGCCAGGACCGGGGGAAAATAGATTTTGCGTCGTAATTGATGGTCGTGAAAACGCTCGATGAAGAAGAAAAATGGCGAGACACCCTTTTTGGAAATGGAGGCTCGTTATGCCGTAACAAATGGGACTCGGTTGCCGAAATAGGTTCACAGAGTCGATACCAACTAATATTTACTTACGCGTGAAAGGTCGTCGCCCTCACTTTTTGCGATAAACCTTATTATTCATATGACTCAATGCTTCCCTGGGCTCATCTCAGGTGTTAGTTACGCTCTTTTGTCAGCCAAGCGACGAGGTGTCCGAGGGATGAAACGACCTTGTAGGAGGCATACGGCTCTCGGGGCCAAAATAAATATATTTTCCTGTTCAAATAGTCATTTCCAACAGTGTTCCCAATCGGAGCTACAACAGGGTGTCTACAAGTCCGGAATTTCCTGAAAGTCCGGAAATAGTACTGATTTTTTAAGAGCGGACCGGAAGTACTGAAAAAGTGCAGAAATTCCGCAAAAAGGTCCGGAATTTTTTTAATTTTTTGTCTCTTTTGTCGCGATTTCAAATTTTTGAAATTTTTCCAATTTCGTCAAATGGAGGTACTGAAAAAGTAAGGAATTTTTCTGTTGGTGGAGGCACTGAATTTCTCGAGGATGTACTCAAAAAGTACTGTAAAAGTACCTATTTTTGACCGTTTTAGTAGACACCCTGTACTACCCTCAAATTTTTGGGAAAACCATTGTTCCTCATTTTGGCGACGGTCATGGTTCAAAACTGGCACGACAAATTACTACACTCAATTTTATTTTTTCAGTTAGAAAAGTCCATAATCCTCCAAGTGAAAATGCAATTTGGGAGGGGAAACTTGGCAACGTTGAAATGTAGTTAGATTCTTTCGTGGACGTAAAATTTCGAATTGATGGCCTTTACCGATTCACCGCGTGAAACTCACTTTACTCACCGAAAAAAATTGAAACAACGCGGCGACGAAAGAAGGAACGCAGGAGCATGTAGATCGCATTTAGCAAAAAGGAACCAGTGCGATTACAGTGTTTTTAAAATTTTGCGACTCCTTCTTTCCTTTTAAAAATACTCCATATACGCACAGTATTAAAATTTAAACAGTTTTTTTCCTATAACAGGGTGTCTAGCATCAGGACTTTCCACATTTTCCCGATTCTATCAGGATTTGAGGATAATCAGGATTTAATCCCTATTTTATCAGGATTTGAGGAAAAATCGGTCGTAAAATCAGGATTTGAGAAAAGTCGGCTGTCCGATCGGACTTTTTTATGCTTATTCGCATACGCTTATTATGCAGAGATTTTAATTTTCTCCCCAAAAAAACAAGGCTTTGATTAGGATTTGGAAACATTTTGAAATCAGGATTTAGCAGTCAAAAATCAGGATTTCATCAGGATTTCCCAAAATGAAAAAAAAACTAGACACTCTGTTTAAAATAGATAATTTTCTGGTGAGAAGAAAACATAATTGCTGTTCTGGGAAATTTTTAAGATAATCATGATGAAGCAACATTTTTACAACACCGCAATTGCGCTGGTTCCTTTTTGCGAAACGTGATCCATACAACGGAAGAACTTTAAATTTTCAATTTGCAATTGTGCAAGGCTGTCGGGGCATTGAATAGTGGAGGAAGGAACAGAAGCTTGAACAAAGGGCGCTCGGATAAGATAGCGGCTTTTGGCTTACTTTGCCGAGTGCCGAGTGACGACAAGCAAATTGGCTTGCTGAAGCCGCATGGAGTTTTCGGCTTTCTGTTGGGGAACGCGGAGGGATAACCATTAAATTTTTAATCAGATACCTCCGCTTCAGCAGCTCCGGGACTCGTGCCGCGGCTTCGCTTCGCTCCGCTCGCAGAAAGGACTCCACTTTACTAATAATCGTTGCCACGTCGACCGCTTCCCATATTACTCCGCAAGAAGGCTGAGGATGCTGAGAGCTTTTTAGAGGTCGTGGAATACACAGTTCGAGGAATACAAGGGTCGTGGAATACACAGGTCGTGGAATACACAGGTCGTGGAATACAAGGGTCGTGGAATACACGGGTCGTGGAATACACGGGTCGTGGAATACACGGGTCGTGGAATACACGGGTCGTGGAATACACAGGTCGTGAAATACACAGCTCGTGGAATACACGGGTCGTGGAATGCACATGTCGTGGAATACACAGTTCGTGAAATAGACAATTAGTGAACTACACAGGTCATGGAATACACAGTTCGTGTAATACACAGTTCGTGGAATACACAGTTCGTGAAAAATGTACGCTAGAGGCATGAAACTTGTGAGATCGCTCTATCCTTACCTGCACTGATAAAAAAGTATGGTAAAATCTATTATGAGTCGTTTTGATTGTTTGCACAGTGAAACTATTTGGAGAAAATTACCAGAATTATAGCAGTATTCACTAGGACTTAATTGATACTCACCATAATACGATAAATG
This sequence comes from Bemisia tabaci, assembly GCF_001854935.1. Taxonomy (NCBI): domain Eukaryota; kingdom Metazoa; phylum Arthropoda; class Insecta; order Hemiptera; family Aleyrodidae; genus Bemisia; species Bemisia tabaci. The sequence continues at coordinate 2,602,363 of NW_017547261.1, read as the reverse complement.
CTACCATAGAGTCTGGTATTTATTACCATACTCGGATCACTGTGTCAGAGTATGGTAATGCAATATCTACCATATTTTTTTTTCAGTGTATGTGGTTTCTTTCAAATTTGCCAAAATTCAACAAATCTGCGAAGAGGAATCTCTAGTTTTAACTTGCTTCCGTGATTAATCGTGGATTCCTTACAAAATGCATACAGGCTAGACAAAAGAAGTGCCGAAATCCTAGTTGTTGTATCATGATCCCAGTGTCATTGAACGGACAGGGTTCAACTTTTAAAAGTGTGACAGCAAAAGGAGTAAAGCATTGAAAGTTATTGACAAAATATTAGTTTCATCATTTTAGGAAAAGTTTGTCGAGCACGATGTTTTACAATGGAGAAAAAATGCTCATGGATTCAGAATTCAGACTCTTTAAAAATTTGATAAGTAAAAGTACTCTTGTTTCAATCGGATTTTTGCTTGAATCAAGAGCCAAGCTTCTTAATTTTAGCGGAATTCCTTTTGATGTAAGCAAAAATCCGATTGACTCAAAGTTATTTTTTCTCGTCACATTTTTTAGGAGTATGGACTATATATCCAAGAGACTCTTTTTCTAGTGTACAAGATTTTGGTCCGCTTATTTTAACATAAAAAGTGAATCTGTTATCAAATATTCCCCTTCGTTTATTATTCAATGTTGTATGATTATTTTTATGCTGACCAGAGAAAATGCCGAATTGAATTATAGAGAGGTCACCCCTAGTCACAGTTTTTTTTTCCTTGTGACGTTCTTAAAAAGCTGCCTTTAAATCTCAAAAAGGCCGTGAGTGTAGATAGATATGAACATTGGCACTTCCGAAGAGGTTTTCAGCGTAGAGAGTAAATTGTATTTTTTAAAAAAAAGCCTCGTGGAAGAAAAAGAGAAAAAGAAAGGAAGAGCTTATCTGAAAGATCGATACGTGATCGGCGTGATGCATAACGCCATGAGCATCTTAAAGTATTTATACTGTCCGCAGTGCCTCAGGTAAATACGAGAGCAAGAAGAGTGAAAGGAGTGATGCGTACACGATGCCGGATGCAAAGATATAACACAAACATTGATTGATTTAATTAATTCTTTGATCATTTTGATACTTCGGATTTTCTTTGTCAGGATTAAAAAAGTGAGGGCATGCAGGAAGAGAAAGCAACTGTAATGCAACCGTGATACGTTGTCTCTGATGACTGAATTCATCACACTGTTTCGGGACAATGTTTATTTTCCATCTCGTTTCCGCCAATCACAACGTTTCAGCTCCACCGAGAACAAAGCGGGCGCTACGGGTCTTCTTTAATTTGTACACGATAGAGTGATTCGTCGATCGTAGAGTGGTTCAACAATAAAGGGCTCATAACACTGATTGTGAATTCAGCGCATAAAAAGTGTAGCTCCAAAATTCCAACTCCAAATCAAAATCAAATAAATTGTTAAGACGCCTATCAATATGTAAAAAAATTCAGACTCAGGGCGCAGATTCCTCGTCAAAATTTCCCTTGTTTCTTTCATGTGTTTAATTTTTCATTCTTCCTGTGAGCTGCCTTGCTAAGGAAGAACGCCGTATGAACCTTCAGGCGTTGCCAAACTGCCATTTATAAAACACGAATTTTCTGGTAAACTTAAGAATATTTTTCGTCCAATTTGTCAGATAATTTTGATTGCAATTTCACCTAAAGTTCCTGAAAATTCCAAGGAAAAATATTTACAACTTTCCTAAAAAACGAACATTTTATTGAAGGAAATCTGGCAACTCTCGAATGTTCATACGTCGTTTTTCCTTAGCACGGCAGTGTTCCTCTTCGTGTTCCTCTCCTTCTCCTTTTTCTTTTTCTCTTTTTTCATTCTCTTTCTTCCTTCTTTTCGACTTCTCCTCACTCTTTTTCGTCCCTTTTTCGTCCCTTTTTCCTTCCTTTATCCATTCATTGGTCTGGATCAGGGCCAGATTTTCCTACTTGCCGCCCATGGGATGCCTGTATTTTGCCGCCCCCTTCTCATTCGTTTTGAAAGATCAATAAAAACCATCAAGTGAACGTGCTAGCGGGGGAGGGGTGCATAAGACGCCTTTACTCGTGTTGGACACATTTTTAGGGAAAGCCCTGCACCTGTCAACACTACTCAACACTACTAGCAAAAGGTCACGGAACTTTGCGCGAAAGTCAAGTTTCGTAAACCTATCTCTAATGGACAAGGCCTTCCATTCATAAGAAATGAACGAAAAATTTGGTTTAATGATTTTAACCTCTGCCGCCGCGCCGCGCCGACCGCACTGTGTTTGGCGCAATGCGTGAAGTATTCACGCAGTCTTGTAGGCGCTATGCGTTTCACGCTGACCGCACCGTTTTTGGCGCAATGCGTGAAGTATTCATGCATCCTTGTAGGCGCTATCCGTTTCACGCTGACCACAATAACCGCACTGTGTTTGATGCAATGCGTGTAGTATTCGTGTCGTCTTGTAGGCGCTAATATGTGTTACATGCCGATTGCCGCGCCGAGGGCTTCTCCTTTTCATCTCAAGTCCTCTTCATCATTTCATCCCAAGTCCAAGCCAAATTGTGTGATTGGTTTCTCTCTTAACTCGACTAATTAAAGGTGCTGTCTCCAGTATCAATGAAAGACGACAAAATTAGAAATTACTGTACTCTCAGGAAATGAGAGATTGTGTACTCTTTTCTCGTCTGTAATTTCTTTTTGTCTAAATCCGATTTTTTTATACCCCTACATTTAAAAAAAATGCAAAATTCGCCGCCCCCTAGATTTGCCGCCATGGGCCGCGGCCCATGTGGCCACCTCCTTAATCCGGCCCTGGTCTGGACAGGTAAAGGGTGGGTCACGCACATGTACTTCTTGAATGGGCGACAATTCGTCGCTCCTCTGACATAACGTAAGGACCAAACTGTGATGAATTTGCATATCGACGGTGAAACTACCAAACCACGTATCTCGGTTTGCGACGTCGCAGACTTCCTGTCATACTTTATTTTTCAAAAGAAAAACTACTTAACGTCCAGTCTTGAAAATTTCTGCGATTTTTCCTCTTCGCGCGGAGAAAATTCCGTGAAAATTTCAAGGAATGATATCGATTTGGTCTACTTCCAAAAAATAAAATGCGAGCGTAGATTTTTAAACACCGCAAACGAGATACGTGGTTTGGTACTTTCACCTTCGATATGTGCTCTGTTCTCCGTATAACTCTATGTTTTCTGCGGCTCATGTGGAAACAAAGTTTCGCCCTCACGTCATCGTCAGAGGGACGACGAGTTTACCCTCACGACGGTTCTGTTCAAACCGGGAATGGGCCTGTTGCAAACTTTTGCTAGAGCAAAACTAAGAGTTGTTTCCTATAGATAATGCCTCAAAAATCACGATGAGCGCATCGGCAAAGTCTGAAATGCACTCATAACTTCACAATCTGCCTAAGAAATTTGCGTTCTTTTGAGCTTCCCGCTTCAAAAACGATACTACAGCGTAGGTGAACATTTTGTTAGTGGAGTCGTTCCATCGTCGGCAATATTCATCATGGCCGACGCTTCCGTAGTTCCGCGCGCAATTCAAGGAGAGTTCAAGGTCAATCAAGGTGGGCGAGGAACATATGAACGTAAACACGCCGATTGTTATCTGGTCTAATCCTGTTCAGGTGTTATCTCGTCCCATCACACGTGTTTTGGCGGATTGGCGTCGGCCATGATGAGTATTGCCGACGATGGAACGACTCCTCTGACAAAATGTTCACCTGTGCCGTAGTATCGTTTTTGAAGCAGGAAGCTCAAAAGAACGCACATTTCTTACGCAGATTGTGAAGTTATGAGTGCATTTCAGACTTTGCCAATGCGCTCATCGTGATTTTTGAGGCATTATCTATAAGAAACAACTCTTATTTTTGCTCTAGCAAAAGTTTGCAACAGGCCCATTGCAGTAAGTAATGTATGTTTGAATACTCGCAAGTATTCATGCCGATAGGATCAATACACAAATCAGTCATACCAAAAAGAACGACGTGCCTATACATGTATTACATGAAGTTTACGTGCATCACAGTTGCTATCGATTATTTTGATCTGCGCCCTGTTTTTCATGGCATAAATACGTCCTCTTGATATTTTAAGCGATTGACACCAAGTCACAAATCGAATCCTTCCGTGTGACTCATGAATGCCTGTTTTGAGATTCGACCGGGTTCCTCCTAGCAGAACAATACATGTTTTTTTTAGTTCCTTCAACTCCTCCGCCTATTCCGCCGGAGATTCACAACTTCCTGCACTGAGAAACTTTTAGTCCCGTTAGCGATGTGAGACGACAGAATGTCAAAGGTCACCGTGGCGTGACACCTGGGTCATCGGAGGAGGGGACACTTTCACCGCGGACAGAGGAACTGACAGTGACATTGGCGTGGAGGAATAGCCGTGCCGCGCCAGCCGCCGATATTTCAGCCTCCTCCGCGATAGGACCAAACTGATACTCTTCCATAGTTGTCAGTCCCAGTCCAAATACTAGAAAATTCAGTCAGAGGTGAAAAATACCTTCCGAATCGGAAGAAACTTCCTTTCAAATTTCCTGTCGCAGACTCGGAACCGAGCTAAGAGGAACTAACAAGCGCACAGTTGTTTCGACGAGAGTTCCAATTATTTTGAAAGGAACTCGTTTGTGCGATCTATTTAATTTGCCTTTCCTCTCGATTCTAATTTAAACACCTTCTAATTTGCATGTCTTATTTTTCACGACTCGAAATAATGGGGCTCTCGTAAGGGTTGAACTACCTCAATAGGAAGGTAAACAATTCCGGATCCAATAGCTCAGTAGCACTCCCTGTTTGAATCGATTTCTGTTAGACGGGCGTAATTCCAAATCCTCATGAGCTCTCCTCATAGCGTCCTACGTGATCAACAAAAGCCAGAGCTCATAAGTTTTTGGACTTATGTCTATCTTACAGAAACAGATTCATTGCCGGTTGGCGTAGATCGAATCTTAAGTTCAACTACCATTTAGCTGGATTTGATCTAAACATTATTGCAAGATCTCTGACCCCCTCAATTTTCATATTTTGCCCCAATTCGTTCTTCCCTGCTATTGGACCGATTTCTATGATTTTTATGGGTACTGATAGGTGATGGTCTCTAGATATACCCGCTCTGTTAAGATGAACTCACGGGGGCCCGCGAAGCGCCGCAAACTGGAGCGAGTCAACGGGTGAGGTCGGACAAAATTTAGAAACTTTGAGATCTTAAAAGTGGTCCCATTGGTTTCCTCGGAAAATTTCCCTCAGTGAGACCTTTTAAAATTTAAAATATGACGAATCAAACAACAACATTTGCAGTTTTAATATAATATTTCATGTCCGACTTCTCTGATTGACTCGATTCACTGTGTGCCGTCTGCAGATTGTGCCACACACCCTCTATATAAGTCATCAATATACTGTACTTCTACACTGGAAAAAAAACACATTGGATCTATAGTCCAGACGCTTGAAAACATTGACAAGAAAAAGGACTCTTGATTCAATCAGATTCAAGCTTATATCAAAAGGAAATCCGCTCAAATTAAGAGGCTTGGTTCTTGTTTTAAGCTTGTAAACCTGATTGAATCAAGAGTATTTTTTCTTGTCGATGTTTTAAAGTGTCTGCAGCCTGATTATTGAAATGTTTTGTTTGTCGGATCGACATAGATGACATAGGTTAAAAGGCGGAGCGTGATTGGTCGGCTATGTCTTATCGCTGCTTTGTCGTGCCTTTGTCAGGTGGAATGATCGACATACTGTCGGAAACTTAAGAGGTGCCGTTAGCTTGTCGATCATTCCACCTGACAAAGGCAAGACAAAGCAGCGATAAGACATAGCCAACCAATCACGCTCCGCGATTTAACCTATGTCATCTATGTCGTCCCGACAAACAAGAAATTTCGATAAGCGCCCCGCTGGTCTCTAGATACAATGTGTTTTTTTCCAGTGTAAAGACATGTGAGACGTCTGAGACGTGTAGTGTACTTGGGAGGAGACGAAAGGGACGCCTAGTGAGAGGGTGGCGACAGGGGGTTTTAGATGAGACAAGGGAGTGTCAGCTCCCTGACGGATTGTGGGAAGACCGAGTTTTGCGGCGGTTAGGTGTCGCAGAGCGCTAGAGAGCGCTGTGAGAGCAACTCTTATGTGTGTACTTCTAAAGACAGCCCACGATCATTCCGTGTCATTTTGGAGGGTATTATCATTTGATAAGTCGGAGTCGCGGATCCAAATATCGGTTCCGGCGCGGGGCCAAGACGAATAAGCGGCGGCGAAGACGGTTCCGTTGGAGCGGGACTTTCGCTTTTCGGCCGCGGCCGGAACGGATCTCCACTTCCGCACTCGTCTTCCCATTGTCCCGTCCCCGTCTCACATTCTCGACTCCCATCCACGTCCACGTCTGACGTCTGCACCCGCAGCTCGTTCACCCGGCTAAACCCCGTTCACCTCCTCGCCAGTCACCGGTTACAGTCATCGAGTCACCACCTCGTGTTTACATAACCTCCAACACGGCTCGTCAGGCTCCGGGGTCACGACCGCGCCGAAGATGGATCCTCATCCGAGAGCCGAAGCATCTCGATGGAATCATCCAGATGTGATGTCACTTTTTAATACATTGAAAACAGAAGTCACGAGCTATATAGACATACCGTCCGTTCCGGGCTCAGAGGCCGAAAATTCCGGGTGCTGGAGCCGTGGCTTAAATTGCTCCGGGTGCTACGCCTGGATCTTTCGGCCACTAAGCCCGGAACGCAGACGATATGTCTATACAGACCGTAAGTGCGACCTCCAAGGCCGGACTTTTTTTTCGGGGTACACATGGGGGTACGCCCCTTGACAGCTTCGCAGTTCAACCCCCTGAAGCGATGAGCAGCTTAAATTTACTCCTAATTTAACAATTTTCGGAAGAAATTAGCGCATATTTGAGCCTTCCGCTTCATGAAGTATACCACGGCAAAGACATCATTCGACGCACAGATCTACCATGGCCGGCAAGAACGCCTTAAATCCATCAAGATTTTTCCTCGTTTTTTTGGAACCCAACACTTTATAACGTAAAAACTGTTTTGCCCATGCACCTCAAATTTTCAAGTTAAGCTCTTCATAGTCTGTCCAAAAGAATTCTGTAAAAACATTGTCCCAAGGCACACACGTTTTTCTGCTTTGATACGTTGTTTCCAAAAAATTTAAAATGGCGTTTACGGTGTTTTTGTGTTGCACGGCAGAGATGAGGTAAGAACCCCCGGTACGAACCCTCCCCTCCCATAGATAAGTTACAGAAATTACGGGCTCCTTCCCTTTATGGTTAGGTGCGACTGTACGCGCGGATACTGATAAAATTGACCACGGACTCGCATAATTGTGAACGTGCTCCGTTTTGTTCTTTTTTCCCGCCGCAGTTGGAGGCTAGAGCAGGAGACACTTAAAATTTCAGGAATGATCTCGCTCGATTTCTATCGCACACCCACGACTCCACAAGTGAGCTATAATCTCATTGTTGCAGCTTTGCGGTTGTACGTGGATTGCCAGCCACTTCGACTTTAATTGCCATAATCTTTGCGAAGTGCGAACGCGGATCGGCGCCTTCTGGCAGTGTTGCCACGTAACATTAAAATATATTCCTGCACTGAAAAAAAAATCTCGGTGTATTTACTAAGAAAAGGGTAAAATTACCAAGAATTCAGGGTTCTATTTGATCCCAATTTTTTCTCGGTAAAATTATTGACTTTCTCGGTAATTTTACTGGACCCCGGTGAAAACGCCAATATTTTTTATCGACTGTGGTAGAATTACCGAAATAAAATGGCAAAGTTACCGGGAATTGATTACCAATAAAAGTGGTATTCTTACCTGAAAAAAAAAACAGTAAAAATACCGGTTTTTAGGTAAGCTTACCAGTCTGTCTTGGTAAAATTACCAATAATTGGTAAAAAAAAAGTGAGATGGTAAAGGTACCAACGCCGAGAACTTTTTTTCAGTGTGAAGTTTCGTTAAAGTTCTCGCTCCCGGTTCATATTTCATGACGCGTCATTACAAATCCGATTTTTGTATTTTATTTTATATACTTATTTGCAGAGCGCAGTGCGTTTTCCTCCGTAAAACTGATCGCTTCACACGGAAAACAATTCAGCTGAGATTCTCAAAATTAAATTCTGGCAACATGGAAGATTTTCAGCGGTCCGGCATCGCCGCAGTTGAGGCAAAACTGATTTCAAGATGAGGCATCAGCAATGCACGGCGTTACCCATTGAAACTGTCTGCAACGCAAATGGGTGTGCATGTAGCATTCGTAATTCGCGAAGGTTTTTAAAGGGGTACTGCCATTTCAGCGAACTCTCCGCATATTGAACTTGGATTTTGTAATCGGGAACTGCTATTTCTGGATTATCGAGTAAACAATACAATATCAGTCAGTACAGTGTCAGTCCGCAACCACGTATCTTGTTTGCGGTGTTCGAAAATCTCTGCTCCTATTTTATTTTTTTAAAAGAAAACAAAGCGGCATCCTTAAAGTTTTTGCAGAAATTTCTTTGCACGGCGAAGATAAATAGCGGCAGTTTCTTAAGAATTGCCGTTGAGAGGTTTTCCATTTTAAAAAAAAAAAAAAAATATGTACGATAGGAAACTGCAACGTCGCGAATCGAGATACATGGATGCGCATGTGATAGAAGGAACGCGGCCAGGGGTGGATCCAGCAATTCGGCATCACAGGATTTCCTTCATTTAAACCTATGTTCAATAATCGATTTATGTTGAAGCACCTGGCCCCTTCAAGAATCGATAAATTTCCATAGCTTTAAATGGAGGAAAAACAATGTTGCCAGTTTGCTGGATCCGCCAACGAACGCGGCACTGTTAAATGAATTTAGGATGCTCCTAGTCACTCACAGCTGTTCATGTCAAGGCAAGGAATGCTCATAATCTCGGCTCAACATTCACTCAACTATAGGATCCAAATTTCTGAAAGTAATCGGAAGGAAATTCGAACTCATTTTCAGTCGTAAATTAAGACGAGTACGATTAGAATCTAAAAAATACCTGAATTACTCTTAGTGAAGAAATCAGCGTTTCCTGCATGACTACCGCGGTGACACCGGTCATTACGTCATCTTCACGAACGTTTCTGATCCGGGTTCGATGACGTAGCATTCCGAGCGCCCAAGCGTGCTGAGTTGAAAGCGCGTATCTACTCTGAAAGCGGTGCTGATGCGTCTTCCTGAGAGCAGTATTGAGGATCCCAAGCGGGCGTTGCTAAGGAAAAACGCCGTATGGACCTTGATATGTGGCCTCCATAACCTACGAATTTTCCTGAAAATTCGTGAATATTTTCCTCCAATTTTTCCATAGGCGGATCCAGACACCTGGAACGGGGGAGAGGGGGGCGTAAGGGTGCTCCGGTGGCTTCCCTCAAAAAATTTTTGAAGTATCTGATATGCAATTTGAGTCAATTTCACCTTGAATAATTGCCAAATTTGAGCGTCTTTCCTTCTTCTCTCCTCCGTTGCCTCCTCCTTTCTTCCTTCTTTCTTCCTTCTCTCTTCCTTTTCTCTTCATTCTCTTTTTCTCCCCCCTTTTTTTTCGGGCAAACAGAGGATGAGCACGCCCTCTACGCGCCCCCCGCCCCCCTGGATCCGCTCATACATTTTTTTCGAAATCCGATTCGCAATTCAATCTAAAACATCTGAAAACAAGGGCAAATATTCATAACTTCTCTCAAAAATAAATGTAATATCGTAGAAAATTTGGCAACTTTCAAATGCTCTTAGGTGGTTTTGTCGAAGCAATGAAGACGAGAACTCCGATATCGCAAGCAACACTTCATTCATGGGTGTGAATCACGGTGAAGCCTGCGGGGCCTCGGGGCCACGATGCAACGTCATGACTCGAGGAAGACACGACACGTTAGTCGTTAGAAAAGCGATTACGGCTACGTCACCGCTCGATTGGTACACCCTCCACGTCCGACAGTTTCCGTCATCTGACGAGACCTCCTCCACATGGACCCATCACCGCATCACCCATCCATTTCTGATGCAACCATCGTTGCCATCTCGCTGAAATTCAGTAACCCTGGTAGCAATAACTATTAAAACAACTATTAAAGAACTCGTAGGTGAATCTGAAGGCAACTTTTTTTTAAAAAAAGTACTACAGTTATGACGAAATGACAGTTGAGTCGAGTCGAAAATGAATTTACTCGACGTCATGACCAAACAGATTGTCTGGTACGGCCATGTTAATAGGATGACAGAAGAGAGGCTGCCAAAGAAAATGCTCGATTGGGTACCTCCTGGGAGGAGTCGAAGAGGACTAGGGGGGATAGGAACAGGGGGTTTTAAATGAAAAGAGGGAGTGCCAACTCCATGAAGGGTTGTGGGAAGACCGGGTTCTGTGACGGTTAGGCGTCTTAGAGTCTCACAGCCCGCTGTGACAGCGACTCCTATGTTACGTGCGTTACAATTATTTTTGTTTTGGGAGACCCTTTTGTGTATTTTTAAATGAAATTTACAACAAGTAAAATACACGTAAAAGCTGTTGAAAAACTCTTAAAATATCTTTTGTAGTTTTTACATGAGTTTTTGGTGCGATTTCTCAAAAATGTCCCTGAAATTGTTGATGTGAAACAAGCATCTAAGAATTAATAAAGAAATAATTTGTCAGATGAAACTTTGAAACTTCGTTTCGCAATCATGCAAGCCATGGCGGCTTTTAACTCTTCATTTGTGTTCATCGGAATTGTATCACCTTGCTACCTCGACGCGCTCAAATCCCCTCGAATGGCCTGCGTCTGAAGGTCTCTTAAATCGTGCCGTAACTTCCAGGAGCTTGATTAGAATCGCCTCTCACTTTTCAGCTTCTGCTCATCTTTTTTTTTCAATTTTGTGCCTTTTGGTCACTCACACATAGTGTAATATCACTCGCAAGCCTGAGTATTTTCAAGTGAAAGTGATTTTCGGTGGTTTTTGGTGTAAAAACGCACGGTCACTGCGACTCATGTGCTCAGTGCATGTTACAACGCTTAATGGGGAAATAAAGGCGAGTCAGTGTTGGATTATGATTTTCATCCGGTCAGTTCCGCACAATGTGAAAGGTGAAATAGCGGCAAAACTCACGGAAAGGGCAAATTTAAATTTTAGATTATGTCCATTGTATCACATTTGCTTCTCATCTGATGAGATTTTTTTGTACATTTAAAAATTTCATATTCATATTCAGATCTACAAATGAAACTTTTATGTGCTTTCGGAAGAGCATACTGAGAATCACCTAACTTTTTTTTAAAAAAAATCCAATGAAATCGGATGGATTTCATTCTGTCTAACTGCATTTCTTTTTTTAAAACCAAGAGAGAATTAAACAAGATAATGCCTGCAGCGCGCTCCAGCGCGCCATAAAAGCGGCTTATACATACATAATGCCTCTAAGCTCTCTGTGAATTTTCTCCAAATTATACAATGCCTCAAAGCTCTCTGTGAATTACCTCAAAATTATACAAAATATACCCATAAGATTTCACACAAACTGTCTATGTTCTCTATGAGGGAAAATTGTGATTGTGTGTGAGCTTTTTCTTTCTGTAATGAGATATCAGCTTTAAGCTGAACTTTTTACGCATGTTGGATACAAAATTCCAATATCCTATAAGATTTCAAGTCAAGATGCTTAATTTCCGAGTAAAAAATTAAACAACGTCTGGTGTCGTCTAACTGATCATATTAAAATCCGTCCTACTGGCACTATCAAAAATCGTCAAACATTCCCAACATAAATGTTTGGTGTGGTATTGATTTAATCGTGTGTGAAAACAGAATCTCCATACGAGACAGTCAGTTACGTCAAGTTACGTTAACCGATTTTCTACTCTGAGTAATCCTCGTCTTGGAGCCCGGTAATTTGTCGTTAAGTCCGACCGCTATACTGATTTTGCCGTAATACGAGGGCCAGCAATCCAGATTATTATGGACGGCCAGAAAGAGTTTCATGTCGCTGCCAGGCATGGACCCGCTCGAAGTTTCCCTTTCTGATCGCTGACTGATCTTGATCGGTCAACCTTGCCTCCTCCTCTAATTTTAGTAGAAGATTGATTTTGTAAATCATTATAACACAAGATATCCGAGACCTAAAAATTAATATGATGAATTTGTAGTAGTCCCGTCAACAGCTACTTTCCTTGAGGAAGTCCTTCATGGCTTACTTTGTTTTCATAAGGTAGGCATCTAAGAAGAAACTATAACACATGGAATCCAGAAAATAAATAACTAAATTTAATTACATCGCCATACCCCAAATAAACATAAGTATAATGAAAATTCATTTTCATTTATAAGTATGCATATCGTTCGAGGAGTTTAGTGTTTCTCTTATTTAAAAGTATAGTTTTATTAAGAGGAGTTGCTATTGTACTGGCACTTCAAAAAGTATTGAGAGTGCTCAACATTGAATCACAAAAAGGACAATTTTAACGAATCTATAGTATTATGCAACAGAATAACTTCAAATATATAATCCTTGCAAGAAATTACGAAGATTTTCTATCGATTTTATTTTTCGTAGAGGCTAATGATTCTGGTATCGTGCAAGGATCTATTTTCTAAGTTATACCTTTGAAATTATTTCGGGATTAGTTAAAATTTTCCTTTCACGCCGCCCTGTTAAGTATCACTTTAAGCCTACCTAAATCACATTAAAATCCGTATTGGATGGACCCTCCAATGGAAAGAAGCTGTTTAAGAAAGGGTTTTAAGTATAGCCCTTGCACTCTATGCAAATTCATGACTTTCAATTTAAATCATCTGAAATGGATGAAGTTACAATCGGAATTGGAAGCAAATATGAAGACAGCGGCTCACTTAATGACTTTTATTTATCTACGTATAATGTACAACGTAATTAAATTTAGCTGCCTGACAACGATTTTGGCTTATAGCAAGCTGCTGTCAAGAATCATCATCAATGATCCCCTGTCGAATTTTATCACAATCCACTGCAAAAGTAATAATTTTATTCGACCCGATGATTTCGACCTTACGCCGAAGTCACTTTCCAGGATGTTTCTTGTATTTTGACCGTATTATCTGTATGAAAATTGGTGTCTAATGTTGTAAAGAACTTAATGATGCCGCCACTGATCTGTCCACAATTTACTCAAAAGTTCACACACAGCTCTCAAAGTTGAAGTCACCGCGAACGAACACGGATCGTTACATTATCATCAAAGGGAATGGAGGATACCAAGCTATAATCACAACGAGCAGAAAGAGCCTTCAACTCTCCGAGTATGCAATATCGACTACCCAGAAACATTATTAGTGGTCAATATTGATGTTGACCGATTCTTTTGCTCTAACAAAAAGAAGTCCTAAAAGAAGAGCCTTCAAACCTTCGAGTATGCAATATCGACTACCCAGAAACATTATTAGTGGTCAATATTGATGTTGACCGATTCTTTTGCTCTAACAAAAAGAAGTGTTCCTCCTATAGCAAAAGAAATAATAATGGTTCACATTGTGAAGTAATATTTTAGCTGGCACGATGACTTCGGTGAACGAGGATAAAGAAAAGAGTGAGGTACACCGAAATATTAAGATTTGGAGAGACTTTGAGATACTTTCACTTTAATGCTGTGGATGGAGGAATGCATGCGGAAGATGAAAAATTGTCTCTTTTTTCATTTCACGAGCCTTTTCACAGCTCTAGATTTGGTTATTTCTTGACCGAGGATCAGAACCAATATATTTTTATCATTAGTTATAGTATGGCAGAACCAGAGATATCTCGATGGAGGGTTATTTGGTGATTTTGAGTGGGGGTCTGTGGAGACATCCCCGAAGGACAGGAAGGTCCGGGGGCTTCTCTCGAAAAATTTTATAGAAATAACTCCTTTTGAATAATTTATTAGGCTGTTTTATCATAATTGATAAGGTTTGACTTATTTTACTTTAGTCATTCAACTCTCTCCGTCTGAGGTGTAAGGTATTAAGAAATAACAGCAAACGATAAGAGAGCAGCGCAATAATTAGTTTTAGAAAATCCTTAGGTCACTCTCCCCATCTCCTCTTTATTCCCTTTTTTCTTTTTTTTCCCTCTACACTGATAAAAATATTTGTGTTCTTGTTGTTACTTTTGGTTTAAATATGAGATGAAACATCAACCAACCCAAGTTTTGTGTTATTTTACGTACAAGTTGCATTTTTAGCGCAGAAAACAATCAAAATACTTTTAAATACCAGAGTCAACCGAACTTTTGTGTTGAGTTTTCTTTGATGTGTAGCTTTAGGTTCAAAGGAAACTGTTACGATTTTCATGAATGTAATTTTGTTTTCTGTTTATTTTTGTTACAGCTCACCATAGCCACAGTCACAGTCATCACGGGGGCAGTGAAGCGTTGGCTGGAGAGGACCATCATCACTTCCACGAACATCACGATGACCATGACCATGATGGTCATTTCCATCACCATTAGGCCATCATTGGTGCCTACTTTAGGAGAGAACCGTTTTTAGTCAGACACTTCCAACTCCTTGAGTGATGCGGTTGGAACGATTGAACATTAAGTAATAAACTGGTCAGATGAAGTAAGAGATGGTGGTTAGTTCGGATTTTGCAGCAATTTTCCGTTATTCAATGACGGCACTACATATGACACTATGATTTCTCAAATGCAAAGGATAGTGGTACTAAAATCTGAAGTTAGATATCTGAACTAAAATTACGAGTTTTATTTTTTTACTTCAGTACTAAAAAACATACAACAAATATTTTTGTCTTTATATTTTTTGATGGTTTTTTTCTCTCCTGTTTTTGTTGACGAGTTAAAGAATTCATTACATACTGTATTCAGAGACTACCCCTTCCCCCGTATAGGTACCGAGCGAAGATAGGATCATTTATGAGTACCTACTCCCTGGAAGAGGTGGATTACGAAATATTTGAACGTAACTATGCTGAAGGGAACTATGTGTAAATGGTGTAAATCAAAATCAAAAGGACCCACATCAGATTTGCGTGCCTCGTAGCTCCTTTTAATTTTATTCTTTTGCAAATAGTTTCTGTTAGCATGAATATATCCATCTGTACTAGTGGCGATTTTGTAAGTTGGCAAGAATGTTTTTCCTCCATTTGAATCCATTCAAAATATCGATTTTAGGTAAGGCAAGCTGCCTCATCAAGAATCGATTGTTTTACATACATTCAAATGGAAAAAAACAGTGTTGCCAACTTTCAAAAATTTCCTCTGACCTGTACATTATACTAACTTCATGTCACGACTGTTTGTCAGTGATAGAACTGAAAAACTAAGGAAAAAGCACAGGAATACAATGCCCCTGCTGACTTTAATTTTTATTGCCTCTGTAAAATTACTTGCGTTGAATCTTATTTTCATAGTTTTATTTTTTAAGAAAATGTAAATACAATGTTTTTAATTTTTATCTCTCAGAGGATTAAGTACAGACAAATTAGAAAGCTAAATCCTTACTGTGCTCAAAATTTGAAGAAAAAAAAAAACTATGTTTTGCTCGAAATGCTTACCTTTGAACCTCGAAGAAAAAGAAAATTCGTGGAGTCAAAGTAAACCAAGGATCTTTCCTGTTATTACAACGATAAACTCCTAGCTTTCACGGGATAATTGACAAGAATTCTTGCGACTTCGGTAGGAAGCTTTTTCTCGGTAATAGCACTACTGTTTTGGGTTTCATCTATAAACGGTATGATCCTTTGTAGAAGCATCTAAATTACTTATTAAAATGAACTTTCAATTAGAAATGACCGGTTAAACTATCTGTATCAAATGTAATGCCTATGAAGGGCACTTGATGAACGCAAATTTATTTTATTGAACTCAATCGTTTCAAAATATTTAACGATTTCATTGACGATAGCTATATTTTCTCAAGTACTCGTAAGCATCGATATACACACTGCAGATTTAACTTTTATGTTCATTTCTTATTCCGTAATATTATTCATTTATTTTAATGGAGATCTTCGTCTTGCGGTTATAAATACAAACACTACAAAAACCTCTCTTCGAAAATCGTTCGAGTTCCAGGACCTTCTTGTGGAGATTCGTTTTTCTCACAACATAAGATAATGACGAATATATGTTTTACTTTTGGTCTTAAAAATGTACATCTGTTTCTATGTAATATTCTTCAGTGCGCATAAGTAACTCATAGAAATTATTATTGTATAGCAGTTCCTTCTCCTTTTCTATCTCTGTCTCGCTCTGTATGGTAGACACTCCTGATTTGGTGAAGCCATATTATTATGTTCAAATGATTATGCATAAATGCAGTTTAATTCGTTGCCTAGAGTAAGTTCATCAATAATAACATGAACTTACTTAAATCAAAAGGAACCATCTCCATTGCGACATTAGCCACTATGCAATTTATGAATGTGTGCTCATGAGTCTTAGAGCCCAGGAGGTAATGGTAAAGGTTCCTTGTAATTTAAATGTATCAAAATAGTATCACGTGAGTTCATAATGCGTTTTACCCTCTTTTTTCTTTCGAATTTCAAATGAAACGCACAAACTCAATATCTGGCAATCTCCTTTCTCCCCATCCAATCTTAATTTACACTTAAGTGTACTTTTACATATTTAAATTCAGGAGGAACATGGATAAGCAAGGAGAGATTTGAAATGGAATGCCTCGGAAAAATGTTTGGATGCTTAAATATTTGATTGGTCCACGGCATTCTAAACTGACAGTGCAAGAGTAAGAGACATACACATTCACTTTCAATTTGCGCTCTCAATTCAAGACGCTAATACAGAACTGATTTCATTATTTTCACTCAAGTTTGTGATTTTCTTCCTGGTAAAGTATTTAGAAGAACGTATGGGCGGGTATGTAATAAGGTCATAGACTATTTTGTTAAATTGTATTTTTTTCATAAAAAGTATTTTTGTGAGTCCGTTTGAAGCTAAAATTATTTTTTATTTAAACTTATGTAAGTATTAATTTATTTTTGTACTGTGTTAGGTTTAAGAATCGATGTATGAATACTTGTTTTACATTCGCTTTCCATATTTGTTTCTTTTTCTTTCTTTTTTTTAAAAAAAAAACACATCCAGATATATACATTATTCTCACTGTGCTATAAAATTGCATGGGAGAAGATCAATGAAAATATCGAGCATGTAAAAAAATAAATGATTGATTGTACAAATCTACCGTGTTTTTGTTTCAAATTTATACCAATCGTCCAGCTTAAATCATCGTATATTGAGGTGACTCGCAAAGAGATGAAACGTAAGTTTTAAGGTTTAATAATTGTCTCCATATATTTTGTTTACAAAAATTGATGAGATTAATCCCTCCCTGGCACCTTTAACTTAGATGGCCCGGTAAACTTCCTTTTTTGAAGAAATCTGATACAGGAACAAGAAGAACGACCAGGAACTGGATATACTCTAAAAGTAGAAGCGAAAACAAGAGATAAATAAGAAATATTAATCGTTACGTATGTAGTATTCTTGTAATAATCTCATCAATAAGTTGGAACTATAATATGAGATGCGACCTTTATTTTCTGTTCATCTTATTTTCACTCTAAAGAGTACAATTTAAGTTTTTTTGCGAAGTAGTGTGGCAAAATACAGTGAAAACCCGGAAAAAGTATGTTTTCCGTAAGTTCATTTTATGAACTTACTCCTATTTTTTTTATTTTCTTTTTCACTTTTTCTTCACAACGCAACTTCGTACACAAATTCAACTTTCATTCGCGGATTAATTACAATAAAAAACAGAAAATTACAGTAAAAAAGAAAAAGGATAAGGACCTTCAAAGAACACTTCACCAGGGAAATACAGGGGGAGATACAATAAACAATGTAAAAATAGGATCTTATAAAGAAATCTGTAAACTGTAAAATAAGTAAATTCTAGGATATATACAAAAAAAAAAAAAAAAAAAAAAAAAAAAAAAAAAAAAAAAAAAAAAAAAATTAGACAAAAATTAGGTGTATATGCATTATGCAATCTCAAGATTGCAATATTTGGTTCGTGATGATATTCAGAAATTATGAATTTTTAGACTGACCGCTGAATCTACCTGACGAAGTCGTGAAAATTTTGTTACCATGCCTGTTAATTTGCCTTGATAGTTATTATCTGTCTACTTTATGAGCTAAATGGTGTTGCGCCAACTTTTGTCAACTTGGCTGCCTGCAATATTTTAAAGGCTTGGAATGGGAACGGACTGAATAGTCCTATGATCTAATCACGTTTTCACTTTGCAAAGCCCCAATGTTCTCTCATTACTAATTTTTTATTCGACAGCATCGATCTTTAGAATATTTGAATGAAAGCTGTATAGGTACTAAAAGTGAGCTCAAACGTTCACAACCCATTTTATCATAAATCTCTTGCTTTAGGGGGGGGGGATGAGAAGTGGAGGTTTTCACACAAAATATCAATTGGAAATTCAGGCAAAAAAACCAGGAATGGTCCGTCACATCATAGTCGAATAAAAGCTTACTCTTAAAATGATAAGGATCTTGAATGCTGATGTGAACTCACCTTAGCGAAGCCTTTAAGGTTGATCGGATAGTGCGAGTAGAATTTTAATACAAATGGTCGTCTCAGAGACACCATAGAGAGAAAGAAAAGTTTTTTAAATTTTATCCCATCAGTAGTCCATTCGGACCCCCAAAGTGCAACCGATAGATTGTCATGCTGAAAAAAGCACACAGTAAGCAGCGTATGGACTATCTCACAATTAGATAGGTGATTTGATCGATAAACCAGAGATTTAACATTTTTTAATTGCAAAATGCAATCCAAATTAGAAAATAATCATATTATTTACAGTTTTTTGACATATTGGTGCACTATTTTAACATGGGGGCATGAGGTATCAGACGCTCTCACCTTTATTCATTCACCAGTGCTCATCTCTCTTTACGGTTTGATCAGGATCAGCTTAATCTAATGCTTTCACGAATTTCTATAATTAATTATTATGAATTATCGTAGTTGTTCAAATATTACCAAAGGTATTTCTACCTACTTTTTAACCCCGCCCCCGCCCCTCCGCATCAATCATGGAAATCCAACATTTTGCTACACTTTTAATCCTGCTTCAGTTTATCACTTCTTAAAGCAAAGTATTAAACTTACACGGGGCGTACTATTAACTTTACGGGGACGTCCCGTAAAGGGTTGGCGGCAGGGCGTTGACGAAGAGATGTTGCGTTGTCAGTTGCCCGATAACCTCTGGGAAGACAGGCATATGTGGCGTTTGGGTGTCGTAGAACGCCAGAGTGCGTTGTAAAGCGACTTTATATATGCATATATTAAACTTACAGCATCTTGAAGAAGAGTTGAGAAGTGGCAAACAGAAAACAACGCCAAAATGCTTCCCAAAAAATATGAAGTGAACATCATCACATCTACGGTTGCTTTACCACCTGAATTTCGTATTTCCTGGTGAAAGATATACAACAAGATAAAGGCGGTAAGAGTGGCTGCGTGGGTCTGTTGTTCACGAGAGATGAAGGTAAGTGAATAGACTTTTTAATTGTACCTACAACCACCCCAGAATCTAGAGGAGTCGAAAAGTTTGAAATGTACTCTTAAACGCACAAAATGCTGAGTTGTATGACGCTTTTCAAAGAAGGGGTATCGATAAGGGCCTTTTTTGCCCCCCCCCCCCAAGAGGATCTTTTTTGGCCCCACCTAGAATCTGGAAATTTACGCGGGCTTTCCAAGTTCACTCAATGTAGTTTACAGATATAATCATGATTTGGTCCATAGGCCACTAAATACGTGTTAAACGGTTGCCTGAACATACGTCTGCAGGCGTATTTTAGCGAAAATGCGTGTTTTTCTATCACTTCGAGGCTTTTTTGACACCGAGCGCATCGTCTAACTAAAACGAGCTTTTGACATTTTATCAAGGAGGCTTTAGGACACATTTTTACCCTGGTTTGGTTTTAGTTAGATGATGCGCTCATAGATAAAAAAAAAAAACTTTTTCACAAATTGACTTCTGAGGGACATCTGCAAAAATCTTAGAGAAACACGTCTCTCCAATTGTATGCACGCTGCGTATATTATCGAGGGCAGTTAGGCTGAAAGGCTAAAAAGGGCAAAAAAGGCTCTCTAGGAGGGGGGAGGCAAAAAAAACCTTTATCAATACTCCTCCTCTCTCGCCCGCAGGAACTTTTTGCTCTGTCGTAGATAACCAGGTTCTCCGGGGGAGAGATATAAGAAAACCTAGCCCAAGTGTAAAAACATTCTCAAATTGTCTTCAATCTCCCCTACGCGTAATTTTAGTCAATTCATTTTTTTTATCATATTTATTTATTTATTTTTTTCTAACTGTATTTTCTGTGTCCAGATGAAGTTACGAAAAATTTTTCAAAATGACAGAAATGAAACTTGAAAATAATTGCTAATATTTAGCTACAAGATTCCTTGCTTGTTTAAGGTAGATTTTTTTACCTTTCTATTTGGGGAAACCGGATGGTTTCTGAGACAAAGAATAAAATGACCGACAAAGCACAAGAGAGAATTTCATGAGCCGCCCTGCGCCGTCCGCAGCGAGCATGGTGCGAGCACCTGCACCTCTATAATATCACTTCACTTGACTTTGTTTTGATTAGTAAGACTGATCTAATAGCTTGTTATCACTCGTTACCTAGTTTGAAATTTAAAGTATGGCAACGGCCTTTGTGATATTAATTTTGTTGTTACCCTGACGATGAGGCGTCCGCCTCGAAAAGCTTCGGTACTTTATTAATAAAATGTAAGTGTTTTTTTGAAAACATTTTTTGCATTATCTCTAGCACTCGGCTACCAACACAAACCCATATATATATAGTGCTACTACCTCCACACATTGCTTGACAATGTTCGCTGACTTTGAATATCACTTCATCTAGCGTTGAGAGTTCACGAATTACTTCACACGACCAGTGTGTAATTTTAAAAGTCGAAAATTTAAAAAAAAAAATAATAATTATAATAATAATAAAAAAATTACCCGATACACGGTGAGTTTCTCCGCCAGGGAGCTCTCCCCGCAAGAAATCGTTCGCCGACCGCCCGTCGGTAGAGCCGTGACGCGGCGTGCTGCCAGCAGCGCGAAACGCGCACCAACGCCTACAAACCTAAAGGGCTACTTCACGCATTGCGCAATGCTTGAAGTATCCCCTTAGGTTTGTAGGCGCTACTTCGCGCATTGCGCAATGCTTGAAGTATCCATTTAGGTTTGGGTTTGTGTTGGTAGCCGAGTGCTAGAAATAATGCAAAAAAATGTTTTCAAAAAAACACTTACATTTTATTAATAAAGTACCGAAGCTTTTCGAGGCGGACGCCTCATCGTCAGGGTAACAACAAAATTAATATCACAAAGGCCGTTGCCATATTTTAAATTTCAAACTAGGTAACAAGTGATAACAAGCTATTAGATCAGTCTTACTAATCAAAACAAAGTCAAGTAGTATCAAGTTAGTATATGTTTCTCATCAGAGATGGCAGCACATTTACTATTAGTGGCTGTAGGTTTACGAAATATTTTGAATTGGATGAGGTTATCCGTGTCGACAATTACAGTAAGATCTAAGAAATTAATTTGGTTATTACTCATATGTTCTATGGTGAATTGAATGTGTTTTGAGAGGCTATTTAGGTATTTTAAGAATTGATTTATGATCCGGTCAGTCCCAACAAAAACAAAAAAGGTGTCATCAACATATCAGTAATATTTTTTGATGTTTTTAAAGAAAGGATTTTTGTCATTCATAATGTTCATTTCTTCAAAATTATTTAAGAACACTTGTGCAATAGTACCAGAAATTGGTAGGCCCATGGCAACACAATTTTCTGCTTGGAAAGTTCCCAAAAATAATGACAAATATGTAAAAATTGATTATTTTGGCCCTGTTAGCTCAAAAATTAGCAATTGTTTAAAAAAAACTGAGTACAAAACAGCTTTTAAGACTAATAACAGCGTACTAGACAATATAAGGAAGGTCACCAACAAAATCAAAAAAGGTAAAAGCAATAGTGATAATAGTAAGAAAATAACTGGCGTTTACCGTTTAGATTGTAATTCATGCAAGAAAATATATATTGGAAAAACTGAGCGCTCAATCAACTGTAGAGTTAATGAACACTTGACTCTTCCATCCTCGAACGTATTTAAGCACATCAAAACAGAAAAACATTAGATAAAATAAATTAAAATTCTACACAATAACTAAGGCAGTAAAAAGAGGGGAAGAATTACTAAATGTGCTGCCATCTCTGATGAGAAACATATACTAACTTGATACTACTTGACTTTGTTTTGATCAGTAAGACTGATCTAATAGCTTGTTATCACTTGTTACCTAGTTTGAAATTTAAAATATGGCAACGGCCTTTGTGATATTAATTTTGTTGTTACCCTGACGATGAGGCGTCCGCCTCGAAAAGCTTCGGTACTTTATTAATAAAATGTAAGTGTTTTTTTGAAAACATTTTTTGCATTATTTCTAGCACTCGGCTACCAACACAAACCCATATATATATAGTGCTACTACCTCCACACATTACTTGACAATGTTCGCTGACTTTCATTTAGGTTTGTAGGCGCTACTTCACGCATTGCGCAATGCGTGAAGCATCCCCTTAGGTTTGTAGGCGCTACTTCGCGCATTGCGCAATGCTTGAAGTATCCCTTTAGGTTTGTAGGCGTCAGTGCGCGTTTCGAGCTGGCAGCACGCCGCGCCGCAGTGTGCCTGTTAAAATGAAGGCAATTTGACATCAAATTCAAAATTGGCGACTCAAAAAACATCAGTTACGAAACTTCCGTCATTATACGACTTATACCTTCCTATTCTCGAGTTTTGGCGTAGACGGCAGCGCTCATGAAATTCTCCCCTGGGCTCAATTGGAAAGTGTCTGCTGACAAGGAAAATTCAAAAATTTATCACCCTTGATGCGTAACCTGACTACACGCGCAGGCGGGGTTTGAACTCAGGGTTTTTTATGTCAGCATCATTAGTTAAGTGCTAGTTTACCCGTAAAATCTGTAGTTATGCTCTTAAGCTTCACGCGTGGACTAAGGTTAGGTAGGCCTTGACCACACCAACGCGGTTCGCTTCGGGTAAGCTTGTTCTAGGAACTGATTAAAACTTAGCTATAAGCGCAGCATTACGCAATAATTAGTAAGTAATAAAGCATAATTTTTACTAGAGATTGGTAGGTAAATTACAATAGACAGGACGTGATTCAGAACTTACGTATGTCGCCGCAAAAGTCATAAGAGCGTTTGATAGCATGGTGACCGAGTCGCAAGCATTCAAAAACATTTGCCACGCATTTTTTATGAGTTCTCTTTGCCTTAAAAGTCATAAAACAATTATTAAAACAGAGAGCAAATATTTTTTTCCAAATTTCAGAAACAGCAAATTGTATGTATACATATGCATGACCATTCTGGCACGAGGATTCCAGTCAATAGTGTTAAATTTTCCAACTTTAAACATAATTATCACAGGTTTCTATTGGTAATTCTCTAGAGAAAAAAATTAATTAAATTTTACAGTTGATGAATGTATAGCAATGTCCCTTGCCACTGAATGAAGCAGAATTTATAATTCATTATTCCAGTGATTCGATAACTATTTTGTAGTTATTTAATCGTAGCATACATGAAACCTATACATATAAAATAGAAATATGCCCTCTGGCAAAGCAAGTACACTCAGTTTTTTCAAGTTTTGTTTTATTATACTGTAATCAGAGATAAAAATGAAAGTACCTTCTAAGAAGTAACAAATCCATGAGGCCATCTATCAGCCTTTTGGATTTCAAGAACTCTGTGAGTTGTTCAGGATTGACCAGTATTATTTCCATCACATCCTTGTTTATATTTGTCACTGTAGAAACTTAACACAATTAATGAAGTTAGAGGAAAACAGCTCTTGTTAGTGGACAGATTTTTACGCAGTGTCACTAAGAGGTGACTAAATACCTAGTTTACTGCGTCAAATATAAGCTATACTGACAACATAATCAGATCAAAGTTAATAGATTGTAACCTTGTAGGTTTCAGGACATTTTGTCAACGATTTTTTGTCCGCCCACCTTTTTTGTCCAGTAGCTTACGCCCACACGTAAAATAAGCAAAAGTGACTTGGTCCAAGCGTTATATATTAGTCGGTATGTAAAATTATATTGACAATATGGAAATGAGAAATTGAGAGAGAAGGAGGTGTTGTTATGGTTGCTCGTTTTCTAAATGAAATGTTATTACTTTCTCCTTTTGAATCATCTTTTTAAATTGTCATTGGTGAATATTTGGTTTTATCCTATCCTTAAAATATTCGATGTACAATATACCTTATATATGTATCGGTACTTTTTTTTATTTTTTTAATTTTTTCTTTACGAAATTATTACTTCATTTTGAAAACATTTATATTTCTATAAAACGTGACAAATATTTGTAAAATCTTTTCCAAGCGACAATAATCTTAATGAGCCGCAGTTGTGCTGACAGAAACTGCAATCATGAATAAAAGAGGGGAAAAAACAGAGAAGCACGCAATCTTTAGTTTTAAAACCCATTTGTACCTCGATCTTTTAGAGTCAAATACGTCAAATTTTGAGCATTTGGTTGCGCGTACACCTCTTTGCAGCACAATAAAAGAACAAAATGTAAAAGAGGAAATTAAAGTGCTTTGGAAATCATTAAATTTGACACGGAACCACCAATATTTAAAAAACACACATTATATTATTATTCTCCTTTGATAAATTTATACATATTTTTCCCATCAATTTAAATGAGAATAATCAATTCAGAGTGTGCAAAAATTTCAAAATCATGAGTTAATATGGAATTATTTCCGTAAACCTCGTGCGCGTTCACGAAACCTCGCGCGCGTTCACGAAAAAAGTCGGCGCGTGAGCAGCAGAGTCGTCGCGTGAGCAGTAGAGTCGGCGCGCGCAAAGAATCTCCGCGCGCGCGAAAAAATCTCCCCGCGCGCGAAGTAACCTCACCGCGCGCGAAGAAATCTCCAAGGTCACGACAATACCTCGCGCGGGCGAAAATCTCTCGCGCGCGCTGCTACAGAGCCTTAACAAGGTCAAGACACGGCTGCCAAATGTAGATTTAATTTTAGCTTAATAGTAGGTTAGGTTAGGTAAGGTTAGGTTAGGTTAGGTTGGGTTAGGTTAGGTTAGGTTAGGTTGGGTTAGGTTAGGTTAGGTTAGGTTAGGTTAGGTTGGGTTAGGTTAGGTTAGGTTAGGTTAGGTTAGGTTTTAAACTTTAATTAAAAAGACGTTTGGCAACATACAACCTTGAGCCATGCGATCCTACATGGCGCGCGTCGAGTTACACCTCGCGCGGAGAAACACTGACAGCGCGCAGCGATACCTATGTCGCGCGCTATGGAATTGCTTCGTGTCGTGTCGCTGCCAGTGTCGCAACCACGCGCCGACTTTCTTAAAAACGCTGACTACGCGAGTATAAATAATATTAAAGCCTAACAGAGCGGAGCGGCATGCTGCCAGCACGAACCGCACATTGGCGCCTACAAACCTAAGTGGATACTTCACGCATTGCACAATGCTTGAAGTATCCACTTAGGTTTGTAGGCGCCAATGTGCGGTTCGTGCTGGCCGCCCGCCCGTCGTACGCGCGTACGGCGGCGCATGGAGCAACTATTTCACAACAGAGGTGTTGCTCAGTATTATACGAAATTGAACGTATCAAGAATGACAGGCATCCTCTAAAATTACAGATATTTCCTCGCAAAATAAATCAAGATACTGATTGTACACAGGAAAAATCTAAGAGCCTTTAGCTGAGGCAAACGGAGGTTTATCCGGTTCAGGTATAACAAGGTGGGAATTTCTTGAAAGATAATTAAGTCCTGTTACGCCAAAGAGGTGTAGAGGAGTTTCAGTGAATTTTGTCTCATGGAATTGACGCTCCCCCATTTTTACCAAAACTCTCAACTATATATAATTTTCCGTTGGACCAAACAGACAAAACAAAAAAACAAGCAAACCCTCATTCCTCCAAGACATTATACATTTTCATCCAAAAACGTCGTGAGCAATTGTAGTTTGTATTTACATGTGGGTCAATTAACTTTGAGTCTCAACTGGCACGTGGACTAGACCTCCCGTGCCGAAAAGACGCGTGGATAAAACGAATTAACTGGATAAATTACTGGATAAACAGGTGCGCGGACAAAAAATCGTTGACGTAATGTCCTATAACCACCTTGTACGAGGGTTTTCTGAAATGTGAAATCACGCTGTTAAATTTTCCAAAACGACCTTACCTGTAAAAAATGCCTGGTCCCTATATAGTCTCCGCGACCCGTGTGCCAAAGAGAATCCACATACATTACACAGTACAAGAGGATTTCATACGTTCTCAAAATTTTAGAATTATTTAATTTATTTTGTGTGCTCTTAAATCATTTTAATACCTGCCAAGAATCTTCTCTGAAAGTTGTACCTTTGGCTTTCCCCGAAGATTCTTAAAAATTGTCCATATTTTGATACTGTCACAGGTTACAGGCTTCTTTGATCGCAATGTAATTTAAATTGTAAACCATATAGGGCCTTCATAAGGAACGATACTGGCCCTTAACCCAAGATGAAAATGAACCAACTGATTCAGCGGTTTCGTCATTCTTGCGATATTCTAAACCTGGATTTGCAATGGTGGCGATATTCGACATATAACGTTTTGCGTTAGCGAATTCAAACAAAAGCAATACGGCATACCACTCGTGTTAATTCTGCGTTAGGTCATTGTGTTAATACACAGAGTACATATAATACAGCTTTGTCAGTAATTAAGCACATGTTGACGGTGAAACTGCCAGACCATGTATGGTGGTTTGCGATGTCGCAGACTTCCTATCATACTTTATTTTTTTAATGGAAAACCACTCAACGTCAATTCTTGAAAACTTCCGTGATTTTTCTTCTCCAAGCGAAGAAAACTCCATGGAAACTTCAAGGAATGATATTAATTTGTTCTCCCAAAAAAAATATAATGATAGCGGAAATTTTCAAACATCGTAAACGAGATACGTGGTCTGGTCGTTTCACTTTTGATGTACGTATCAATTATTAACGACATCAAAGACGAGAAATATATATTGCAAGAAACACTTGAATGCATTTTAACGCACCGTGGCGCGGATACGGCAAGATTAAATGTCTGCTCAAAATCGAGCAAACTAACTACGACATGAAACGTATAGCGTATCCACTAAGTCAGTCTATCCTCACCTAAGCTCATTCCTGAGATGTCTCCGGTGGAATGTCTGCCGTTGCGGAATTTCCACATTTCGGGAGTGGTAATATCCCCAAAGTAATTAGCGAGGATGTTAAAGCGGAGCCTGGTCGACATGACCATGTAAATGAAAAGAAAATTGTTACTGACGACGCAGTGGGCGGCAAGCCATAACATCACCGTCTCACAGACGTAGGCGGTCCAGAAGAAGGCAGGGCGGGCCATGACGTCACACGGGTACCAGATCGGGAAGACGATGAACGTGGTGTTGATGGATAAGCCGAAACGCACGCCCGGCGAGACGATGGTCGCTATGAAAGCGGCCGGGTACAGCGTGCACAGGAAACACAACACGAACAACTTCAGCTCTCGGTCGTGGGCCCTCCACTCTAGGGCCTCCTCCGTCCAGGAAATACAGCGTGGGACCCTAGGAATTCAGAAGCCGATCAGTGGGCCTCTTGCAAACTGAAGCTACAGCAAAAGAGAAGAGATGCTTCTTATACTGCCGTGCTAAGGAAAAACGCCGTATGAACATTTGAAAGTTGCCAAATTTCCTCGGATAAAACATGTATTTTTTAGGGAGATATGTTCATATTATCCCTTGAAATTTTCAGTTACTTTAGATCGAAGTGCGACTAAAATTTTCTGAAAAATTGTAAGACAATATATTCAAAATCGTCCCAGTTAATTAGGTTTTTATTGATGGAAATCTGGCGACGTTTAAAGACTCATACGGCGTTTTTACTTAGCGTGGCAGTATTCTAAATGGCTCAAAAATCACGATGAGCATCGGGAAAGTCTGACATACACTTTTACCTACACTAGCTGCGTAAAAAATACGTGATTCTTTCAGCTCCCCGCTTCAGCAACGACGGTACAGCACAGGTGAGCATTTCGTGGGAGAAGTCGTCCCATCCAACCCTTTGCGCACACTAAAATTCTATGGAATATTCAACATGGCCGATGCCAACCCGCCATAACGCACGTGACGAGACGCGGGATTTGATCCACCAGCGTGTTTACATTTACCTACATTAAGATAAACACCATATTCCTTCCTCATAATATCGTTTGTAATCTTGGAATAATCAACGCGGATCGTTATTGAATCGCCTTGATAGATAAACATCATTGCTAAAAGAATTTATTGATAAAAATCGTTCGATGACGATTCGACAATCAACGCCAAGGTTCCCAAGATCGTACAATAAAATGTGAATATTCTACATTGGTTTGAATGGGGAAAAGTGCTGATTTTTCAGCACTATTAAACAACAATGATAGACCCGCAGAACAGAGGCACACAGCGGATTGAGTCAATTAGAGACGTCGGAAAGGTAATTTTTGACTAAAACTGCAAATTTTGATGAATATTTCGTCACATTTTAAATTTCAAGGGGTGCTTTTAGAAGAAAGTTTTACAAGGAAACAAATGAAGCCACGCATAGAACCTCAAAATTTTGTAAAAACGGAGTAATGAGCTTTTCAAACTTCCAAATTTCGCCCGACCTCTCCTATTGACTCAAGACAATGTACGGCAAAGCGTGAATGATCGATTATCGATATTTCCCCATTTGAAGCCATGGTGAAGAATCGATTATCAAGGTTTTCGTTGCGAACACTCTGTTTAACGATCCCCTCCCATGAGTTTACGAGGCAGATCAATCGATATATCGCAAGGCATGCCACGCCACTGCCGCAGATCACTCTTTCGTGTGTACCTTTTAACGTGCATAATACAGGCGAGCAAACGTTGCTTGAAGAAAGTATAGTCTAAGATGACGATTACGTTGATGCCAATGAAGAAGAGGAGGTACTGGAACTGGAGTAGGACCGTTATCGGATTGAATTGGCTGCTCGAAACACTAATGTAGAGCCCGCAGATCTCCAGACACGGGTACAGTAGATTTAGCGGAATCATGGTATAAAATAATTTTGTTATACAGTCGTTACGAAAGTCATTGGATCCGAAACCATTCGCCTCAATATACATGTGGAGAATCCTGTGAGCCCACGATTTGGTGAGTTGGCTCATGGTGGATTTGACCTCAAACGCAGGACAACTGAAATGTAAAAATACAATTAAATTTTGGAGAGCGAGTACACACTTGCTGATTCTGTTTGTTTTGCAATATCCTTGGCTAAAGTCGAACAATGCGCATCTCAATTGTGACATTTCAAAATCGCCGATATTATGTGTTTTATTTTTATCATAGGAATAAATTTAGCAAAATATTTAATTTAGATTTCCTTGAATATTTTTGAGCAAGGGAAGAAAATTTACCAAATATTTAAAGAAATCAGGTTGGTTCGTTCTGGAAACAAAATATTTGAGAGAATGCACTAATAATTCAAGCAATTCTACTGGGTAAAGCAAAAATTGATCATCGATAGAACGCTACTTTCCGCCTGAAGATAATTGACGAGCATTTTCCAATATAAGCTATTGACAGATTGACGGATTGGAAGAAATAATGCACAGCATCCTAAAATATATGTAGCTATTTTCGCGGTTTCGATTACAAATGGGTAGTTTTTAATGGCTGTTTAAGACACGCAAACTTACTAATTTCAGTATCATTCAAACGAAATCTCGATGTAACCCAAATGTTGCTTCTGTTTTCCTTTCCCGAACACCACTGGCAACCACCATGAGAGACTCCCTTACAAATGCGTCGCTTTACGGTTCTTCAGTTTCTTCGTGCGGTGTTTTGGTTAAAAATATATGTAAATTCTTAGCTCGATGCCATTCGACTCACTAGCTGAGGTCTATGTAAAATTAAAGTTGATTACAAGTATTAAAGAATCGGAGGCAATGGTGGTGATTTTATTTCCGAGTGCATGCTTGCATTAGTAATGTGAATTCGTGTATGCACCGTAATTGAACTATGCACTCCCTGTAACTGCTCAAATGCTAACCTTCATCCAGCCAGGGCCAACGCAAAAGAAAAAAGAGTATTTGAACACGTTAATAGCTGAGGCTAACCTACGCTTACGAATCGTCTTCAACAAGGAGACATTTTTTGTCACTTATTATTTTTGTTTTCTCTTTTTCATGAATGAGAAATAATCTCCTGCCACGATATATCAATTATTTCGTATTGATTTGGAAATCTTACAATGCGTTTCGTTTTATATGTTTGTATTCGTGTGTTCTCACTAAAGATCCAGTGATAGGATTTTTCATCTATGAAGTATTCCATCAATATGCCCTTTTTTCCGTTTATAATTATGTTTCTTTTTCCTATCTTTCTTCCCATCCTCTAGATTTTACGATCTTGTTTTTATACTAATACCTTCCAAAATTGTTCACTGGAAAAAAAACACATTGGATCTATAGAGTCCAGACTCTTGAAAACATTGACAAGAAAAAATACTCTTCATTCAATCGGATTTTTGCTTGAATCAAAACTAAATCCGCTTAAATTAAGAGGCTTGGTTCTTGATTTAAGCTAGATTCTGATTGAATCAAGAGTAATTTTTCTTGTCGATGTTTTTAAGAGTCTGGACTCTAGATCCAATGTGTTTTTTTTCAGTGTTCTCTTTGTTTGTAACAAGCCCTGTAACATAACTACAGAGGTGATAATGGCCGCGTAGATGCCATGGCTACGCTTTAAAATAAACGTATATTATTCCTACGACTCACCTGCGGTCCAAAATTCTTAGCTGAAATATTAAGACTAAAAAATGAGACTATTTATGCTGACGGAACTATATGCATGGGCACTCCGTGTTCGCACTCAGCACGTAGCTCCCGCTTTTACCTCATACATAACTGCTCTGAGTATCAAGTTTTTCAAAACTCCTTCAACTTTGTGAGCCCGCAACACGGGCATCCACAGAGCAGTAATAGCTGCATATGTAGCCGGGCGTTACCACTAGTAACGATATGCACGGAACAAAAAACGAGGTAGTATTTTGATATCTTGTTTCAACTACTGTACTATCTTGTTTTGCGACGAAATTCTTTTTTAAATTTGTTTCATCAGTATCGATCGCAATAAAATATGTGAATACAGGATTGATACCTCTCGGTTTCGATGCTTCAGATGAATTTCGTTCGACCTTCCTCATTTCCAGATGGAGCAAAAGCGTTTGGGTAAACGAAAATCCTGCGAAAATCTCTTCATAATTTTATGAGAACTGTATCGTCGACAAAAATTTTGAGCAAATTGACCAAACATTACTTTGCCACGAGAGAAAAAGAAAGAAATTGTTATTAGATATTCCAAAGCATTGAAATATAGAAGTGGCGCCCAGGAATCTGCGGAGAAAAAAGGGAAAACTCATTGAATCGTTAATCCGTCTCGAAAGTTATAAAAATATTTCAGGTACAAAATCTTCAGATTTCTTGTAGAGGGAGAGTGAATATAACAAAGATATTTTTTTATGATTTGTGTAAAAGTTGCGACTCAAACGAATAGAGAGACACATATACACACATATGACAATATTACTCGTCGATAATGCTCATATCGATGGTGAAAATGCAGAAGTGCGTATCTCGGAAAACACGATTTTCCAGGAGAGTGAAAAAACGGACTACATTCCTCCATGTTGTCAGTAGAAGGGTACAATTTCTTGAGTATAGCATCAAACTCCATCAGCATTTTGAATATTTTCTCGAGCTGTTAGAAAATATGGCAGAAATGCCGAGATTCGCGTTTTCGGCACTAAGAATTGACACTTCATCACCAGATACGCATTTTTGCAATCAGGGCCACATGGAACTGCGGCCCATGGCAGCAAATTTAGGGGGCGGTAAATGATGCAATTTTTTCAAATGTAGGTGTCAAAAAAAAATCGGATTCAGACACAAAATGACAAACGAGAAAAGGTGACAAAATCTCTCATTTCCTGAGAGTTAAAGTACAGTAATTTCTAATTTGTTCGTCTTTCAGTGATACAAGAGACAGCGCCTTTCATTAGTCTAGTTGAGAGAGTAACCAAACCCACAATTTGGCTTGGAGCGGCGCGGCGCAGAGAGCAATGATGACGAGGACTTGAGATAAAAAGGAGAAGCCCTTGGCGCGGCGCGGCGGTCGGCATGTAACACATACTAGCGCCTACAAGACTGCATGAATACTTCACGCATTGTGCCAAACACAGTGCGGTCAGCAGCAGTTGGAGTGAAACTCATAGTGCCTACAAGACTGCATGAA
The DNA here is from genome assembly GCF_001854935.1 of Bemisia tabaci. Lineage (NCBI taxonomy): Eukaryota > Metazoa > Arthropoda > Insecta > Hemiptera > Aleyrodidae > Bemisia > Bemisia tabaci. Next base: position 2,569,926 of record NW_017547261.1, on the reverse strand, counting down.
TACTTCACGCATTGCGTCAAAAACAGTGGGGTCAGCAGCGGTCGGCGTGAAACGCATAGCACCTACGAGACTGTATGGATACTTCCCGCATTGCGCCAAACACAGTACTATTGGCGTGGTGGCGGAAATTAAAATTATTGGACCACATTCATGATTATACTTTCATAAATTTTTCGTTCATTTCTTACAAATGAAAGGCCTGGTCCACACAGAGATAGGTTTAGGTATGGAACTTAACTTTCGCGCAAAGTTCCGTGAACTTTAGGTAGTGTTAACAGAGCTTTCACAAAAAATGTGCCCAACACGAGTAAACGCGTCTTATCCACCCCTCCTCCTCCGGTACGTTCACTGGATGGTTTGTATTGATGTTTCAAAACGAGTGAGAAGAGGGCGGCAAGTAGGTAAATCCGGCACTGTTTGCGATTAGTGTTTTAAAACTGTTGTTGGCGGATTTTGATAATTTAAAGACTGAAAAAAGAGTTTCACGCTTACAATTCGTTATCAGAAGCTTTAGTTCAATCTCATACACCTGGACCAAGCATTTTATGATTGGAAAATGACATTTAGTCACGAGATACGCATTTCTGCAATTAGCGTTTTGAACCTGCTTTTGATCATTAAGATAAAAAGTAGAGTTTATTCATCTTAAAACTTGTTTAGAAGCTTTAGTTGATCCAATACGGTAAATGACGCACTGTATGACTAGATTAGCTTTAATACATAAATGGTTTACGACTGTGGTTTGCGTGACGAATCTCTTACAGACTTCTTGAGCGAGCCACATGTGTCTTTTTTTTTTCACTTTGCCGGCAGATCTGTCGATTTTTGTAGACAGGCGAAAATTGTAATGCAACTTTAACGACATTACAATTTACGTACGAGTCCCACATTCTTGACGCTTCTTGTCGAAAGACAATATTGGAAAACTTGGAATATTCGAAAACATCAAGACGATAGCGATACGAAAGTGCAAAATTTGAAGAGAAACAGTTATGACAATATCTGCGTCCAAATGAACTGGTCATCACAACACGCCATAAGTCGAAGGACACATATCTTAGACCCTAACTTCATACACTGACAAAACAGTCATGCCAGAAGTTCCACTATGAACCAAACAGAGGGACTGGGAGTTAGGGACACTCGCCATGCAGCAATAATTTATTCAGTGATGAGACAATTGTTTAAAAACTTTGGGAAAGGAATTCCAACCAGAAATTAACGAAAATACAAAGAGTAATTACTGATTTCGTTCGGGCCGTTGTCTTCGTTGTCACCGTTGTCACGGAACTTCTGTTAATTGACTAGGGCGTGGAATTTAACACTGTCTAATTAGCCGATGCACTATGGATTTACGAAATGTTTTCCTTCCCGCGTTTTGGCGTTTCCAACTGTTTACGTGGCAAATACGGGGTGTATCAGAAGTACCAAGGGCCCAGACTCAAAGTATACACAAAATGCAGGTATACTGTTACACCCTCGCAAACAGAGAAAATAAGATTCATCAAAATGCGCAACGCAGATAAATCTAATTGTTAATAAAAAACGGTTCAAGGATTTTCTTAAATCCCTGTAAAGAGATTCCGTTTGAGTTTTTTTACGCAATTTTACCATCACTGATGTAAAAATTCAGACATGCGTCAGCAAAAACATGTTGGGCTGTAATCATAGGCTCTAGGATATCAGCTTTTTTATGAGCGAGAAAGAAAAAGAAAAAAGTAAAACACTAAAAATTAACACTAAACTTTTTCATGAGTTCACATAATAATATTTCGATCAGATGAGGTGCATAACATTTTCCACATACTTTCTTCCGTTAACATTTCCGCGTGAATCTTGCGAATATTAATCTCTTACATTTTGCCGATGACACAGCCGCAAATTTTATCATTTGAGAACGCTGCCTTAAACGAAAGATTTGATTGATAAGTAAAAGTATGTAATTCATGAGAAAGTGTATATGTAGGTAAGATGGAGAAATGCCGATGTAATCGACCTGGCTCTCTTCGACAGGGTGATATAGGTACCGTTTAAAAGTATTTTTTATACAAGATACCTCGGGAATGAAAAGGTTTATATTTTGGAATCATTTTTTGAGAACTTATGTTCAAAACTATGCATCTCTGTTGTTGATAAATGTCGTTACCACAAGATGATAACGGAATGGAACGCTATTGTAGGGCGGTTAAATCATACTGTATTTGCAGATCTCTTGAGTGTACAAAAGGATCACCCACATTCGATGGACTGGATTGAAAAGCCTTGGATTGACATACCCCCTCCTTAGCTAATGCATGTATTATTCTCGACCTCTATATGTATCGAGAGAAATGGTTCTTACCTGTGCTTTTATCGCGGACACTTTTACGAAAAGAATTTATTCCCACATAACGAATTTACTCTATCATTTAAAAATTGTCAAAACGAAAGGCCTGTAAGTGTAGGTGGTGCTCCCTCCGTCTGTTCATTAGGGAATTGTATAATTATTTGGAGATTCTCGTGTCATAAATAAGTAGAGGTTCCTTAATGAAGTCATTTTTAAATCTGTGATTTTCAAAAATTAAGTGAATACCCATACTCATACACTACACGGATAACTCACCTAAATCACACATTTGGTGTTATCGTAAGGCAAGGAGCCTGTGTTTTTAGTTAGTTGGTTAATTAGATACGTAAAAGAATTGAATGATGCGCCTGAGGTAAACCTCAGATCAGTGACTCCTTCCTGACCCTCCGCGAGAAAAGTGGCGTTATCCTGATTGCACACCGAAAAACAGGTTTGTTTCAAAATTATATTTCACTTCAATTTTTAAGAAAACAGTTTTTAGAAAATAATTTAAAAATGTGTTTAGGAAATTTCAGACTTCGACTGGGGCATTTTTGGTACTGAAAAACTTTACGGTAGAAACATTTATTTTTTATTCGGTTCTTCTAAAAAAAGGATTACAAATATTTTATAAATATTTTTGTAACTCATTTTCTACAGGTATTTTTGACAAAAAAATATTTAATAAATATTTTCACTTACATTTTAAAACATTTTTCAGAAAGGTTTTTCAAGTAATCAATAAATGAATTTAATGTTCTCTACTCTTCTATTTCCCCTTCTTCCTATTCTACTTCCTCTTTTTCTTACTCCTCTTGTATTCTCCTCCTTCCTTTCCTTCTTCCTTCTTACCACGTTTGATTGCGTGGTTGATAATTTACATTGGCAACGGCGCACAGTGGAACGAGTCTTGGAAAGAAGTCGGACTTGAAATTTTTCACAAAAAATTTAAAATTTTACATTTATTTCGTTACAATTTTAATTTTTGGGGGTGCTTCTTATAGAAAATTTTACAAGAAAACCAATGAAACTACTTTTAAAACGTTAACATTTCATATTCATGCAGATAGTGCGCTTTTATAGTTTTTAAATCATGTCCGACCTCTCCTATTGACTCGACCCACCGTGCGATGCTACCTATAGATCGTATTCGATAGTGGTTCGATGTATCGTTTGGTTCAAAACAGTAGAGCATAACTTCAAACCAAAATGTTAGGATATTTGTCAGAAAAACTGACAATGAGTTTCTTAGCAATTTCACTACTCGTGACCAATTGGACGTATTTCTGTCAAACGGAACTAAGCGTCATTTTGAGTTCCTTTTGAGGAATTTCGAATGCCGGATAGCGCGTTCTGTCAAACGGAACCAAGCGCCATGGAAAAGCATTGCGAGTATAAGACGGAATGAGCCCGACGCCTAGTCCCGCCGCCAATCCAAGCCCCTCTTTACCTTCCGCCCCCTATGGCGCTTAGTTCCGTTTGATAGAAATGCGTCCAATTAGTACTCATACGAGTCGAAACTCCATCACAAAAAACCAATTCCGTCAGATTACGCAATTGACTTTTGAGGCTATGTTCATGTTTTGAACCAATCGATATCGATACAATCTCACCCGTTCGGTGTATCGAATACGATCTATTTGTGATTTTATGAAAGCTTTCTCGTTGCAGTTGAGGCGCAAAAGTTGAAGACGATGCGACTGGGAGCATGGTCGCGATGTCCAGCCTTCATCACAGAGCAATGGGTTCGGAAAGTGATCGAGTACTCGTTGATAACGGCCGGGCTGGCCGAGGATGCTCCCTACCACGAACATATCACGAGATTCCATTTCCTCATGATCCTCCCCGTCTCCATCTTGGCGTGCCAGGGGATGTACTGCGGTGTTCTCCACCTCAGCGCACAGAGAAGCGTCCACGATATCGTCGTCCCCTTCACTCACGGCATTATCGTCGGCTCCATCCTCGGAGTGGTAGCGCATAGAGTATCTTTAATGCCAGACCCTTGCAATTTGGCAACATTGTTCTTCACAATTTAAACCTATGGGAATATATCGATTCTCGGAGGGGTCAGCTGCTCAGACAAAACGCGATTGTTCACCACAGGTTTAAATGGAGGAAAGCCAATGTTGTCAAATTAATGGATCCGCCTCTGTTACAATCGTCGTTCCCTTAACTCACGGCATTATCGTCGGCACCATCCTCGGAGTGGTAGCGCATAGAGTATCTTTAAAGCCAGACTCTTGCAATTCAGCAACGTCGTTTTTCTCCATTTAAACCTATAGGAAACATATCGATTCTCGGTGGGGCCAGGCCAGGTGCTCTACAAATATCGATTGTTCACCACAGGTTTAAATGGAGAAAAGCCAATTTTGCCAAATTGGTGGGTCTGCCTCTGTTAATATCGTCGTTGCCTTCACTCACGGCATTATCGTCGGCTCCATCCTCGGAGTGGTAGCGCATAGATTATCTTCAATGCCAGACTCTTGGAATTTGGCAACATCGTTTTCTCCATTTAAACCTTTGAAAATATATTGATTCTCGGTGGGGCAAGATCATCGACAAAAATCGATTGTTCATCACAGGTTTAAATGGAGGAAAGCCAATGTTGCTAAATTGCTGGATCCGCCTCTGTTGCTACGTCGAAATCACGAAATTATTAGTTCCACCTCTTTCAAACCCTTATCGGGTCAAAATATCTATCCACATCCTAGTTTTCAGAATTTGTCACTATAATGCCCGGTAATGTAATATAATCCATGCTCGGATATACGGGATAGGCAACCTAGGCAGTTACCTGATGGGCGGCAAATTTCGGAGGGGAAAAAGAGCTCTTGTAATTTTTCATAGTTGAAGTAATATCTACGTCGATGAGATTGGTCGAAAAAGAGGTCAAAATTGCTTGTAACGGAAATCAGTTGTTGAAAATTTACCGCGGGAGTCTCCCAAACCTCCTTCCGTACATGATTTCTCTCGCTGCAACCATGACAAGGGAGGGGAAGTTTCACTTGCATCGGGGTGGCGAAAGCTAAAATTCAGACTTTTTGAAATCCCCACGGAATATAAATGAGGCAAAAAGCGTACTTTTCTTTCTGTTCCGAAGGGGTGGAGATTGCCAAACTCCTCCTCCAAAAAGATACTGCAGAACATTAAAAAAAAAAAAATGACGTATTTTTCGCTGTCATCCATTCATCCATTCAAACTATTTTTCTGCAAGGCTACCGTTTCTTACACATAATGACTTAAATTTCTTAGAAGGTACAGGGAATATAATTCAAAAATGGAAGAATTTTCCTCAGCTGTGGTCCAGCTCTTCTGGTCCAGGGAGATGTTTTCAAATTTATTACGCATAGCAAAGAGAAGAGCCTATGAACAAAAACTACAAATTGGTGCACATATTGATAAGACCAATTTTTCCATTTTTAAAATCACGGATATTCATCAAAATCAAATCGGTAATAACCGCTCGAACATCCGTCTTCCTGATGTACCACTTCAATTTGCGATTTGCTCCAATGCCGTATTGACGGCGGAACTCCAAAAACACGTATCTCGGTTTGCGACGTTGCAGACTTCTTCTCATACTTTATTTTTAAATGGAAAACTGCTGCTCAAAGTCAATTATTTAAAATGTCCATGATTTTTCTTATTTTTGTGAAGAAAATTCTGTAAAAACTTCAAGGAATAATACAGACTTGTTCTCCGACAAAAATAAAATGGGAGTGAAGATTTTAAAACATCGCAAACGGGATACGTGGTTTGGAGGTTTCACCGTCGATATGTCCTTAATTGGACGTATTTCTGCCAAACGGAACTATGAGCATCAAAATATGAGCCCTGAGACTCATAAGAATATATGCATTACAGGGCTCACTTCACAATGCACCAAGTTCCATTTGCCAGAAATACGTCCAATTGTTTCAGACTCATTGTTTCGCTTACAAAAAGAGCTGCGCATGCGCATGTATGAGGAGCCTATGGAGGAAATTGCACTGTTGCTCGTGGGTCGAACAGGCGCTCGAGTGGCAAAACCACTATGACATATTCCACTTTTCCATTCTGTTCATACTGGTAGCTCTGTTCACTGCTTGCTTCTTATCGACCGTTGTATCTCCATTGGTGCGATTCGTCTTCGAAACCCATGACTCCTTCATTGTGATGCCCATATGGTATCCGTGGGACATGCTCGCCAGCCCAGTGCGATTCTGGCTCGCCTACGTGTACGAATCGATCGTCCTTTGGTACACGGGTGTTCACTTCCTGCATTCCGGAACTCTTTACTTCTACGCCATCGCGACGGCTAAGACAAGATTCCACGTCTTGAGTGACCACATCGTCAACGTTGCAGTCCAGTCAGATTGCTCCAATCCTAATGAATGGAAGTGTTCTCTCAAAACAGGTATCGCACATTGGACTACAGTTTGCAATTTGGAACTATAAATTCTAGCCCGGTTTAAAAACAACGTATGTGCCATTAGTTTCCCTACGCACATAGGTACGTATTTTTCCAGAAGAGACAGAATTTATGGTTCTAAATTGCAAAATGAAGTCCCATTTATCTTCCAAAAGTCGTGTTCATAAGGTTTTCCGGTACGTCCGAGGCGATTCCTCTCGGAAAGTAAACAAACATCGATAAATCGAGTAAAATTCGCTAAAATACGAGTTTTTTTTTTTACTCTCTGTAAAAACAGAGATGCGACAGTATAGAAGCACACTTCAGCAGTGTATTTGTGAAAAATTTCCTCCGATAACACTAAACTAAAGCTAAATGAGACTAAGAGCGAAATATCGCATTCGATAAGTCAAGTTGAATTGGAATTTTCCCGTTAAGTCTCGATGGGCTTTAATTTAAGGTTCCCGGAAGAGAATTTTCACCAGTAGACTGCTGAAGTACGCTTGTACGCTGTTGCATCTCTGTTTCTTCAAATAGTGAAAAGCAAAACTATTGATGTTTATTTACTTTCTGGGAGGAATCACCTTAACCTTAACTTAAGCATTTATTGATGTGTGCTCTTGCCGAGATATTATTCAGCTCTTTTGAATTTTCTTCCCGGAAGTGTCATCCAAATTATCAAAATATAGCATATAGTCCTGTTTTGGAAACAATCAATGCCTGAAACAAGAAGAGGCTATTCGGACAGCTGCCTTCAAAATTCGTCCTTTTCAAAATATACTTTTGGCAAAATTTTCTTCAGTAATATCTTCATTTAACAAAATACTGATATCTTCCTTTTGTGTTTTGTCATACTTGTCTAGATTTGTTAAATACGCATCTTGTTGCCACAATAAATCATGCGGTAAATAGTCTAAGAGCAATTTTAGCAACATCAGTACTTTCGTGCAAAAAAAATAAATATGAAAATGGAAATGAGAAGTATATAAAACACGATTTTATCAATTTATACAAAAAATGTAATTCTTTTTGTGGTTCAGGTGACTGTCATTAATCAAATATTTTCTTTGTATTTAATCTTTAGAAGGAAAATGCAAAACCTATGACATTAATCTAATGAAAGATTCTGAACGATTGAGGGATTGTATTTTGGACTTGATAATTCTTCGTAGGTAGATGAAACTGATTAAATATGGTTTGTTATTCAACTCCTAATCACCTCAGCAGAATGTCTGATACTTATTTTAAAAACAAAAATTAATACAATTTAAAAGTACAATTTGCAGGTTTTTAAATGACCGAAGATTTTCTCAGAGTTCTCATACATAGGCTGTCCAAAAAGTACCGAGACTGGTTCCATAACTCAAAAACCATGATAGCTAGAGGCTTGATCTTGGTTTCATTTGAAAGATCAACTCAATATCTATCGATTAAGACCAAGATCAAAACTTTTGGTCAAATATTTCAAAAGTTACAACACAGTCTGTAAACAAAATATCTGGACCCCCTACCGTTTTTTATGACTATTTTATCTTGCCGGGAACACTCTCTAAATTATTAATGATCAGTGCACGGTTCTTTTGCAACTAATCATGGCAAAACCTAATCAATTTGGGGACACTGTCAAGCCGTCGTCGTCCGACTACAGGCGTACGAGTTCAAAATCCACGGGGAAAGAATGAACCGTCGGTCAGCCACCCTCAAAAAACCCGGGAAATTTTCAGCAGTTGTTGACAGTTCACAGTGCGTGCGTGGTCTACGCTGCAGATAGTGAGTGATTTTGTTTCTGTGATTTTTGATACCATCATGGGAAGAGATAAAATAGTGGTATCAAAAATTTCGAACACAGAAACAAAATCACTCACTATCTGCAGCGTAGACCACGCACGCACTGTGAACTGTCAACAACTGCCGAAAATTTCCCGGGTTTTTTGAGGGTGGCTGACTGACGGTTCATTCTTTCCCCGTGGATTTTGAACTCGTACGCCTGTAGTCGGACGACGACGGCTTGACAGTGTCCCCAAATTGATTAGGTTTTGCCATGATTAGTTGCAAAAGAACCGTGCACTGATCACTAATAATTTAGAGAGTGTTCCCGGCAAGATAAAATAGTCATAAAAAACGGTAGGGGGTCCAGATATTTTGTTTACAGACTGTGTTGTAACTTTTGAAATATTTGACCAAAAGTTTTGATCTTGGTCTTAATCGATAGATATTGAGTTGGTCTTTCAAATAAAACCAAGATCAAGCCTCTAGCTATCATGGTTTTTGAGTTATGGAACCAGTCTCGGTACTTTTTGGACAGCCTATGTATTTACGATTTCTCAAAATAATACCCCTACGTGAATCTTAAATCGTCAAAAGAGATAGCATCTTCAAAAATTTAGCATTACGAATGAGTAATAGTGTCGTTCTATGGAAAAAAATATGAGAATATTAGCATGAATTTGACTTCAAATAAAAAAGACACCAACGATTATACATATACAAAATTTATAGCTGAAGAGCTTAATTTTTAAGGAAAATGGAACCGAAAAAATGAAGAATCTCTCCTTCTGATGATAGAATCCTCGAGAAACTGTATATCAAACGCTGTTTTGATCAAATTAAAACACTTACAAAAATTTGAAAGATGTCCAGGTGCCTTTCAGAAAAAAGAGGATTCAAAGCTGTTCATTCAGACTGGTTCCATAATACATAACATGAAGTGGATTTTGTATTGACCATAGAATGTTTTAAAAGTATAAAATAGTCACTGAGATGATTTCATACTAGAAAGGTTGTGCACAGTCCAGTTTTGTCTCTAAACCCGATCCACAATTGAAGTGTCTAATTGTAACTCTCTTTTTCAGGCAGAAAAAATTATTTAATCGTGCATTCTTGCCGTACATAACGGCGTTACATTTTGTCACAACTGCATCAGCCACAATCATGACTTTTGGAGCCATTAACGTAAGTACTGAATTGACCTCATGCCTCAATAGATTTTTTTCATGGTAAGAAAATAGTTTAAGAATGATTGAGCATTAAGTAAACACAATGTATTTCAATCCGACAATACCAATGAAATAATTGCTATTTCATCTTTAACAACCAGTAAAAAAGCTTTAACAGTTCGCTAATTGCGCAACCCCACCTGCAACACGGCAACAAGTGATGATTTTATCGCATAAAATACGATACTTAAGCCCCCTGGTAAAAATTGGCAGTAGAATCTGTGTTCCAAAATACCATAGACCTACAGCTGGCTGTAAGATTTCCAATAGCTTCTATAGACTGCAACACAATTTCTTATTGCCTTTTATAGCCGATGGTGATTAATCAACAGCCTGGCGATAAAGTGTATGCTAAACCTTACTAATTACGGATGCCAGGACTTAGTGAGTTTTTGGACTACCGCTCTCTTTTAGGGCCGAAGTATCTTGATTTAATTTGCGAGGAAAGCTCCGTACTTTTGAAGGATGCCTGCAATTCCTAATATGTTGGAGCGCCTTCAATTTCGTATGATACTGTGCAATACCTCTGGTGTGAAAAAGTTGCTTCAAGCGCAGCGGTACGCTGCGGCGCGGGCGCGGCGGGCGGGCAGCCAGCGCTGAACGCGTATTGGCGCCTTCGAACCTAACAGGGATACTTCACGCATTGCGCAATGCGTGAAGTATCCCTGTTAGGTTTGTAGGCGTCAGTGCGCCGCCGCTCCGCTTTGTGTTAGGCTCTAATATTTAATATCGCGGAGTCAACGTTTTTCAACTCATGACTTTGAATGTTTGCACACTCTGTATGGATTATTTTCATTTTAATTGATGAAAAAAAATATGTAGTAAAGGAAAATATAATAAGCGTTTTGTAAATATTAAGGTGATTCCGTACAAACTTAAGGATTTACAAAGCACAAGAATGTCTGCACAATTTCTTATAGCCTTTCATAGCCGATGGCGAAAAAGCAACAGCCAGGCGATAAAGTGTAAAGCCCGGCGAAAGGAACTAGGGGAGACCGGGGTTATGTTGGCCACGGGGCTATGATAACCATCGTGAGAATTTTGTAGAGGAAAACGTAAATTTGATGTTTTGATGAGAAAAAAGGTTGGCAGCGATGTAGACTAACAATTCAAAATATCAACATCGATGGTGTCCCCCTCTGTTATGTTCTGTGCTGTAACATTCTTGTTTACCTTCGAAAATAGCCCGAAAATGCGATTTTTTTAATTTTGGATTTTGTTTGCTGTGGCGAGTATTTATTTTGTATATTATTAATCTTTGTTTCTATTTGAAGTAGACCCCTTTCCTTTGATTTTAGTGTATGGATTTATGGCTTTTGACTCCTTGTTTCTCAGTTGGATGACTTTGATTTGAGGTGACCTCAATCGGGGCTATGTGGACCATGTTTCTGGGGCTATGTTGACCTACTAAGAAAACATACATTTTATATTTTTTTTGCGTAAGGTTTCAAATCCATTTTCTTTGAGTTTAAAACGGTCCTATATAGTGGGGAAGTAGATCTTCTCATTATTTTTTAAGTTGCTTTTCACGCCAACTCACTTATTAAATTTGATACTGTTCTTTAAAAAAATTTTTTTTATTTTTAAATTTTCAGCTCCAAAGGTATTGAGTTTCACAAACATTACGAAAGATAAGTGTAGGGGCATAATACTAAGCTTTTTAAGTGCAATTACAATCAACTGAACAAGGTTAACACAGCTTCCTTACAGGTGGCTAACTTGGCCCCGGGGGTGGCCAATACAGCCCCAAGCGGGGGCTATGTTGACCAAAATGGATTTTCTTTTAAAAACGCATGCAACTCACAAAATTAAAGTATTTTGTACAGTGTTTTCAGTTGATTTTAATTTTACACTGTATGCTTAAGGATTAGAGCATTAAAGAAATGACATTCTATTCTTCTGTTTCTTCAGACACAAGTTTTAAAAAAATCTGGTCAACATAGCCCCGGTCTCCCCTATAGCCCGGCTGTATAATTTTTTATCGCTTCGCTCCGCTTTCTTTAACCAGCTATATGATTTTCTATCGCCCTCTTCAGTCGGCTATAAGAACTCCTATGGTATTTTGAAACGCAGCTCCTATCGCCAACTTTCACCAGGGCCAGTCTGCCTTCAGAAAAATAGGTAGGCAAAGTAAGCTTCTTGGAAGCTGATAAAGTCGCTTTTGGCCGCCTGCTGTCGCTGCACAAGGCGATGACCGAGTAGAATCTAAAATAGCTGCTATTACCCTAGACAGTCTGTACTTCCCAAAAAGTGAGAGTGAATGTTTGATAATCCCAATATACTTCCTACACTTTCAGATTGAGGTGTATGGTCTTAATTAATAAACACAAGGGTTTTTATTTTCTTTTCCCTTCTTTCTACGCCCAAAAATACTTTATGCCCATATTTTACCAATATTATGGATGTCTACGGTAAGGAAAAATAGAACAAGGTTATGATGTGAAACTTTGAATGAGAAGCTTGTATAACCGGCAAAAAACCAATGTACTATTTAATTTGTGAGAGCTTAAAATAAACTCGGTTTGATCCTTTTTCAAGCCTTTTCTTACAGTTTTTGACATCGATTATATTTTGAATAGCTATTGATTTATTTATTTCTTCAATCCTTCGTTTTTCATTTAATCCGCTTCTCAGGAGATACGTAGTAACGGCAAAGTTACCATGAACGCGCTGAACAACATGTCATACTGCGGCACCAGTTTTGGATCATGGTTAGCTTTAAGCTACTGTGCAAATCGTCTTCAAGAGGCGGTAAGTTAAGCTGCTTCATAACAGATGACGGAAATAATTATTCCCTTTTCTTCTTTTCACTGACATGTTTCTGATTCGATGAGAGCTTGCATTGAAAAAAATGAAATAGCGTTCTTAAGAAAACCTTCCTTTACCTTGCGAGTTTTGAGATGGAGGGAGGGAGGAGGGAGAGAGTGAGAAAAATCAATTTTTTAAATTTTAATTTATAGTTAATTTCTACTCAAAATGCATTTTCAATTAATGTTTTGCAAATTTCAACGAATAATAATATAGAAAAAGGCGCATAAACTATCATGTAATGTTTTATACCTGTTTCTCAGCATGATCGCCTCCGCTACTCCTTGTGGGAAAGTGATTGGACGTTAGGAGGTAGAGAATTCAAACAAAATTTTCTCAACTGCGAAACTCTCCTGTGTTATCGCATGCCGTTGAAAGCCTACAAGTTCTATCAGATTAATTTGCACTCGTTTACAAGAGTAAGTGAAAACTATATTGCATTCAATATACTCACTATAAAAAGAATTCAACGTACCTCACCATGACTTGTCTCTAAAACACATTTTTAAGTGCATTGGCCTGTTAATTAAAATATACTTTTTTTTATTTCGAGAAAAATAGGTCTCAGTTGAAAAATGACATGAAAGCTCACCAGATAAGTGAAGACGAAAAAATTATCCTCGAGCATTGTTCAGTTGCCATACGTTACATTTTAGGGACATGTTAACGCTACATAATCAATTAACCGATAAGCGTTATACTTAACAAGATCTCTTACCAGACCGTTTCACTAATATCTTTAAATGTTTTGTTATTAAGGAATGGTATATTTCAGAATTTCTACAATGTGTGGTCTGTCATCGCATTCCTGTACCAGGTGTCGGGGAAACAACTAAGGCGTAATTCCACGGCATAAATTACCTGTTTAATTGTACGTCTCATCAACCAGTCACTCCGAGTCTCAACCGACGCACCGGATGATGGTACAAAAAGTCAGACTTTACAGAAAAAGTTTTGAATTCGCTTTTCAACTGGGCATCTTCGAACTCTTCATCCAAGTTGATTTCAATTTCTACAGGTCTTCAGGGAAATGAAATTAAATAAGACGCACCGACCCGCTGAACTTCTTTGTTCATTACAAATAAGTTGTTACAGAGATTTTCAATACAAACTGCCCTCTTTTCGAATATTAAAGACTCACAATAATTAATGTTACATTCTCTGCATTTTTACTCTTTTTTCTACCTGTTAGCCCATATATATTTTTTTTACCACAAAAAGATCCAGGGCCAGATTTAGGGAGTGACCACATGGACTGCGGCCCATGGCGGAAAATTTAGGGGGCGGCAAATTTTGCAATTTTTCAAAATACAGGTATATAAAAAAATCTGATTCAGAAAACGAGAAAAGGGGACAAAATCTCTCATATCCCGAGAGTATAGTAATTTCTAATTTTGTCGTCTTTCGGTAATACAAGAGACAGAACCTTTAATTAGTCGAGTTAAGAGAGAAACCAAACACGGAGTTTGACCTGAAGCGGCGCGGCGCAGAGAGCAATGACGAGGACTTGATGAGATGAAAAGGAGCAGCCCTTGACGCGGCGCGGCGCGGCGCACAGTGGGACGAAATGGGTAAAACCTCGGACATGGGGTGTTCTCATGTTTTGCATAAAGATGTGATGGAATGTATTCCCAAGGATCCATATTATATGGATCTAGTGTTGGTTTGATGATTTTTTCAAATGCTTTTGCCCCCTGGACTCCTGAAGTTGACATTTTCTGAAATGGCCGATTTCGCTCTGTTTTCTGAGGTCGGTTTCCATACCTGCCTCTTCGAGTGGCAATAATTGACACACATATGAATGCTTGGATCTTATTCTAGTGCGTATGAGGAACATTTTTCACTATTAAAAAGTTAAGTTTACTCAATTCTATACGTTGTAATGTCTGATCAAAGATGACCCTTCCGAAAATAAGAAAATAAAAGTTTGAATAGACTTTTAAAAATTTCGCCGCATTTCGCCGTCCAATCATGCATAAGGCGTGTTCCAGTGATCCCTCAGGATGAGGAATCCGTCGTATTTGGCTGCCACCAGCTGCCACTTTGGGAGTTACATCGATTTTTGTCCGAAAAAGTGAGAACGGATTTCGCTGTTTCTCTACATCTTGCTGGATTATCTTGGCGTCTTAATACACTCAGTAGGATTTTCATTTTAAAACTTGATGAACTCACGGTATTTTCATCGTAGAATTCAATTTTGCCCTTACTTTTGCCCATTTTTTGGCCAAAATTCATCATTTGATAGGTTTGCGAACTCGCAATCGAGGCAGGGAAACAGAGCTGTTTTTGTTTTTATCTTGTATGATTGTTTGGCATTTTAAGGAAAGAATAAAAATGTTGAATGTTCTATCGATACCTTTGAATGAATCATTCATCATAGTAGGGGTTACACCCCCTGACCACTTCGCAGCCCGACCTCCCGAAGCGCTTGACGCTTCAGGCGTGGTATAGATAAAATCCTATACAAAGCGTTGGAAGTGTCCCACCTGATTCTGAGATATCGTGATACGTGATATGAGATGGACCGATTTACCGTGCAATTTAATCTCGTTGACAGTGTTGATCGTTTAATTTTCCGTGTTTCGTGTTATTCCGTGTTCCGTGTTTTCTGTTTGTTTAGATATAATTCCTCAAAAAAGAAGAAATCAAAAGTTCTGGATTCTCAGGCCATCCACCGCGAGCTTTTGATTTCAGATCTTCATGAAGATAGCGGTGTCGATCTTGATGAAAGCATTTAAAAAAAAAAAAAAAAAAAAAAAAAAAAAAAAAAAAAAAAAAAAAAAACCCTCGTACATTGATATCTTTCTATTAATATTTTAAATCTCTAATTTTATCTCTTGGAATCATATAAAATTGGAATGGTAATAGGTACCATATTTTTTCATAATAGATATAGAAATATGATCATTCATTACATTGGAGAAATCACATAGTATCGATAAAAATTGCTTCCTTTTGTCTTTCGATCGAGCAATTAAAATATAAGTCACATCAAATTTTTATTTCTCAATGAAAATATCACAGGAAATCAATAGTTGCAACATGAAATGTCAATCGGAACAGATAAAATCTCTGCGTAAATTTGTGTGTGCATTCCGATTGATTTTGGAATAAAATCCTTCAGAAGCATGTATGCATGTGAAAAAAATAAAAAAATTAAGCTCAAAAATTGGTTCTATGATGAAAGTATAATCGTGCATCAACGATTAAACACGTATTTTTTACCAGAACGAGTTAATTCTATCTTCGAACAACTTTTCTTTTCACATTTCTACCAGAAGTTAAAAAAAACCAAAGTAGTGTAATTAAATTAACATATAAAAACAATTCTAATGTCAAAAATGAATTCTACGTTCAAAATACCACACTTGCACCAAGTTTCAATACGAAATTCCGACAAGAATGAGTAAAATTTATCTTTAAGCAACTTATCTTTTTATGTTTCCGCCGAAAGTTTGAAAACCCCCAAAAATCGCGCGTTTGCGTTAACATATCAAGAAAAGTAAGGTCAGATATGAATTCTACGATCAAAATACCACAAGCCTGCGAAGTTTCAACACGAAATGCCCACAGGAACGCGTAAAATTTATGTTTGAGTAACTTATCTTTTCACGATTCTACTGAAAGTTAGAAAGGACCCCCAAAATGATGTATTTCCGTCAATAAATCGGGTGAAGTAAGGTCAAAAATGAAATCTACGATCAAAATACCATAGGATGCCCAAGTTTCATCACGAAATGCCCATTGGAACGAGTGGAATAGTCGAAACAAGTTGGGGAGCAAGGCGATGACCGGGCATTCCTATGCTTCGCTCCACCGTGCGGCGGTCGGCATGTAACACATTAGCGCCTACATGACTGCATGAATACTTCACGCATTGCGTCAAACACAGTGCGGTCAGCAGCCGTCGGCAAGAAACGCATAGCACCTACAAGACTGCATGAATACTTCACGCATTGTGCCAAACACAGTGCGGTCAGCGCGGCGCGGCGGTGGAAATTAAAACTTTTAAATCACATTTATGTTTGTTCTTTCATAATTTTTTCTTTCATTTCTCATAAATGGGAGGCCTTGTTCACATAGAGATAAGTTTACGGAACTTAACTTCGCGCAAAGTTCATTGAAATTTTGCTAGTGTTGACACGACTTTCAATAGAAATGTGCCCAACTAGATTAAACGCGTCTTATGCACCCCCCCCCCCTCCGGCACGTTCACTTGATGGTTTTTAATGATGTTTCAAAACGAATGAGAAGGGGGCGGCAAAATACATGCGGCCCATAGGTGACAAGTGGGTACATCCGGCCCTGAAAATATCCAAGTCGGGTCAAATTCATCAGTGTTTAAACAAATTGATTTTGATAGTTTTTGCAGTATTATCTATGTTATTCCTAGGTTTTTGAAGGTGTGAATTTTTTTTGTTGAAATTTTCTCCTTTTTTGTAACCTACTGTCGATTTCTCACCTCTCTTCCCTGTCTTTTTCCGCTCATTCTCCGCGTGTAACTCTCCCAAAAGAAATAGCCAGGTCAATTTTTCTAGGGATAGTCGTCAAAAAAACGAATTCCCTTAAACGAAACAACCCTCGCCAAGTTACTAATTTTTAGACGTGTCCCGTCCAGAGCGATTGAGAATCTCTAATTGTTTTTCTCTCTCTTTTTAAAAAAAAATAATTATTGATTTGGTCTATGACATATTTTGAGCTAACTGAACTTTAAATTTTCTCAAATATCAAAACTTAGAAACACGTCAACGCGCGTTGATGACGGCGCAGCGATACCACTATTCATGCTTCATGCATGTCCGTATTGCATCAGCAAAATTGAAGGCGCGATGGCACGAAGTGTGAACTTGCGATGCTCCGCTCTCAGCTGCCAGTGAGGTGTCGCTCAGATTCGTTAGAAAAGATAAAACACGAGGTCAGAGTCTCTTCTATCTTTGGCTGTGTTGATATCCGATTATTCCCCTTTTTTCTTCTATTTGATTTTTGATTCTTTTATTTTGACGTATTTGTAGACCCCTATCTAAACCTCGTATGCACCAGCCCAATAAAATCTGCAAGTGTTATTAGCGAGCCGTGGGTCAATCTAGCCGTTGATGGGTTATCTTATTTTATAAAGGATGGGTTTCCCCGCCCAAGTCAATGACACTAAACATTTGAAAATCATGTGCCCATCGGTCGTAAGCGAATGTTAGAACACTTTCTGAATGTAGATATACAAACAAATATACAAACGTTACTTACCAAGCATGTTTGCCATCGGAGCTTCATCTCTAAACGAATAAGATTGAAACTGAGCCATTCTTTTCTTTTCAGAAAGTTCTGCAGTCAAGATAAAAGCACATCAGCCCCATCTCAGAAGTTCTTCAAAATAGCTTTATTGAACTCTCACTGGTTCTGGTTTTTTCATCTCTTAAAATACTGCAACCACCTCCAGACACTGTATGAATCAAACCGTTCCCCATAAAACCCCATAAACTAAAACAAAAAATTATTTTAGGTCGGACAGGAAAATTGGGCTTTGACGTAAGGTATACCATAATTGATGGTTCAAGCTTAAGGAAATGATCTCATAAGGAGTTTTCGGCAGGGTACGCAATATACATGAAGCTAACTGTTTAACTATTCGACGTGCGTGTTTTACACACAAAATAGTGAGAGCTATATGCACGCCCTTTACTCACTCAACGATTCAAAATTACCATGAATGAGGCTTTATTTCACATGATTGCGGAACTAGCTTTAAATACATACATTTTCCGAATGAGAATGAGTAATAATCATTTGTCTAATCAATAATGGGATACATACTGCAGTCACCAGTCTTGATTTATTGCTTAAGAGGTAGTTTGTCAGTCATTTAGAGGATAAAATATGGTTTGGTGAAGTTACGGTACGTATCTTACAATCCATAGACTTGAATTTTAACATTTGAGCGCTTCAAATATTTTTATATTCATAGGAATTCTCGTATACGTACAATATAATTTTTGTTTAATAAATATCTAATATATTATGACGACTTTGGTAATCTTTTTAACCAAAATCCTTGGTTAATCTTCCAGATTATCCGAGCGTTGAGAGTTTCATGAATGAGTCGTCAATCTTCCCATTTTTGCTTTCTTTCTCTTCCTGATAATCCCTTTTTCTACCTTTTTTCTCTTTTCCCCCCTTTCGCTATCGTTTTTCCTTTCCTCCATATTTTTCTGTTTATCCAGACTACATTTTTTACCCATCCTCTCCCTCTCTCTTCCTCTCGTTTTTTCTACAGAACCACATTCGAGTTATGTTTGGTTCAAGATTAAAAGGAAGGTCGAAATCGTCATAATTGAGACAACTTCTTGGGAGGAAAAACATAAGCACTGAGTTGCATAATATTTAGACAAAGTTTAACAGAGAGGAACCAAATTTTGGAAACAATAGTCATAAACCCATTTAGTCACATAGCTTCTCCTTTCAAGAACTCGAAATTCAGGAATAGCGTAAAGCTTAAGAAATTATAAATGAATTAAAATTTACTCTCATCTTTGAACTTTAAAGAAATAATCAAACTTCAACCTCGTTCTTCTTGGTATCAACTTGCCACAGCTTGATTCTCCCCCTTAGCTTACTTTATGACAATACTTTATTGGCTTCCTATATGCTCTGAGCTCCAATAAAAGTTTCAAATTTTTTAAAAAAAAATTAACCGTTTTTACTTTTCAGATCAGCCGGTATTATGGAACAAAACTGGAATGAAACATGCTTAAAGATTAATCTAAATAGTGTTCTGGGGAGAACTTCACGACCAAAAAATAAATAAGAGCTGCTCGTTATACTATCATTGCTTTCAATGGACATGTCACGTAAGAAATGTGCGTGGCAGGACAAAATCGTTAATTTCCACCTGAGAGGGGTTACAGGGATCAGGGAAGTGGATGGCGTGGATGATTTTCTCGGCAGGGTCATTCGTAAAGTGCACGTAGTGATGTGTTTGCCCATTTTAATTTTTGCGGCTCTAGAAATTTGGGGAGTGCTCTTGTCTTTATTGAACTCAAAAGAAGTGGTGTTCCAGAGAGTAATTCTTTATTCGCTGTTCTGCTCACTCATCAGCGCTGACTTGGTCGCATTTCAAACAATGCATCTACAACAATCTAGGTCAATAAAATTAATAAAATTTCTCTTTTATTATTATTCCATTATTGTTAAATGGACGTATTTTTGCTAATGGAAACCAGAGACTGGTGGGAAAGAAGCAGTGTGCTCGTTTGTTGAGCGCCTTAAGAGTGAATGGGAAGTCTAGAGCACCAGTGACGTCATCGTCGATGACGCAACAGAAACGAGAAGATCGACGGTGGGGCTCTTTAACAGGATTTTAACTTCTCTTAACAGGAACATTAACAGGAGCCGTTCAGACTCTAATAAGGTTCCTAAGCGGAAATGTCGCTGGCAGAAACACACAAATGAGGACGTCGAAGCGTGCATGAAATTTTTAGCATGTAATAAGGATAGTGTTTAAACCTCCCATGTAGCAGAGTTTCCAAAAATAACAATTCGATAGAGATAAATGGCAATTAAATAGCTGATAAAAATTTTAAAATTGAGTGATGAAAATAGTCAAAAATAGTTCTAAAAAACAGCGATCTCAAAGTGATTAATAGCTATTTCGTATTCAAAAATCAAACATGACTATTTTTGGCAAATTTGTATTCACATGTAAATTATAATTTGTATTTAATAAAAGTTTTGTTGCAATAAATAGACGCAGTTAATTTGACTACAAATAGCTTATTTATCACTATCAATCTTGGGATCGTGCTACATGGGTGTGATTAACATGAACCAACGAAAAAAGAATTCAGAAATAAATTGTAGTACGATTGCCATTCGCATTTAGTATTAGACACGAATAGTAAATCCTTATTACCCATCTTAAAAACTTACATCACCATACAGGGTGATTCAAGACTAAGCGGCCAGACTGCAGGAGCCGAAACACCCCCAAACCCCCTCTTTAAATTAAGATGTCGATTTTTTTTCAGACAATTTATGAATTCAGGGCATAAAAGTATAGGAGATTATAAATATTCATGAGATTAGATCCACAAAAACTATTTTCTTTCTGAAATTTTAGTAGGGCCGCAGCTCCGACTGGGGCATTTTTGGAAACAACTTTATAAAACAAAAGTCTTATTTTGACCCACAGAACACGCTCCTGTAGTCTGGCCGTTTAACCCTGGATAACCCTGGATTTTAAGAATATTGACTGCTTGTTTTTACTCATCGTGCTGATGACACTTTTCAGATTCGTTACGTGCCTACGTAATATCTTGGACCGAGATCTTCACTGCCTGTCAGGCCGAGCGGATAAATTCCTGTGGTACAAAGACAGATCCACCAATGTATTCCTCGTGTTCATGACTTGTAGCATTTACAGTGTGGGTGTATTCACTGGGATCGTCTCCCCGCTCGTGAAGTCTTATGTGGCCGCCGACAAATGGTTCGTTGTGTTACCATTGTGGTACCCGGTTGACGTCACTTCGTCCAGATGTGTTCACTGGTGTGCCTTTGTCTGGGAGTATGTCATGATCTGGTACACCTGTTTTCTGTATGCATCCATAGATGTGTTGTATTTGTACATTATAATGAGCACTCGTGTCAAGTTTGAGGCGCTCGGTCAGTTTCTGCGCGATGACGGTGGAGGCAGAATATCTCCGTCTCAGACATCTTGGAGAGGACCCGCCATGTTCGAAGAAGGTAAAATGGCTGTATAATTACAAACTAATTGGACGTGTTTCTGCTAAACGGAACTAAGCACCAAATGTAGTTTCTTTTATGGATTTTAGAATCCCGGATAGCGCGTTCTGTCAAACGGAACTAAGCGCCATGGAAGCGCATTGTGAGTTTAGGACGGAGCGAGCATCGCGTTCCGCAACACCCGCCAATCCAAGCCCCCCTCTCCCTTCCTCTCCCTATGGCGCTTAGTTCCGTTTGATAGAAATACGTCCAATTGTTCATTTTTGAGTTTTATCTTCTTTTTTTCTTTTTTTTTAATAAATCATTTTTGCATACATAATAAGCATTTGAAGATCAACCAGCTGAGGTCTCAAATATGATTACGTGCATGCGTGTATATCAGCAGACCAAAAGAGGTATTTGGCTGAAGAGGTACTTAGGATTTCTGGGTCCGTAGACGCAGTCTGTGATGCGGGCCCCCCTAGGTGCCCATCTCCTCGGAGAGGGGGAGTCAGTGGAACTAATGGAGCTGAGATTGATGTCATTAAGTAGTATTCGATTTGGTTGTATTCAGTGGTTAGAGCAATTTTAAGTGTGTCATGCATGTTATTCTTAGCAAATTTTGCCGAAGTATTTGATGGATGTAAGTCTAAACACACGAGCTCATAACAAAAAATACTCTAACTGAGAAACAATAATACCTATTTACTTCTGAGATCCCGAAAAAGTCAAAAATCTAGGTCATGGGTCAATTTTTGTCTCCTTACAATTTTCTTTTTTTAAATTTTTTTTTTTTAAATAAGTTCCGAGAAGAAAAATTAGTAAAATAAAGTTTGGATTTTTGGCTCACACAATTTTCTCCCCTTAAAAAAGATTTTCTTTTTTCCGCAGGAAAACAAGCAGAATGGACGTTTGACCTAAGTTCCGTGACCGATGATAGGTTTAATAATATTGAGGACTTACAGCACGAAAAATTAAGACGAGGTCTGCAGGACTGGCAAAAACTGAAAGGGTACTCCTGGTTATTTCATTACTCAAAGTGTCATCTATGATGGTGGAATGGAAGGACTTTATCAGCTAATGACCTACATAAAAAAATTATCATATTGTTTCGAGTATTTCTAGCATGGTAATAGCATGATAGCCCGAGCAACTAGTTGGTGCTTGCGATATTTTTACTCTAAAAAAGCCACGCCTTTATTACGTTGAATATGTTTGTCAAGATTGGCAAGTGAATTCTTTAGTCTCCTGACAACAGAATTGCGGTCTCAAAATTCGAGAAGAATGACGAGTAGCTGAAAAAATGGAACCAATCGTTGTGAAATAGCGCACGTCGTTCTGACACAAAATATGATGGCTATTGAATCACCAATCACCTTAAACTATTCAGGAAGAGGAAATAAAACGATAATTATTAAATAAAAAATAACGAAAAGAAGAGTTGAGGGGTAACAGGAAGAGGAGCTTAATTGCAATGCGAAATTTCAAAATATCACTCGACACCAATTTTTTTAATTATTCCCTAGCGTAAATATTACCTTGCGGTGAGCTAACCATCACCTTGCGGCAAGGTATCGGCCTATCCATCCTCTCCGAGCCCTATCCGAGCCCTCGCCAAGCCAGTTCAAGGAACTCGACGACCGGGATTAAAACCGTATGACAACACTGTAGACCCAAATTCAGACGCAGGGCTTGAAAAAGGCGACATTGCATCGGGAAATACCCCGTGTTGGGTACGATTTTCGTCTCCAGCGTTGCCATGCATAATTATTCCCAGTCGTTAAGTTCCACGAACTGACCCGGCGAGGGCTCGGATAGGGCTCGGTGAGGGTGGATAGGCCGATACCTTGCCGCAAGGTGATGGTTAGCTCACCGCAAGGTAATATTTACGCTAGGGGTGGAATATTTTATTGGAAAATTCTAAAAATTCTGCGTCAAACCGCAGAAGAAATCCATTAAAAAAATTCAAAAGGGAATTTATAAGCGTAGGGTGGGTAAAATAAATATATTTTTGAATGAAACTTTGCAATGTTGCATTGCAATTAATGTCCTTTGGCCGTCATCCCTTCATTTATTGGAAACGTCTGTTAGCAAGTTACTGGAAACTTTTCTAAGAGTTGCCATTCCGGGCCCCGCACTTAACTTTTGCGGATAACCTTGATTGCCACCACGTAAATGTTGAAATCACCATCTCGAAAACAACGTTGAAACAATCGCACAAACAGCTCCAAAAATAGATACAATTATTTTAATGGGTTAGCACCACAGCAACATGTCAAAGCCCACCCGTCAATTCCCAATTTGAGCGCTTTTTTTTGTTTCTCAAAACAGGCATGCTAAGCTTATTCCCGAGATTTTCAAACCATACTTCGCCGCAAGTTTCTCAATAGGAATGGTTGCGAATACAGTTATGGCCTACGCAGTAGTTTACGTAAGTATTCACACTAACCACAGCAACATTAAAATTACCTCTCCTCTTTGAAGCATGAGGATACCGCCTTTTCGCTAATATTTCACTTGATTTTTCCTCCAAAATACGTATTCAAGAAGTGTCCACAAGTACGTTATCGTAAAAGAAAAAGGATATCAATGAAAAAAATTGCTGACTATTCATTTTTTCATTTTTAGTTCCTAATGTTGTGTTGAAAAAATGAAGGATGAATATGTGTTAGGTTTTTTGTAAAACAGGATTTTTTCAGAAAAAATTGAAAAAGTGTTGAATGGAATAACAGCGCTTTTAATTTGGACGCCTCCATGCCTTATTAGCGCCACCAAGCCTGCAGGAATACCTGCGCGTACACCACGGTGCGCGCTCAACTATGTTAGCGCCTCCAAGACTAGAAGAATACTTCACGCATTGCGCGTTCACTACTGTCCGCGCTTTAATCGTTGCCAGACGTACTGCGATGTACACCATTTCTGACCACTGCACAGCTCGAGCCTGCAATCCTAGGAGCGATGGATCGTAGAGATTTTGTACCCCTGAATGATGTCCTAAATTATTGAGCAATTGAGGCATTTTTCGGTTAAACAGCGTATGAGGCTTGCATTGCTGCTGTGATTGTGCAATGTTTTATAACGTTGTCGGCAGATAAAATTCATTCACAATCGACTTAGTTTCTTAAAAAAGTGAGGAAAAACTTGAAGCAAATTTAGGGAAGAATTCATATAGAACCATGTTGCACAATCTTAGCAGCATCGGAAGTCTCATACGCCCTTTTACCGAAAAATGCCTCAATTTGATTCGCCTCGGAGATTGCCCGTCTTTTTCTGACTGTCTATCGTTACACCAAGAATATTTATGTAGCGAGGACATCATCGGCCGATCCCTTGAGTTCTCGTTCTAGAGAGAGATCACTGTACATTCAGTCGTTTTTAATATTGAATCAATGCATTTCATTAGCGCACTAAGTATGCGCTTTGCAACATCCCTCCTCTTTATCCGTCATGACTTCGTAAGAGTTGTATTTGATCAATAGGAATTGCGGCATTCCGAGTCGGTGGCAAAGGCAATAAGTGAATCTGCCATGTATATTGGATACGTTCTAGCAGCATGTTGGCACTTGGGCTCAATAAGTTACAATGCAACGGTGCTGCAAGACACTGTGAGTATTTTCTTACATGCGCCAATGAATTAAATATTTGTGTCAGGAACGAACTGGCTCACGGAGTGAGCGAGCGATTGTCTCTTAAACTTCAATAAAAGCGATTCTCATGGGCCCGTATTATTGGAAATTTTCGAAGGTCTCTCTCGGCCTATTCAATGATATGTCGCGTGGCCTTTCATGACAGCGTTCGAAGTTTCTGATAGGGTCATCTACAGTTAAAATCATCTTGCTTTACTTGAGAAGTTTGAGAATAAACTATCTGAGGCCTTCCTAAACCTTATGAAGTTCTTGTCACACCTCCTTGTACCATTTTAAAACGCTTTTATATTGATAGCTGTCCAAAGAAAAAATAACCACCTAAGCATATTTCGAACATGAAATCCAAAATCACAAAATTATTTCAGATTTTAAATAGCGCATCGTATCAAAATAAAACTGTACCTCCTCACAAGGCAAGGAGAAGCGTCAAAATTACAAAAATTGTTCTTGAATATTTGAAAGTAAGTTCCGCAAAATTTTTAACAAAAATGTAGATTAAACTGTTTTCAAAAAATTAAAATAGGAGATGAGATTTTGAAGCACAGAATTTCGATGTGACTGTCTTGCATGGTTCTATCCGTTTGAAAAATTATAACAATATTTAAAATCATTATTTTTATTCTTCTATAGTATGACAATTTAAGACTCTGTTTGTGGGAAGATAGTTGGTACATGGAATCGCTCAAATTTAAAAAACTGTCTCTAAACTTCAGTATGGCCCTGAGTACCTCTTTCAAATTGAAAGCATTTTCCTTCATGCCTGTGGATCTTGAAACTTTCTCACATGTGAGTATACTTTTCGTTTAAAATTCAGAGGCTTCAGAGGCTTCAGAGGCTGTAAACAAGTATAACAGTAAAACCGTATACATATTTCACTAATTTTTCCAAAATTTTTCTTGAACTCATCAAATTATGACTAGATGTGATTAAATCTCTGTTTCAGATGCGCCTCTCCTCTTGCGAGGAGAGGGAGAGCTCATTTCCTAAACGGAAAACATAAACGGAAACATATCGCTAACTGAAGTGCAAGACCACGTTTCTTCATCGCAGGCTTTTAAAATTTTCCCCTCTACTTTATTTTTTCTCAGAAGAGAAACAAGCCAATCTCATAGCTTGAAATTTACGCAAAATATTCTGCTAACAAAGAAAAAAACTCAAGATAGTCTACAAGAAATTACGCAGACTAGTTTTTCAAAGAAAAAATAAAGTCTGGCAGGAAGTCTGCGACTTCGCAAATTGAGACACGTGGTTCCGCACTTTGGCCATCGATATATTGTAAAAATAATTGGAGAATACCACATGTCTTGTGCAAGAGAAAAGTATGTGTACAATCACCACTGATAAGTTGCATATGTGTTTCATTGTCAATTTTTTCGCGAAAAGAGACAATACATTCCTGGCTACACCTTTCCGTTTGATTTCATCCTTAAATTTTCGATCATCAAAACTTTCTCTCACCTATCGATCTATCAATAACATGTGTAAAATTTGACTACATTTTGCGACAAGGAGAGACTATTTTTATCTGATTTTAGATACAGCATATGTACCATTAGTTTACATTGCCTTGCAGATAGGTGCTTTTATGGATACCTAAGCGAGAAATATTCCTCATTATGAAATATATTCGTATCATTGTATGTACTCTCGAACAGCGTTAGATTCACTCTGTTGCAGACATAACATGTAGCTTGAAATTGTATAAACCTACTCACGATATCACGATCGTTGAATATGAATATTTAGTGACTGATTTTTTAAATTTCAGGATACCTTAGCTTAATCATTTAATTGCATTTAGTGTTAAACATTTTCTGCTTATTTTTCCAAATATGAAGAGTTGTTGACTAATTTGATTTTCCTTCTCCGACTTATTTCAGACTATGAACCGGTCCTTCTCTTACTTCTTGTTCCTTCTTCAGCTGGCAACAGCAAAATAACGGGCCAGCTATAATTTTAACAAGTTAAAACATGTAATATATGTTATTTTATAAAAATGTACAATATATGTATTTGTGTTTGATATAAAAACAATGTGAGACATCCAATCATATCGTCGCACGAGGATCTACAACGATGGTGGCCGGATGGCGCTATGACCTCCTAAAGAGACCCACCATTTTAGAGGTCCGCTAAAACTAACCGATTCCCTTTATCATCCTTTCCCTCCCTTCTTCCCTATTACATTGAGATAATGATTTATTGATACAACAGCTCATAAACTTTAAGCACGCTTACGCTATCAGATATAAGATGATCATCAGCCGATCCACCTAGTCAAAGTATGGAAAAAACGGTGGTGGAGCAAAAATGCTGAAAAATCCATTGCTCATACCAGAGAAAAAAGTGCAAAACAATTACTGGTAATATGATTTTCACTGGAACATTTCACGAGTCCTAAATTGCATGTTTTCGGATTGTTTGCATAGATAAGTTTTTAAAGGTTGTCTGAATTTAAAATGTAAAAGTATAAATTTTTCTTTTAAAAATGTAATTAACAACGTAAAAGTTATAGTTTTTGATGATTTTCCGAATTTGTCCAATGAATGGTTCATCAGGAGACAATCCGGTACAAGCTGAATGAACATACATACAGTTACATAATTTTACCCGTCACCTATAATACTGTCGTGTTGAGGGAAAACGTCGCATGAGAGTTGCCAAATTTCCCGCGATAAAACATGTATTTTTGACAAAATTCATGAATATTTTTCCTTGAAATGCAGATATTTTAGATTAAATTGCATACTAAATTGTCTGAAAATTTTGGAAAAATATATTCACAAATGTCCCAGTAATTTCGGTTTTTATCGGAGGAAACTCAACAACGTCTGGAGGATCATACGGCGTTCTTCCTCAGTACGGCCGTATATGGCTAACGTCGCTACAAACAACCAATTACTCAATAAGGGAAACTATTATATTGTTAGGTTTTTTCTACTAAACGAGATTATTCTTCGTGAAGCGGGAACAACGAGTCGATTATTGAATTGCTATCGATCAAGGAATAGCATGGCCAGAATAGGGGCTTATCAAATTAAGGTCATTCAATAAAAATCCAACAATCAATCCGCAGGACATCCCTGATCACCATCTTGAGCCTTTTGACTGAATACGTCTGATCGCTGATGTGCGCTTAGGAAAAACGTTGTACGCATATGAGGACATTGCCAAATTTCCATTGATAAAATATTTATTTTGAAAGCACATTTGTCTACAAATTGCTGTGCAATTTTCAAATACTGCAGACAAAACTGAGGATAAAATTTTGTGAACGATTGGAAGAAAAACGTTAACAAGTTCCTTGGAAATTTGTGTTTGATCAAAAGAAATTTTACAACATCTGAAGTTTTATACGGAGTTCTTTCCCATAGCACGGCAAATAACAAATGTAGGTCAGTCGGCTTTGGGATCTTGATTTTACCTGAATATCTTCATGCCTAAAATAGTGCTGTTGTAGGTGTTAATACAGCCAGACGCCCACAGACAACGTGTGCACACGTCATAATGGCCGCCTCACGTGATATCAAGGATTTTGACTCAACTAGAGTCGCGAGATCCAGTGGCGTGGCGTGCTTTGCGATATATCGATTGATCTGCCATTTAAACCTATGAAAAAGGATCGATAAACAGGGTGTTCGCAACGAACACCTTAATAATCGATTCTTTACCATAGCTTCAAATCAGGATATATCGATAATCGATCATTCACGCCTCGCCACTGGCGAGATCTTAATGACCTGCCCCGCCCACTAAATTTCCTCGTGAAAGAACGTCATCAAAAAGTTTTTGGTATTGGAGTTGTGGAAGTTTGGACGGCGAATTACTAATTAGTGGACACAACGCCTTGCAAGATTTTCGCGGGAACAATCATGCAGGGATTCGTTGATACGGGATAAAAAAATGTTTGAAAGAAATTGGCAATGTTTACTCCGAAAAGCCGAGGCATGATATTTTTAGACGTGTCTGGCTCAAACCAGTACATAAACAAGAAAGGATCTATCCGCTAACATAAGTCCTATCAGAAAGCCACCCTCGTGTTCAAAGAGAGGTGATTTTTATCAATAAAAAAATACCTGGCAAAGGTGAGGTGCCTCGATATTTTAGATTTTACGCATCTGCATAATAAACATAAGTAAGTGCATAGTCATCCAAAAACTTGGTTTTGAACTTAAAATCTACCTCATGCAGAGCAGCAGTACCTCCTCTGAGCAGTTACATCTTCCAGCGTGGTCACTGGTCCAAGAGAAAATTAGGCGACAATTCAGGTAAAGAGTGCATTTTATTTTTGTAAAATTCTTTGTAAAGTCTTTCCACAAGAATTCATGCCAAAAAAATTTTAATCGCCCGGCTGGAGCTCTAGTTTCACAGAGCTTAGTTACGGTTCCAATTGAAGATTTTCAAGCACGAATTTTAACTTATGAGAACAAAACGTCGCTCCTCGGACGTAAGGGCGTATCTCGATTTCCTCGTGATCCAGTAGCGTGGCGTGAATTGCGATATATCGATTGTTATGCCATTTAAACCTATGGTAAAGAATCGATTATTAAAGTGTTTGCTGCGAACACCCAGTTTTTCGATCCTTTTCCATAGGTTTATTAGGCATAAAAATCGATACATCGCAATTCACGCCACGCCACGCCACTGTCGTGAGCCCTATTTTCCGTATGTATAATAAGCAGTTACGAGGCTTGAATGATCGATTATCGATATTTACCCATTTGAAGCTACGATAAGGAATCATATATTAGGGTGTTTGTTGCAAATACCCTGTTTATTGATCCTTCTCCATAAGTTTAAATGACAGATCAATCGATATATCGCAAAGCATTCCACGCCACGGACAAGTATGTATCTTTTTGTACAGGACTGTAAAGTCTGAAATTCCTTTGAGAAAGAGAAGAAATTTGGATGACAACTGGCGTTACAAGCTGATGCTCCTACACCTGAGGGTCTATGGTCTGAATATAGTCTACACGAGGGACGATCTGCTCAGCAAGTTCATAGTTACTGCTCACTTTGTCTTCCTTTTTCTCGAGGTTATCTTCTGCTTCCAATGCCTTGCTGCCATAGTTTTCCACATTGCTCAGGGCCAAATTGTCCTCAGGGAACTCATTATGCACCTTCAGTTCACAGTTCTTACGCTCACAATCATCGTCAAAGGTTTGTCACAAATAGGTATAATTGTAAGATTTTAAAAACAAGTGAGTGGTGTAGCATAGTAATGTGTGGCTCATTCTGATCATGTTGGAAAATTGACTGTGTCCGAATGACAAGGGACCTGTTGCAAACTTTTTCTAAAGGAAAAATAAGACTTGTTTCTTACAGAAAACGACTCCTCTGGCGAAATGTTCACCTGCGCCGTAGTGCCGTTTTTGAAGCGGGAAGCTAAAAAAAAAACCGCAAATGTCTTACGCGAATTGTGAAGTTAGGAGAGCATTTCAGACTTTGCCTATGCGCTTATCGTAATTTTTGTGACATTTTCTATTAGAATCAACTCTTATTTTTGGTCCAGCAAAAGTTTGCAACAGGCCCATTAATTGGCTCTATCCATGAAAATTGAAGCGAGCCTCTATGAAGCACTTTCAGATAATCGCAAAGCTATCAAAACATGATGAAAAACTAACATTTGTTTGAATGCAGAAAAACTAGACCAGGTCGATTGTTGAATCGTCATCAAACAACCTTGATCGATGAATTATCATCTTTACAACGTTATTTGGATTACATTTAGCAATAAGAAACCACTATTTCTGGCTAATTTGAGAAACAACATTTATGACATTGCTTACCTTATGCAGATACGCGATTTTATGGAGGAGCCAGAGATAAAGGTTCCTTATTGCAAAATGTAATCCATTTATCGATCAAGGATAACGTCTCGACAATCTAAGCGCTAGTTAATTGGTGGAGATGCGTTGTTATCTACAAATTGCATCCATGTTTTAATGAACGCATAGATTTGCTTTACACCCCTGGTGAAATGTTGATGAGATTATTTCTTTCCTGCTCAGGAACAATCTTAGTGGTGAAAAAGGCGGAAATTGCGGAATGCCTTTTTACGAGACTGGATCTACGGCTTCACTGTACAGCAGAGTTCGAGGATGGGACCACGGGCAAAGCTTATGCTTCTGCACACAACATCGTCCTTCTGGTGTACATAATTTCGATTCAAGTTACAGGGCTTATGGCTGCCGTAGTCTCACCACTCCTCCGTTTCTACTATTCCAAAAAAAATTCCACTTATGTACTTCGCCCTATCTGGTCAGTATTTTCCATTTAATTGTATGCAATTTTTATTTTCCTTCGCCTCAATGCAGATATATTTATGCATATTATTTGCATATTACTGATTTAAGACAAGATAATACATATATAAAAATGAGCAGAAAAAGACCGGTGCGTATCGCATTTTTTTTTTTTTTTTTTTTTTTTTTTTTTTTTTTTTTTTTAAATTGATTCAATGCACCAGAGAGAATACCATTTCGAGTGAGTCGGTATGCTCATGATAGTTACCGAGCTGGGGTCCACAGGATTACTAAACCTGTGATAGCACATTCCCCCTTAATTAAGGAACCCTTATTAAATGGGACATGAATCATGCTAAGGAAGTCATTTAAATGTATTTCTGGCATTAGACTAATATTAAATATACAGTCTTATATCTTCTCCAAGAATTAGTTTACGAGCTTATCATGGCTTGAGTCATTTCTCGCAAAAAATTTTGTGGTAAAAGCATGTAGCGGACTGCTTTATTGTGTACCAAGTCTAGCGGCCCATTTACGGTTGTTTTCACAATCGCTGTTCGACAGTCATTACCTGGAAAAAATAAACAATTGCATTTCATGTGTAAAGGATGGAAACCTATAGCATGAGTCTAGCCATCCTAGTCTTTTATTTCGGCTGATTGTCGCAATGCGACACGATGTGAGCTTAT
This sequence comes from Bemisia tabaci, assembly GCF_001854935.1. Classification (NCBI taxonomy): domain Eukaryota; kingdom Metazoa; phylum Arthropoda; class Insecta; order Hemiptera; family Aleyrodidae; genus Bemisia; species Bemisia tabaci. The sequence goes on along the minus strand of NW_017547261.1, from coordinate 2,538,110 downwards.
ACCAAAAGTGCGAAATTTTGATAGCAACTATTCGTGCTCAGCGGCTGGCCCCATTGCATACATCTGTATTTGAAGGCGCTCCGGTGTTTCTTGCCGGCACAACATGGTGCGAGCATGCCTTTAACAGTAAAAAGCAGCACTAAAAACGGCAGAGGGTAATATCATTTTTTCTACTCCTAAAAAGTTACAGCAGTGGAAGCCAAAATGTAACTTTAGCCGAAGATACGGTCTAACCAAAAATTAAGACTAGGAATGTGTAATTCATAGGTACCCGTGGGACATGATCGCCTCAAGACCATTATTCTGGTTTGCTGCAGTATACGAAGTTATACTAATTTATCACACGATTCACATTTGCTCTTGTGCGGACTTGATGTTTATGCACTTTATGATAACTGCCAGTGAGAGATTCAATACTCTCGGGAAATATTTGATGAGAGGTGCGCCTGCGGCATATCAAGTGGAAATTGCGTGTTCAGGTATACATAAGGTGTATCAGGTATATTACAAGTCTAAGGTATATTAAGGTTTTCAGGCTAATTGTAAGGCAAAGATAGTAACTATTTTGAGCAGATTAAAAGCTATGTGTAGTTATCAAAAGAACTCGTCAATTTTTACTGTAGGAGTCATCATCAAAACTCGATTCTAAAACACGCAAAACTGACTCATCCCTTTCATGCTGCTCTTGGAGAAAGACATTTTTTAAAGAAAAAATTGAGTACATGATGAAGTATCGGAAGAAATAGATTCACTATCGGTTCAAAGGGATGGACTATTAATTAAAAAAGACACGCACTTAATTTCAATCGAAGAGGGAAAAAAAGGGAAAGAGAGTGATGAATTTTGAAAATGAATTTATTACTTGAAAAAGGGAAGTGAGAGAATCTTAATTTTAAACATGAAGCATCACAAACAAAACCACACCAAATTTTTTGTGCTTGTATAATCGTTGTCATAGTAAAAATTCTGTACCTACTAAACTATACCGAAACCTTAAGCTCAAATAACCATGTTAGCATAATCAGCTCCCTCTGTTTCTGGAATTTTCAATTATTAAATTATTTTAGTCGTTTATACTCATTCACGAGGATTGTAATATTTACCTTGAATCTTTATTTATCGATTAAGCTAAACCCGACGTCTTAACTACAATGTAACTCCAATTTTTCTCCACTTTTATGGAATATATAAGATTTCAACGCCGAGTTTAAAGATAAGTATTCACTTTAACATGTACTTTTTTATTTCAGAGAGAATAAATTATAATTTACTATTGATGCAGAATCATATTTTTGATGACAGACTTAAAAATCTAGAGGAGGGAAGGCTGAAGAAAGGCATCGATGACTATAACGTTCTTTGGAGGTAATGGGAGAAATTCATAGAATATAAGTTATTTATTCTTGATGAAATGTGGCGGATTTAGTGTTAGGCATTTCTTCTCAAGTTTTCAATTCACTGTAGTGCTCCCATTCGTATTGAATGATCCGTATGAAAATGTTAACGAGTGTGGCCACTGGCCACTAAAAAACTTGGTAAATTGAACATTAAAAAAAATGAGAGAGAGGCAAATTAAACGAATATTGAAAAGAAATTAGGGAGGAGTGAAACTAAATACGTATAACTAAGGGGAAAAGGTACATGGTTAAAAAATAAATGTTTTTTAGCCAATTGAAAAATAGACGCAAGAACTCTGATATTTTTCCTCTGATTTAGATGATAACTGAAGTAAAACGCACATACTTTTGTGAGTCCTTCCCCCGCTCCCAACAAAAAGAAGTCCACCTCAAAATCTTTATATATTCAAAAAATATTGACCTAGTTCCTATAATCCAGTTAATAGGTAATGCGAACATTAATTGGCAGAAATTTGTGTTCAATAGCAGCCAAGTCTCAAAGAGAGGAAAAACAAGCAAACTTATTATCTATGCACATTGATTGTTTACAGGCATTTGAATAATATTAAGTCCATATTTATGCAATGGGCTAATTTCTCAGTTCTGGGTGGAATGACAACGATTACAATGATGACATTCGCTGCACTCACTGTGAGTTTTTCAGTGTACATTTGCTAAAAATATAGAGACGCAACATGTTTAGGTTTGATGTACTTTCAAACTAAACGCATTAAAAGGGAGTCCGCCTGACGAGATCAGACTTTTTTCAGTTTAAGTTGCGACTTAACCCCTACCTCTTTTTTTCCGTGACTCCGCCCCGTTTGATCTCGAAAGTATCTCACTTTTATCATATAAAATTCACTGAAACAACCGACCAGAAGCTCAAGTTAAAAACTTAGGATTCCTTTTGGATAATCAACAGAACGTTCTTAAAACCACAGGGAACAATATTCATTGAGAGATGAGCCCTTCCTTGGAGTTATTGTTACAGATCTCAGGGTTCATGACGGAGTGTATATAGGAATACTTCCGATGGTAAATTTCACTGGTAAATTATAATTGTCGATTTCTGACGTGAAAAAATCATTCACAAGAGTCAACTTAATAATATGATGTTTGGTTCATACTATGCCGAGATGCACGAGTAATCTGAATTTCGTTTGACTAAATGAGCTTCTTCTGTTTTAGGAATTTCTCAAGTCAGACAAGAGTGGGAAAGCAATCACTCAAGGTGTCGTTTTTTTATCGTATGTGATGTCTGCTGTGTTGGTGATGTTCACGTTCTATTACTCCGCAACATTGCTACAAGAATCAGTAGGTTAATATTCTTAAATGTATGGTATTATCATTTAGACCAGATTTTAGGTAAACTTATTGCCTAAGGAAACACTACGATGGTTAGTGCCAGCGTAAGCGCCTGTGATAGCTCACAGGCGATTCTTTGTTCATATAGTTCTACCGGAGACGTTTATTATGACTCAATTATTTTTCCCCCATTACGTAAAAATTACGTACAAATTAATTAACCTACATTTTGGACCATATTAATGCTTGAATTACCTTTTAAAAATTGACTTACTTACACTAAAAACAATGATGCGAACATGGATTGAATCAAAAAGAACTATGCGTATGAGATTTGCGCGTTTCATAGTTCGTGTTGGTCTAATTCATTTATAAGCAATTCCTTTTAACATAAACACTTTCAGAATAAGCTTGAAGACAAGTAAAAAGTGAAACGATGGGTTTAAATTGATCTGTAAACAGGCACATCTATAATAACCCTGGTAAAAATTGGCAGTAGAATGTGTGTTCCAAAATACTATAGACCTAAAGCCGGCTGTACAATTTCTTATAGCCTTTTATAGCCGATGGTGATTAAGCAACAGCCAGACGATAAAGTTTATGCTAAACGTTACTAAATACGGATACTAGGACTTAGTTAGTTTTTAGACTACCGCTCTCTTTTTGTGCCGTAGTATCTTGATTTATTTTGCGAGGAAAGCTCCGTACTTTTGAAGGATGCCTGTCATTCTTATTATGTTAAAGCGCCTTCAATTTCTTATGATACTGGGCAATACCTCCGGTGTGAAATAGTTGCTTCAGACGCCGTGGCACGCGGCGGCGCGGCGGGCGGGCAGAGAGCGCGGAACGCGCAATGCGTGAAGTATCCCTGTTAGGTTTGTAGGCGCCAGTGCGTCGCCGCGCAATGCGTGAAGTATCCCTGTTAGGTTTGTAGGCGCCAATGCGTCGCCGCTCCGCTTTGTGTTACGCTCTAATATTTAATCTCGCGGAGTCAGCGTTTTTCAACTCATGATTTTGAAATGTTTGCACACTCTGTATGGACCATCTCATTTTAATTGATGAAAAAACAATATGTTTTAAAGTAAAATATAATGTGTGTTTTGTAAATATCAAGGTAGTTCCGTATCAAACTTAATGATTTCCAAAGCACACGCATTTCTACACAATTTCTTATAGCCTTTTATAGGCAATGGCGATAAAGTGTAAAGCCCGGCGATAGGAACTATAGCCCGACTGTATACTTTTTTATAGCCTCGTATAGCCCGGCCATATGATTTGCTCCGCTTTCTACTGCCAGCTATATGATTTTCAATAGCCTTCTTTAGTCGGCTGTAAGAACTCCTATGGTATTTTGAAACGCAGCTCCTATCGCCAATTTTTACCAGGGAAATCTACAAAACCACGTACCTTATCTTACTCCACGACGATGCAGATTTCCTGCCAGTATTTAAATTTCTAAAGTATGATTGGTCATCGGTGTTACTCAAAATTTCTTGTGCTTTTTCTTTGCCTTTCTTTTACTCTCTCTGGAATAGCATATCCTATAGTGATAATTATAAAAATAACACGTAACGCATAACGGTTGAGGTGTATAGCGTTCGGGGGAGGGGGTTGACCGCAAAGCAGTCATGGGGCATAGCGTACCTAGCCTCCTAGTTCTTTAAATTTTTGTAAAATTATTTCAAGTTACCTATTCTCTCTTAAAAGAAATGAAGAACGAACGTGAATTTTTGAAACACCACAATTATGAAATCGTGTTGCCTCTGTTTCATAATCAAGATGCCATCTCTTGCTTAAATATTTCATATAAGTACTGAATCGGATCAATTTTATACTTTCCTTGATGTTTGAGGCGTTTCCTTCCTTTGACCATTCAGGGTCTACTAATCTCCTCTCATAGGGCTTTGAAATGTAAAACGGTCTTCACAAACTATCGATCACCTCACTGCAATTTTGTAATTCGTTCTCTGCAATTTTTCAGAGCGAGGATATTAGATTCGCCCTGTGGAATCACGACTGGATGAAAACAGGATTTAGACATAAAAAGCTACTGAAAATGTTTCTCCTTCGACTTAACAGCCCAATACGGATGAAAACATTTCAGTTTAGACCTATCCATCTCGAGCGATTTTCTCACGTGAGTATAAATGACCCATCGAACTTAATATTGAAAATATCCACTGGAGCATTGCAACTCCACGCAGGGAAATTTAATCGAAATAAAGATTATTCTATGCTATTCCGGCCTTCTTGTATTTTGACCACAATAAAGTTCAATAAGATACAGTTATAACATATCTAATAACAGGGCCGGAGGGGGCCTGGAGGGGGAGTGGTGCATAAGACTCGTTTACCTACTCGTGTTGGATACATTTTTTGCGAAAGCCCTGTGAACACTACTAGCAAAATTTCACGGAACTTTGCCCGAAAGTTAAGTTCCGTAGACCTATCTCTGCGTGGACAAGGTCCTCCATTTATAATAAATAAACAAATTATGAAAGAACTAACATGAATGTGGTTTAATAAATTTAACTTCCACCGCCGCGCCGCGCTGATTGCACTGTGTTTGGCGCAATGCGTGAAGTATTCTTGCAGTCTTGTAGGCGCTATGCGTTTCACGCCAACCGCTCCTGACCACACTGTGTTTGACGCAATGCATGAAGTATTCATGCAGTCTTGTAGGCGCTAACATGTGTTACATGCCGACCGCCGCGCCGAGGGCTTGTCCTTTTAATTTCAAGTCCTCGTCATCATTCCTCTCTGCGCTGAGCTCCAGGAAAAATTGCGTGTTAAGTTCCTCTCTTAGCTCGACTAATTAAATATGCTGTTTCTTGTATCACCGAAAAACGACAAAATTAGAAATTACTATACTCTCGGGAAAGAGAGATTTGTCCCCTTTTCTCATTGATAATTTTGTTTTCTGAATCCGATTTTTTTATACCTAAATTTAAAAAAATTGCAAAATTTGCCGCCCCTAAATTTGCCACCATGGGTTGCGGCCCATGTGGCCACCCCCTCAATCCGGCCCTGATCTGGTAAGATGTATCTACAGATAAAGTATATAAATGACGGAACTGATGCATTCGTCTTCAGCAACTTGGACACGCTTTCAAAATTTGATTTGAGGAAGGAAGTATTCTGAAATATTTACCCCTCTATCACAAATATATGTCGATTGGTAGATAATAGATGCGATAAAAATTTGGTTTTTTTTTTCAAATATCTTTCCTTCTTCCTGTGTTTCAGTTTATTGCGAACTCATTCTCATACATCACATTTTTATTACAACTGGCTCGAGCGAAGTGAAAATGTGTAAAGAAGCTTTATTATATCCCTCTGTAGAGACGAACGTATGCCAGAAATTAAGGTTACAAAATAGTGTTGGGTTTACTATAGAATAAAAAAAACATGTTCTTATAAGATGTATTACTTTCGTTTTTTTTTTTTTCTTTTTTCGACTCGAATGATATCTACTTCCCATATTCTGTATCGTCCGACTGCTTCCATTGTAACTGACGCAAAGTAGACACGGATGCGTTTAGTGGATTAAAATATGGCTTTCATCCGTGTCTATCTTGTCCGTGTTTTATTACTTTAATATGAGCACTAATCGGTTGATAAAGGGCATTAAGTATAAATCAACACTGCTTTCTGATTATAAGGGAAACTCAGCAGAGAGAGGTGCACACCAATCGTTTTCAAGTCACTTGAAGAAGAACACTAATTGCGACTTTCATAACTCGTCGTTCCTCTGACGTAAGGACGTACCTCTATTTTCACGTGAGCCCGGGCAAGCATAGAGTTATACGTAAAACACGGCTCACGTGAAAATTCGGATACGCCTTTTCGTTGGAAGAGCGACGAAATACCCGTAGTAAGGCAAATAGTTGCTATCCTCGAATTGCTATTAGCTCCGGTGATTGTACCCTATCGTTTAAATTACTACTTGCGTCACTATGTCGATAGCCTTCTTCAGCTCAAGGATCTCCAAATTATTAATTTCTTGACATCGTAACAGGTTTGCGGAAAAATGAATCAATCTCACCAAGGGTAGTCTAATTTGTGTTTATGCTGCAATCTATAGCAAGGTTGAAGAATTTGGGCGCCCTAGGATTAGCTATACTCATTAAATCAAGGCATGGTTTCTCACAAGCTTCACAAAATTGTGTCTCCTCTCTTCTTATGTGTATATTGTAAAATTTTCCACTAATAAATTTGCTCATCTGGGTGGAGCAACTAGCAACAAAATAAAGCTGGAAAAATCTTCGCATCCCAGTGAAGGGATAAAGCTCGGTGGTAGAGTTTTCCCTTTGAATGTGAGAGGCCTCGGGTTCGATTCCCCGTATCTCCACAGTTTTTTTCGTCCCCTAGGAAAATAGGTGGGAACAGCTCATTGTTCTTGATAGACAATCCAAAATTCCATGCGGATTCGTCTTTATGCGTACTTTTTACTCGGTGTTAAAAATTTTGAGCTCTTTTTTACGCTCGTACATTCCACTTTGTCATTCATTGGTAAGTATCTTCTTCTTCTTTCATAAATCGAAAGAAAATTCCATAAAAAATCAATGTATCATCCCCAGTTAATAAATCTATATAACTTCAAAAGTGTAGTATTTGCCATACTTATATTAACCATATTGACATATTTTGTTCTAATGGCTTTATTTGATGAATCATAATGTTGAAAGCAATAAACTAACTTGTAAGTTTTGGAACAAAACAAATATAGTTTAAATAATTAGGGCCCTTTATTTTCAGCTTAGAAATAATTAAAATTCAATATTGTTACCAAACTTTTCATGATGTAGCTTCCATAAATATGAAAGGAAAATGTACTGAATTATTGGACGGAAGAAGCTGAGAGGTTTTCCTCATAAATGGACTACATTTTGCGATTCGGGACTCAAATTTCTGCCACAGCTACAGTTCAGAAACAGCGTATGATCTATTAGTTTCCATATGCAGATGAGTGCTTTTACAAATGAGTCAGAAATGGTAGTTCCTAATTGCAAAATGTAGTCCAAATACGTGCAAATGTGTTGAGTCAAAATTTCACGAGAATGAAGTTTTCGAATAATTACGTCGTGGCAAGATTTTCAGTTTTGTGAACTACATTTTGCAATTAAGAACTACAATATCTGGCTCATCCTAAGAAACTTATGTGGACAGGGAAACGAATGGCACTTGTGCTATTTCTAAACTAAGCCACAATTTGTAGTTCCAATCGCAGGATGTAGTCCAAATATTTTCACATGCAGCTTTTTTCTGCAGCACTCCGAACACACATTAGGGGATGAACAGGGATTTGGCGGACAACTGGCGTTCCAAACTGCTTTTGTGCCATTTGAACTTCACCGGTTTGAGTAGGATTTACTCGAGAAATGACCTGGTCAGTCGGTTCATCCTCTACACTCACGTCCTGCTTCTCTTGCTCCAATTCCTCCTCTGCTTGCAATGCATCTTTTCAATCGTTCTTCACGTCACCTCTCATCAAATCATCCTGAAACAGCTTTGCCTCGACTTCCAGTACTTCGTCCTCTCGCTTGGCGTTATCGTAAGAGGTTAGCAACCGCAATCAGCCTGATGTCATCCTGTTAAAAATGAGACCAGTGACAAAATCTTTTAGAGACACTGCACTATTACGGTGCTAAAGAAAAACGCCGTATTGGCCATCAGGTGTTGCCAAATTTCCCCTGGCAAATCACTGATTTTCAGGAAAGTTTTTGAATATTTGTCTACCGATTCCTCAGATAATTTTGTTTGTAATTTGATCTAAAACTTCTGAAAATTTTAAGGAAAAATATTCAAAATTTTCCTCAAAAACAAACATTTTATCGAAGGAAATTTGGTAACTCTCGAATGTTCATACGGCTTTCTTCCTTAGCACGGGAGACGGTTTCAGAAGAACCACGGAAAGTCACAGGCTAACACAGGCCCGCCACAAGGGGGGGGGATAGTGGGTTCCTGGTACCGGGGCCCGGGCCCCGGAGGGGGCCCGTGTTGCCCGTGAAAAACCACTACGAATTCACATGCAACCCTTGTTTCGTAAGACAAAGTGAAAAATTTACCGTAAAAAGTTCGCAAAAGGTGAATAGATTTTTAGAAACACGCTGGGGCACTGTAGAATTCTTCTTAAATTTTCAAAGAAGTATACTTCTTGGAAAATTTCTATCTATTTTCAAGATTTTTAGTACAGAGAGATATTTTTAGTAACTGCGTTTCATTTTCTTCCGTCCTCAGATGCTAAGAGTCTCCAGTCTGAACATCCTCGACTTCAGTGGCTCATGGCTCAACTCCCTTGCCGTAGATAAACGAAGGGGGAGTCAAGGGGGGCCTGGCCCTCATAGAACTGAAAATAGTATCATATGCCCCCCCCCAAAAAAAAATGAAAATTTTCCAGATGTTTTGAATGCAACGATTCGCAAGTATTTTGTGCTGAAGGGATATATATATAAAAAAAATAATTATTCCGCAGAAATTGATGGAAAAATTATTTATGGAAGCTTCAAAATACGTCCAATTAGTCGTATAAATTCTGAGATTCCTCGGGGGATGCCCCTCCGACCCAACCCCCTCCGTGCATGGGGCCAGGACCTTAAAACTGGTACCAAGGCTCGAGATGGGATGTGGCGAGCCTGCATGAAGGCTGTTTCCATTTAAATATTCCGTCACATTCATACGGCGCAATGATACAACTATTTGAACTCTCCGGAATGCGTGAGGTATCACGCCGCATTTGAAGGCGTTTTAAAATCAGCCAAGTTCTGATACCCGGATTATCGTTTTGCATAGTTCATATTCTTTTGTTATATTCCGTACTACTCGTTTATTTTTAATCCTCGTAGAAAAACCACCCATTTGCTAAATACAATTCTAGCTGAAGCGCACTTCAGCTATGCATTCACCACTGCAAAAATTTCAAAGAGAAATCGACACGCCCAGCGTGCATGGAGGCTATTTCCATTTAAATCTTCCGTCGCATTTCTAAGGCGCAATGATACAACTATTTGAACTCTCCGGAATGCGTGAGGTATCACGCCGCATTTGAAGGCGTTTTCAAAACAGCCAAGTTCCGATATATGAATAATCGTTTTGCATAGTTCATTGTATTTTGATTTCGTTTCTAACCACTTGTTTATTTATAATCCTTCTATAAAAATTACCCATTTGCTAAATACAATTCTAGCTGTAGCGCACTTCAGCTATGCATTCACCACTGCAAAAATGTCAAAGAAAATCGACAAGCCCAGCGTGCATGAAGGCAAGCCCGCCAAAAGGGGGATACTGGGCCACTCGTCCCGGGGCCCGGGCCCCGGAGGGGGCCCGTGTTGCCCGTGAAATACCACTACGAACTCAATGTAAAGGGGAAAGTTGGCGCCACTTTTAAGCATTTTCCAGGTTTCGTATTCCGAGACTACTGTGTGACGCCGGGTCACTTTTTCGATACATAATCGATTGTTTTCGATACAAGCGTACCCGGCCGTCCGATGTAAACAAAGAAGATAGGAATTACCACGTATTCTACACCGCCATTTTGAATTGAACATTTGCCGAAAAAGTGACAAAAGCTCGGCGCACACCGGGCTCGGAACTCGTCGAGCAGAGCATAACGCCAGCTCTCCCATTACGTCTCTATGTTTCTGTGCAAGAGCTGCACAATGATCTGCAGGCTCCCAATTTGCATTGTCTCCCTTGAAATACAGATACGACTTTAGACCTGTATCTGAAATCTAAAAGCATACATCCTTATTCCACTTTTTAAGGCAGTTTAGTTCTCTTAGGTGCTGTTCTGTTGTTGAGGAAATCGGACATTGCTGAATGCCTGAAATGCCGCATGGATTTCCATCTGCACTGCTCTGCGGAGATCAAGGAGGAGGTTGTGGCCAGAACTTACATTACTGTGCACAATACAATTATCCTGGTGTACATCCTCTCTGTTCAGATGACAGGGTTGATGACCATCTTTGTATCTCCTGTGATTCGTTTCGCCCTCTCTCACAAACAACCCACTTACGTTCTCCGTCCTATCTGGTAATGAAACTACACGTTTTTGGACTTAAATTAGCAATAAGGAACTACAATGTCTGGTTCATCGGAAAAAACACTTATGTGCTTAGGAAAACTTATGGTAAATATTTTGATTCTAACCTGTGCCAGAAATTGTAGTTCCTAACTACGAAATGCAGTCCATTTGTCGCATTAATTACACAGTACTATTCTACCGGGCTAAGGAAGAACGCCGTATAAACATTCGACAGTTGCTAAATTTCCCATTATAAAACATGTATTTTTTACAACATTCGTGCATATTTTTCTTTGGAATTTTCAGATAATTTAGATTAAATTGAGAACAAAATAGTCTGAAAAATTGGAGAAAAAATATTCAGAATTTTCTCAGTAAGTTTGTTTGTTATTGAAGGAAATATGGCAACGCCTGAATGCTCATACGGCGTCTATCCGTAACACGGCAGTATTACGTATCGACGGTTGAACTCCCAAACTAGGGGTCTCGTTTGCTGTGTTTCAAAATAATTGCTCCTGTTTTATTTCTTTAAGAAAAAACAAATCAATATCATTCCTTAACATTCTCTTAGAAGGTGCTTCGCACAGAGAAGAAAAATAGAGGTTTCTATATTATAATTGACCAATGGTAGTAAAATGGCAACATGAACGTCATGTTAAATATTATCACACTGACGGATCTTCTACATAGGTATCCATGGAACATGATGGATTCACGAGAATCGTTTTGGTTAGCAGCCATTTACGAAGTTACACTCATCTTCCACACCGTTGTGATCATATCATCCTTCGATTTTTTGCACGTGCATTTCATGATCACGGCTAGCATGCGATTTGACGCGCTATCTCATTACTTCTCAAAAAGTTTGCGGAGGGATAGTCAAACTGCCTGGAGTTTTCCTACATCGCAAAAACCAGGTATTCTTAAACACGCATGTATAATATTTAAAAAGAATATAGTCAGTCTTCAGAAGTGGAAAGTTTCTAAATTGTACACACATTCTCTGGATTTAATTTGAAATGTTGCATATCATTTTCTGCGTCAAGACACAAAATATTTTAGAGACTTCTCACAGTTTATCTCATGAATGAGTGAGAAGGAAGTTATTCCGAACAGAAAAGCGATTCTTTGTCTGCCGAAAAACCCATTTTTGAACATCTTTTTTTCGTTGAATGATTCCCCATGAGTGTCCTGCTAGCCTATTTCACCTTTTGCCATTTCGCCTTCAATAGCCGTAGTAGGCAATGTATGCTGCGCTATGCTGCTTGCCTGAAATACTCGGCAATAGTCTAGCCACCTTGGCGTTCTTATCAATGACACTGCACACTATAATCTACTTATTTCATTTCGTAACCATTCTGATCAGATTACTTCTAATTAATTTCTAGGAAAATTAAGATGCATATAAGGATGCCTATAAGATGCCTATAAGTGCTGCAAGCAAATAACTTCTCATACTGTAGTTTCTGTCAATGACTAATGGGTTCTTTGCTTTATCAAAAGAAAGAAGGAGAGAAGAAGAAGAAATAGAAGTACCAAAAAAATAGAAATTTGATGATGATAGGTAGATTGATTTATAATGGATATTGTTCGGCAAATGCTGACGATTAAACACATCGCAAAAAGAATTCTTTGCTAAATCACATTTATTATGCTTAATCGATGTAAATATTTACTCAAAATATTCATTTTTTTCTCTATTTTTCTCTTCTTTAACTCGTCCAGGAATTATTCCCATGTGCTTAATGTCTGTAAAATATCTATCTCGTGAAGCAATCAATCACTTGCGAAAGAAGAGATTGAAGCAGTGCATAGATGACTGGAACGTGCTTTGCAGGTGATTTGGCCTTTAAAGTTATTCCCACTTATGCGCAGCATAGCGATTTTGCAACCTGGTAACAATGTTTTTCCTCCGTTTTCATCCAATACATCGATCGAATAAAGATTGTTAATCAAATTATCGAATAATCGATTGTTTTACATGTATTTAAATCGAGAAAAAACGGTGTTGCCAACTCTCAAGAATCGTCACTACGGGTACTTATGGGTCACGCCTTTGCTTCATTAAAACATGTTAAAACCTTTTACCATAAGTTTCTGCCAAACAGTTAGGAGCAAAAAGATATTTTATTCTTTATTTACATTCATTAATTTTTTATTTTTTTTTTGGTTCTTCTCCATGAGCCTCTTCAGTTGCGAATGGTTTGAGATGTTTATGTCACGTGTTTTTTTTATGACCGATCAAATTACAAAGTTTCAATAAAATTTTTTTTCTCAATCCGACAGTGATTTACTGGTAATTAGTAGACGGTCATTTTTGGGATTAAAGAAAGTGAGGGCGGAATTTTAAAAATAGTCAACGCGCCCAAATTCAAATCAGGGCTTAACATCCTTGAGTATTTTTTAAATATAATAAAATTAAAACGTAATATGACCATTGCTCAGTTTAGATTTCAAGAAAGCTTATCGTAAAGTATTGTGATTTTATACCAATTTTGCAAGGTTTTAAGTGACGCACAATGATGATTAATCTACAAGTAAAGGGAAGAACATGCAAATGCGTTATAAAAGTTAATCTACAAGAGTTAATAATTATTAGTTGAGAACCCTCAAGCTCCTTGTCGGATTAATTTAGCTGTACATCCGCATTGCTATTTTTTCAGATATTCAAATCATGTCCACTCTATATGTATACCATCCGTTAACATCACCGTTTTGAGTGGGACTTCTGTGACTACAATTATGACTTTTGCAGCTTTGACAGTAAGGACGAGAGTGCTCTTCACTCTAATTTCTTATTTTATTTGCCAGGCATCTAAAATCATGACTAATGTGGACCATGCATCACATCCGTCATAAATGAAAATGAAGTATAATGAACCATTATGATTTCAAAATCATCACTGATGTACATTGGTTTGATGTGTAGGAATATAATTTCCATTAGATGTAGTATGTAGTTGGATGACAGCAGTGGGTCTATCTCCATTTTCCGTCGTCCAGTGTCTCTGGTTCGTCTTTATATTGCCAAAATGTCTGGAAGCCCCGTGTTACCAATTCATAGATTATGAAAATTGTAGCCCTACAATTTCAAGGCAGAGAGCATGGCCTAATGTCTAGAAATGAGACATGAAAGGAACTTGGGCGTAATGTATGTTAATGAGGCTGATTTCGGTTATACTCTTTCACCTCTGAAAGCAATACCACAAGAATGATCCCTCGGAATGACGTACCGTACTTCCGTTGATATCGATGTTTCACGACAACCAGCCCACCATTACAATAAAATTAGGCGCCTGAGTTTTATACCCATATGGAACCAAGAGGCATGGTCAGATGTTTATAAGAAGGGGCAGTGTATACGGTCAAATATTTTTATGAGTGGGTCCATAGGTGAAAAATAATCACAAAAACTTACATTTCTCTGGAGAAATTCCTCGTTAATGAAGGGAGAAAAGAATCTTGACTCCTAGGGCCTCCCTAGGGTGCGTCAAAAAAAATGAAAGTCTGAAATGTTCCGCTCCCCAGGCGGCAATCGATGACGTTTGGTAAAAAAACATGTTTGCCAAAATTTGGGCCAATTTCAACCATTTTAAATGGTGCCAAAGGTCAATTTTGTGACGAAATTATGATATTTTGGTTTAGACCTCGATTTCGTACAAAAAACTCGATTTTACGCTGAAATCGTGCGTTTACGAGAAAAATGCCAAAGAACTCGACTTGTAGAGAATGAAATTTTACATTAGGAGGACGTCTTTGTAACCGATAAAAAACAAATTGAATTAGAAAAACTCAACTCGGTATTTATTTTTTTGGTCCTCAGAATTTCCGAGGTCTTACAAAGTAGAGGTTTAAAAGACTCATTTTTCACGAAAATAAGTCGAAAGAGGGTATAAATGAACTGTAGGCAAGTGTTGAGGATGCAAATGTCATCAGAACTTCCTCAGTTTCAAAAAAAGTTCCAACTATTTTGTACAATCCTCCAAAAAGTGTACGGCTCGAGAAGCAGGATCGTGCTATAATAGTAAGGGGAAAGTGCGGTTTGACCGGGAAAAATTGCGTTACAAACTTTCCCTACCTATGTAATCGTCATCAGTAGGTCCTCCTGAACAACTTCCTAAAAGTTAAAAATGGCCCGACCCCGGAACACCCCTCAAAAAAGTTAAAATTGAAAATGGCGGCCGTAATAAGAGGGTCCGGGAAATCGGTATTTTAAAATGCCCATTCTGTCTCATCATGCGAGGTATCATTTCCTATGTTATTTTGGTCGTAGATTTCATAAATGAATTCCGCAAGGCCCTCCGGCCAAAGGGGGCGCTCCAAATCAAAGATGGCGGCCAAATGTGAAAGGCAGGAGGTTGCATTTTTTTAAATATTCACCGAAGGAACAAGGAAAGTGAAGTGTCTTTATTTTCATGTATTTATGGCCAAGAAACTTAAATTTGATGTTATAAATGTATTTAATAAAGGAAATTTAAGGAAACATACGACTATCGAGAAAAACGTAAGCTCAGAAGGGGCCTTGCGGAATTCATTTATGAAATCTACGACCAAAATAACATAGGAAATGATACCTCGCATGATGAGACAGAATGGGCATTTTAAAATACCGATTTCCCGGACCCTCTTATTACGGCCGCCATTTTCAATTTTAACTTTTTTGAGGGGTGTTCCGGGGTCGGGCCATTTTTAACTTTTAGGAAGTTGTTCAGGAGGACCTACTGATGACGATTACATAGGTAGGGAAAGTTTGTAACGCAATTTTTCCCGGTCAAACCGCACTTTCCCCTTACTATTATAGCACGAGCCTGCTTCTCGAGCCGTACACTTTTTGGAGGATTGTACAAAATAGTTGGAACTTTTTTTGAAACTGAGGAAGTTCTGATGACATTTGCATCCTCAACACTTGCCTACAGTTCATTTATACCCTCTTTCGACTTATTTTCGTGAAAAATGAGTCTTTTAAACCTCTACTTTGTAAGACCTCGGAAATTCTGAGGACCAAAAAAATAAATACCGAGTTGAGTTTTTCTAATTCAATTTGTTTTTTATCGGTTACAAAGACGTCCTCCTAATGTAAAATTTCATTCTCTACAAGTCGAGTTCTTTGGCATTTTTCTCGTAAACGCACGATTTCAGCGTAAAATCGAGTTTTTTGTACGAAATCGAGGTCTAAACCAAAATATCATAATTTCGTCACAAAATTGACCTTTGGCACCATTTAAAATGGTTGAAATTGGCCCAAATTTTGGCAAACATGTTTTTTTACCAAACGTCATCGATTGCCGCCTGGGGAGCGGAACATTTCAGACTTTCATTTTTTTTGACGCACCCTAGGGCCTCCCTCGACCCCCTGCCCGGTAGCGCCACTAACTGTTATCGCCATTACTTTTCAACAAACAATAATCCAAATACTTAAAATCCATGTTTCTGATATTTCTTCAGGAGTTCATGAAATCTGACAAGAGTGGGAGAGCATTGGCTCAGAGTATGGTATTTCTGTTTCATGGCATGTCAGCCATTATAATCATGTTTATCCTTCATTATACGGCCACTTTGCTGCAACAATCTGTGAGTAAACATATAACAGTTTATATGAATAGCAACAATACTTCCAGCCGTTCCTCGGATATATGACTTCCATAAATGAGGAGTTTTAGTATTAATTAATTTTCGTCGGTATCAAATCAATACACATACTCGTAAATATTTTTTTCGTCTTGGAGTATATACGTAATTGTAGAACGTATAGCGACTACGATTTTATGGGATGTCGGTTTGCGAAAGATAACACCGACAGTACCGACAACCCTCCCATTTTTACGTTGGACCCAAAATATATTATAATGTTTTACCGACAAAAATCAGCAATAGAAGATTACGATTTTGTTGTGTTATGTAGCAAACAGACTTTAGGTATAAATACTGAAAATCTAACTGAGCAGATTCATTTAACAGCTTATGGATAAAAGTGCACTATGGTAGCCCGAGAACCTAGATTAAGAATAGACAGGAAAAGGCGGGGACGAAGCTGAAAAAACACACCATAATTACAAATCAAGGGATGATATTTCAACTGGTATCCCGGTGATTATCAACCGTCAAAAAGAATTAAAAAATCTAAAAAATAAAACTAGGAAAAAAAGAGGTAAAAACAATGTCACCGGTCCCTGTCATGGCGGCTAGAAGACCAGGTAATTCAAACCCACCCCAACCGGTAAAAGTGTTTTTAGCTTCTTAATTTTGTAGTTTTTTTTAGATTTTTTAATTCTTTTTGATAATGACCGGGAGACCGATGAACACGTCCCGTGATTTGTAATTATTGTGTGTTTTTTCGGCCTCTTCCCCGCCTTTTCCTGTCTATTTTTATTTAACAGCTTACATTACAAATTTCTTTTAAGAGCTACCAAATTAAAGTTGTACGAAACTGAAAGAATGTGTCTTATCTTCTGTTTTAATTATCATTTTTCTTCTTCCAAAAGAAAAATAATGATAAATTCCATTCTAAACAGCCTTAGTGTAAGTAAAGTCTCCCTTGGACGTAACCCAGCCTCTCAGATTGCACATAAAGTAAAATCTTTTTTCTCGCAGAATCGTGGTCTGAAATTCGCCTTATGGAGTTCCGATTGGGTTGAAGCAACGTCGGAATATAAGAACCTATTTCGAATTTTCCTGTTACGGTTAAACCGTCCGTTACAGATGAAAGCTTTGAAGTGCAACTCTGTCAATCTCCAGCAATTTTCACACGTAAGAAACATCTCCCAGATTTATGTTAGTCGAAAAGTTGAGTAAGTTGTGAAATTAACGTTTGAATTAGTTCATAAAGCTCTTTTGCATTTGTTTAATTTAACTGCCATTCTTTTAAAAATATATTAAAAAAATGGGAAAAAGAACGTGATGCAGCCTTTACAATAAAGTTGGATTGGTATAAAACATAGAGCTATGGGTAAAAAATATGATAAATAGTACACATGCATACCTGTAATTTCCGTAAGACGATTTACTGACCAAGGCAGGAACTCCCCCCCCCCAAAAAAAAAAAAAAATAAAACCATGGAAAATTTGCTTGAGGATGGACATGATTTCAATGCTCTTTCATTCATGTGCTTTGGGCAGGAAAGAAGTCAATTTTGTAGGGTCTCGCTATGTAATGTGTGTTTCTTTTAATTCTACAAACGCTCTAATTAATTTTCGCAGATTTTTGAAGTTCCATTAGTGAACGATGAAGAATCATAATGGTCTTATTCGGTTTTGGTGTTATTTTTTGGTTTCAGTATGTCGCAAGAGCGTTATCTTACATTATTTTCTTACTTGAGCTATCACGATCGAAATGAATGCCGGAAACACGCTTTACAGTACTCGTAAGTTAAATGCATAGCAACAAAGTTGTTCTAATCATTACTAGATACTGGAGTCGCACACCAAAGAAATTATTCTTATTGATGGATCCACTTTCTTTGAGGAAGATGCTTGGAAGAAAATCGACGGTGCAAGTCGGCAATCACATAACTCGTTTGCGGTGTCTGAAAATCTCCGCAACTATGTTATTTTTTTAAAGGAGAACAAATGGACATGATTCCTTGAAGTTTTTGCAGAATTTTCCTCGCACATAGAAGAAAAATCACGGAAGTTTTAAAGAATTACCGTTGAGTAGTTTTCCGTTTAAAAAATAAAGTATGACAGGAAGTCTGCGACGTCGCAAACCGAGTTATGTGATTGCCGACTTTCACCGTCGAAATATATTATTGTATGCAACAAGCATGACGTATAAAAGAGATGAAGAACCCTCCTTCGCAGAAATGTAAAGCAGAATACATAACATACTCGTATCGATAGTTATTTTTTGGGACTATAGCTGGACTTACATTTGTCCTCGGTGAGGCAACAAGAAAATTGAAATGAACTAAGCTGTGATTACTCAATCCGATAAAACTTGGCATGCTCCCAGCGAAAAATGAGAGCAAAGTATAAGCGCCATGAGTCAAATAAAAAATTAGAATAAGGAAATAAAAAGAAGAAGAAAATAAAAACACAAAAAATGAAAACAGAAAAATAACCTTAAAATTTTACGCGTTTCCAGGGTTTTGATTTGTGTTTAAAGCGAACTTCTAATCATTTCCGATATTTCTAGTGCTCTTTTAAGGTCTTCATTGTATTTCATTGAATTATTTAAATCTGATCATTTTATTCCTTTTACTTTGCTTTTAGGTAAGCTAAAAAATTAGGTAAGCTAAAAGACCTAATTAGATAATAAAGAAGTGCAAAAAACCGAAACTGTGTACTTCAATAAAAGTCGCAATTTTTTAGATGATGCAATAAGCAGTTGATAAGCATACATATTTTTTTTTTCATCCAGCAACTTCCCATGTGACATTAATGCGTCTTTTGATAATTTTGATTTGAGGGGGAAAATGTTGATTGGGACAGTCAATGCAGTGTGCAAGTGCAACAAAAACAAACCTTCCAATCAATGACATCGTATTCTAAGCGGTCAGCTGTGGCAATAAACCACCAAAGGCCATTGCGAGACCCACATCGATGAGGAAAAACGGATTAGCATGGGTAATGACATTGAACGCTCAGAAATACGAGTAAATTTCACCGTACTAATTACTCCTTCATCACTGCACACAATGGACTAATAATAAAATTTCCCCGACAATGAACCAAAAGTTCTAAGTAAAATCAGTGCATTTTAATTTTCAAAGCTTTTAGTCTCCGTCAAATTTGTTACATACGCATAAATTCATCTGAAAATTAAAGTCTCTAGAACTTATCGATAAAGTTATGAAAATAAATGCACTTGACATTTCTATAATCTCCATCCGATAGAATCTTCGAAATTTGTGACAAAAAGAAGCCATGAGTGGATAAAAGTAAAGACGAACTGAAATTGGCAAAATGCTTGCTACAAATTTATGTAAGGGAAATGGACCGTGTGGATGTGTTCGTGTTTTGAGTCATTGATAACAAAGTATAGAGATATATTCTACAAACTTTTTGGAACACAAGCTCCTAAAAATTATACACCAAACAGAGTTGAAGTTTGCTGTTTTAAAAAAGTGGTTCTCAGAAAAAACTGTTTAGAATTCTAATCCATCTTGCACAGAGAACGAGACCACCGAATTAAAACTTCGTCCATTGATACTAAAACAAGCTATAAATCATTTAAAAATTATCTTTTTAGGAGAGAGTCACCTATCAAAATCTTAATTTCAATTTTTCGTCTTAATTTAGTAAAAAATTACTCCTCCAAAAAATTTTCCTAGGTTCATCAACGGCTCTTTTCTTTTAAACGATCATGTATATAAAAGTTTCTTCAAAACGATACACGAGGACAACTGATAGAGTTGAGGTTGAATTGAAAATCGAATTTTACGAAAAAAGAGGATAAATTCAAGAAAATTCCCATCAAGAAATAAACAGTTCATTCCTCTCTGAGATAGTATGTAACAAAACAACAAAATTAGCTAATTGCTTTTAAAATCTTAAGGGGGCATCTTCATTTGTGACACAACTCTTTAGAAAATTTTAAATTTTCAATTGAAAAAAAATAAAATAAATAAATAAATAAGTAAATAAATGTCACTGTCCGCTGAAAATATCTGTGCAACAATAATCTCTTACCGTTTTGATTTTCTAAGTTTATTTCCTGTAAAATTTCATGTTAATGTTTTTGGAATTTGAATGTTTTGAACGACTCTTTTTTCATAAATTAAAAAGATAGGTACTGGTACTGTTAAATTTGACTGAACTCACAGTTCATCGATCTAAAAACTGAATCATTACCAAAAGATCAATTTTAGCTTTCCATTTCATTTTCCACAATTTTTAGAGTCATCTTTTTAAAATTTTGCTCTACTGTGCGCGACTTTAGGTGCACGTTTGCGGTTGTCAAATCACTCACAAACATATTGAATCACTCATAGGAATTTCAAATTTATTCTACAGTATTGGCAATCCTTTTGCTGGAATCTCTTTCATAGCGTGTCCAGATAGAAAACCGACTAGATTGTTCATTCCAATTGCGGTATTGCGCTCCTCAAAAAATCTGTCAGCATTTTTGAAGCTGTGTTTATTAAAGTTAATCTGCGGTCCTGCTTAAGAAAGTCCGAAGTCAAACGTAGTGTTTCAATTTCCCCCCATATACAAAATTTCATTCACCTAATTTACGTGCGCATTTCATCTGCGGTAATTATTGTCTCATATTTATCTTAAAAAATTGTGAACCTACCCTGGAAATATCGTGTTACAATAATTACTGTTATAAAACCTTACGATTCACCTTGTTGAAAACGTGGGAAAACTGAAAAACTTATCCGACTCATGACTCTGATCTTGCATACAACGGCAGTATTAGATCACCCGATAATATATCCTGAAACGTATGGGATATTCCGTTAAATTTCGAGTTAACAGCAAATTCTTATGAAGAAAAAATGCCTCCAAGACGCGTTAGTGATCATTTTATCAAAGGTAAATGTAATTTCATCACATAAGGTAATTATGAAGAGCGTATTGAAAAAACGGCAATTTAAGAGGTAAGCAATGAATACTTTTTTGAAATACTATAAACTTAGATTTAATTTAGCTAACTGTGGATAAAAGATTTATTCATTTTTACTAATTTCCCCATGAACTGTTTCAACTGTGCAGACCATCAGCAGAATTTTCAAAAGTAGTACAATTATAGCTATGTAAGTATTTTTTTCCATCACAATGAATCAGACAAGTACATATTTTAATTGTATGAACTTTATCAGTTGCTTTAAATACAAAATACTGAGTGAAAAAACGGACACAGGGTGTGCTAAAAGCAGCCGAGATGGATCTCTGAGGAGGTTATAGGACATTTCGTCAACGGTTTTTTGTCCGCGCACCTGTTTTTTTCCAGTAATTTACGTCCACGCGTTTTTTCGGCACGGGAGTTTTGGTCCACGTGCCAGTTGAGACCAAAAGTTGATTGGCCCACATGTAAATACAAACGACAATTGCTCACGACGCTTTTGGATGAAAATGTATAATGTCTTGGAAGAATGAGGGTTTGCTTGTTTTTTTTGTTTTATCTGTTTGGTCCAACGGAGAATAATGCATAGTTAAGAGTTTTGGTAAAAATGGGGGAGCTTCAATTCCATGAGACAAAATTCACTAAAACTCTCTACAC
Organism: Bemisia tabaci; assembly: GCF_001854935.1. Classification (NCBI taxonomy): domain Eukaryota; kingdom Metazoa; phylum Arthropoda; class Insecta; order Hemiptera; family Aleyrodidae; genus Bemisia; species Bemisia tabaci. The sequence continues at coordinate 2,516,221 of NW_017547261.1, read as the reverse complement.
CTTTTTGGTGTAACAGGACTTAATTATCTTTCAAGAAATTCCCACCTTGTTATACCTGAACCGGATAAACCTCTATACTTGCCTCAGCTAAAGGCTCTTAGATTTTCCCTTTGCACGATAAGTATCTTGATTTATTTTGCGAGGAAAGATCTGTACTTTTAAAGGATGCCTGCCATTTTCTTAATATGTTCAATTTCGTATAATACTGTGCAACACCTCTGTTGGGAAATAGTTGCTTCAGGCGCCGCCGCACGGCGGCGGCGGGCGGGCGAGCGACCAGCGCGAGAGGCTCACTGGCGCCTACAAACCTAAATGGATACTTCACGCATTGCACAATGCTTGAAGTATCCACTTAGGTTTGTAGGCGCCAGCAGGCCTCTCGCGCTGGCAGCACGCCGCTCCGCTCTGTTCGGCTTTAATATTTATACTCGCAGAGTCAGCGTTTTTTAATTCATGATTTTGAAATGTTAACACACTCTGCATTGATTCTCATTTAAATTGATGGAGAAAAAATATTTATCAATTTATCAAAGGAGAATAATAATATAATATGTGTTTTTTAAATATTGGTGGTTCCGTGTCAAATTTAATGATTTCCAAAGCACTTTAATTTTTTCTTTTACATTTTGTGCTTTTATTGTGCTGCAGCGAGGTGTATGCGCAACGAAACGCTCAAAATTTGACGTATTTGACTCTAAAAGATCGATGTACAAATGAGTTAAAACTGAAGATTGCGTGCTACTTGTTTTTTTCCCCTCTTTTATTCATTTTTGTAGTTTCTGTCGGCACAACTGCGGCTCATTGAGATTAAAGTCGCTTGGAAAAGGTTTTACAAATATATGTCACGTTTTATAAAAATATGAATGTTTTCAAAATGAAGTCATAATTTCGTAAAGAAAAAATAAAAAAATAAAAATAAAAAAAAGTACCTACACATATATAAGGTATATTGTACGTTACATATTTCAAAGATAGAAATAAAACCAAATATTCACCGAAGACAATATAAAAATATGATTCAAAAGGAGAAAGTAATAACATTTCATTTAGAAAATGAGCAACCATAACAACACCTCCTTCAGAAAAGAGTTTTAATTATCTCATACTAACTAATTTTATTCCATACGTAACCCCTAAAAATATAAAGACTGATTACATTGAGTGCGCGCAAGTGGCCATACTCGAGATGCATAACGACGGTGAAACTTCCAAACCACGTGTCTCGTTTAAGGTGTTTGAAAATCTCCGCTCCTATTTTCCTTTAAGGAGAAGAAAAAATCAACATCATTCCTTGAAGCTTTTTAGAATTTACTTCGCACAGAAAAGAAAAATCACGAAAGTTTTTAAAAATGAAGTTAAGTTCCTCATTTAGAAAATTGTCTATGGCAGGAAATCTGCAACGCCCCATACCAAGATACGTGGTTTGGAAGTATCGCCATCGATAAGTGGTTATCCTTACCAAAAGAGGATCAGCTCACTACAATCAATGATCCCATATTTTAGTTATCCTTTTAGTGTGTATTATTGTTTCTTTTGATCATCTCATGCCTATCTTTTTCTTGTTCCTAAGATGCTGTTGCTGAAATTTCACTTTGGGGGGCTCAAGTCCTTTATTCGATTAAATTTCATACTTTCATCTAAGGACCCCGGACGTTACATTCCACCCTCGCCCTCATCATGGAAGAACCATTCAGAATCGAAAACGACTGGCACTGCAAGCTACTCATGTTCTTCTTACGACTGCATGGTCTTCATTTTATATACTTCGGAGAGGGGCTGCTCAGTAGATCCGTGCTCTACATCCGGTCAGCCATCATTGGACTTCAGTGTTTCTTCTTACTCCACAGCCTGGCCAGCATCCTCATGCACATCACCCAAGAGACTCCTGTCCAAGTGCGGGTGCTCAGTCACTACTCACAGTATGTGGGCGTTTCCCTGTACAGCGCCTGCAGGAACTACTCGCTGTTGAGCCGAAGGGTGGATATCGCCTATCTGCTCAAAGACAGTTGCCGGGTGAGGCTCCATTCGGCCGAAATTGACATAGCTCCGTTCTGGCGTAAACACACACTCACGCTGTCTATCTTCTGGATCGGATATATGCTCACAGCTAACATGGTTGGGGTTGGGCTCCTTGGGGTCGTATCGCCTTTTTTGAGGTTAGTTCTCACAGTAAGGTTAGCGAGAACAGTCTTTTTTTTTAATCGGACGGTTCTCAAAACAAAAGGCTAATCATTATTGGCCGTGTGATAAGTCGATTTTAAATGACAAATTTGACTTAAGTCGATTCCGGTTTTTTCGGCGAGCAAAAGAATTGAATCTTCTAAACTCGAACTCTTAAAAGCTAATCTCTCTCTGAAATGTCAATTAAGGGTATTTTCGCACGTTTAACATGTAATGATCATGAGAAAACTGCCCTATGGTGCTTAAAATGCTCACCCCGTACAGCGGATCATTATTCCGTGGAAAATTTTGTAAGGACCCTGTGAAAAATCCTCACACTAACTAACGTACCTTAATATATAAACACATTATATTTTCCTTGGATACATTTTTTTTTTTTTTTTTTCTCTCTTTTTTTTTCCAATTCAAATGAGAACAATGCATACATTCCAAAATCATAAGTTAAGAACGCGGACTCTGCGAGTTTAAACATTACAGCCAAATACAGAGTGAAGCGGCGCGGCGCAGCGTGCTGCCAGCACATGCGCACTGGCGCCTACAAACCTAACAGGGGTACTTCACGCATTGCGCGATGCGCGCACTGGCGCCTACAAACCTAACAGGGGTACTTCACGCATTGCGCGATGCGCGCACTGGCGCCTACAAACCTAACAGGGATACTTCACGCATTGCGCGTGTCGCGTTGGTCGCCCTCGCCCGCCCCGCCGCCTCAAGCAACTAATTCGTAACAGAGGTGCTGCACAGTGTCATACGACATTGAAGGCGCCAAACATATTAAGAATGACAGGCATCCTTTAAGAGTATGGAAATTTCTTCGCAAAATAAATCAAGATACAACGGCACAAAAAGAGAGCGATAGCTAGTCCAAAAACACTTTAAAAGCTAATCTCTCTCTGAAGTGTCACTTTAGGGTATTTTCGCACGCTTAACATGTAATGATCATGATAAAACTGCCCTATGGTGCTTAAATGCTCACCTCGTATAGCGGATCATTATTCCGTGAAAATTGTGTAAGGACCCTGTGCAAAATCCTCACACTCAGACTTCTTTCCTTTAATTTTTTACATGAAAACGGTTGTGTGGATTTTTGTGGAAACAGTGAATTCTCCAAATGGTGCGGAGCAAATTCCATGAAGTTTTCAAAAAAATCCGCACAAACGTTCCCTTGTAAAAAATTAAATTGCCTGGTTAAATTTGGCAGAGGCTGGTGCGGCGTGGTTCCTTCCTACTAAACGCAGTCCATTTGTGATTCCATATTGCGTTACGTCTACAGGTTTGTGGTGAGGCAGGAGAAACCAACATTCATACTGCGGCGCGTGTGGTATCCAAAGTGGGTCTACTCGTCACCCATGTTGTGCTGGTGTCTGGCGATCTACGAGGGGCTCCTCATATTCGACACAAGCCTTGCACTACTCATGCCCGACATGCTTTACTTGTACTTAGCACACACGACCGTTGTGAAGTTGGAGGCCCTTGGCCAGTTCTTCGCCGACAGCTTCGAAAAGACTGGAAGGGAGAGCAACTCTTCGGGCCTTACGAGAGCATCGGTGAATGAAAATAATGAATATCCGCACGTTGAATTTACAGGTAGGCATCACTTGACAAGAGAAGTTACCGTATCCATCCAACGCGAAGTACCACGAGTTCCACAAGTATCCATTGAAAAAACGAACCCTATGAAGAGAAGTCTGGATATACTATTCTAAACAAGGTACAAGTGTTAACATTTAACCGGAGACAAATGTAGCTTCCTCCATTGGTACCCTGAAAAAAAGATGGGTAGAATTTACCACTCCTTCACGCTGTGTCAAATGCAGCTTGAAGGAATGGTAAATTCTACCAATCTCTTTTTTCCGTGTATCTTGGCAAAAGTGGAAGCTTTTCCTTTCGGGACTCCAACAGACCTACTCACAAGTTGGATGTTGCACAACGTGTTGAGCATTTTGTTCTGCAAACAAGTCCAAGTTTGATCGAATTGATCAGCTTATTGAAGCGCTGGGTTCAGAAAGGGCAATTCTCGGTTAGGATGTCTCAAGATCACACTATATTCACTATAATTGAAGCATGGAATTCGTTAAAACTTTTACTAAATTCTCATTATGATTTTACAGTGCTAAAAACTAAAAATTTCAGAAAATTCGCCTAATAAATCGATAATTTCCCCCTAAAATATAGGTTAGCAGTGGAGATTCTGAAACCCCGCAAACAAGAAAAAAAACGTCGTTTCTGCATCGAACGCCAGTATCGCTTAGGCTTGCTCTCGGAACCGCAGCCAAATGGCAATTTCGTTTTTGCACCATAGGATAGGGTACAGGTACATAGAGTCTTAATAAAAATGGAGGAGCTACCGCCACTTTTAAGCATTTTCCAGTCACCGAATTCTATGACCGCTGTGCGATGCCGGGTCTCTATTTCGATACATTATGGATTGTTTTCGGTACACGAATATCCGCGGTCATTCTATGTAAACAAGAGGGTTTGAATTATTCCGTATTCTATATCGCCATTTTGGATCGAAAATGTATCGAAAAGGTGACTGGATCTCGGGACACACCACGTTCAAACCTCGTCGACCAAAACATGGGCCCAGCTCACTTCATTATGTAACGACTCTGTGTACTCTGTGCTTCGCACACATTTCCATAAATAATGCAATATTCTGGTACCCCGCGAATGATAAGATCGGAATCCTAAAACTATCTTCTAATTTTCATTTCCTTTAAAATTTCAGCGGTGGCCTTCATTATAGACAACATTGCTTTATTTTTCAATCTCTTTTTACAGGTAATCGAGAAAAAGGTCACGAGCACAAAATGGAGGCTTTTAAGAAGGGCATCGTTGATTGGCACATTCTTCGGCGGTAATTTTTCTTATTTCTTTCTCTTCTAAAATTTAACTTTGCAAGTTTACCTAGGTATTTTTAAAAAAAATTGAAGCTTTGGTGGCTATCATTTCAGTAATACCTAGGTATTTTTAAAAAAATTGAAGCTTTGGTGGCTATCATTTCAGTAAGATAAAATTTCTATATCACTGCTTGTTCTTTACATTCATGACCGAGACTTTTGCAAAATAAAGTAAGTTTTGGAGATTACAACCGTCGATTGTTTCTGTGTATAAAGTTTCCGCACAAAATTTCTACCAATAAGTTTTCGGAAAATCATTCCCAAATATTGATTCCACACATTCTTGCCAATTAACGTTTCCGAGTTGCAACATTTTGCAACGCTATCATACACGGAAATATCTTGGTTTACTTTTTTATAAGCTATGATGTGTTTATATACTTCCAAATGAATTAAAAAGAACATACTTCTAATAAAAGTCACAAGGGACTTGCTGAAATAATCAGATGAGTAGAACTGCAGTAAAAATTGGTGTCTATATTTTTAAAGAATTTCATTAATATTTATTTCGTCTTGCTTATTAATAAAAGTTTAAAAAAATATATTTATTTTATTTAAATTCATTTTTATATTTTGAATATCATTAAATATTCGAATCGTCATATCTTCGTCCATACCCCTGATGACAATGGAAAGACTTAACATATCGACGGTGAAACTACCAAACCACGTATCTCGGTTTGCGACGTCGCAGACTTCCTGTCATACTTTATTTTTTAAATGAAAAACTACTTAACGACCAGTCTTGAAAATATCTGTGATTTTTCCTCTTCGTGCGGAGAAAATTCGGTGAAAATTTCAAGGAATGATATTGATCTGGTTTGTCTGGTTTGTCTGGTTTGTCTCTGGTGGTCTCGAGTGCGTGCTAAAAGAATGGAAAAAGAAATGCTCTGGTATGGGTGTCCCCTTGGGTGATCTCGAAACTCTGTTTACTCTGTGCTTTGCTGATGACCAGGTGGTGGTTGCTCAAGATCAAGATGACGCGGAATACATGATGCGCAAGCTAGTAGAAGAGTATCGGAAGTGGGGTCTGGAAGTCAGCATATCCAAATCTGAGAAGATGACTTTTGGCGGTGATCAGCAAAGCATTGAGTTGGAGGATGGGCAGCAGATCAAAGGCTGCGAGCACTTTAAGTACTTGGGAGTGCGGTTGACCCAGGATGGAAGGACGGATCAAGCTATCAGGGAAAGGAACACCTTAGCAAGGAAGGCTATAGCGATGTTAAATGGAATCCTCTGGGATCAGCGGATTTCCAAAGATAACAAGAGGAGGATATACAACGCTGTAGTCAAAAGTATATTAACATACGGATGTGAAGTTTGGCAGCTGAAGAAACGGACACAGGATATGCTAAGAGCAACGGAGATGGATTTCTGGAGAAGGTCAGCAGGAATTTCTAGGAGAGATCGGGTCCGTAATGATAGAGTGCGTCAGATAATGGAAGTCGAAAATGACATCGTGTTCGACGTCATGACCAAACAACTTGTTTGGTATGGTCATGTCAATAGGATGACGGAAGAGAGGCTGCCAAAAAAGATGCTTGATTGGGTTCCTCCTGGGAGGAGACGTAGGGGACGCCCAGTGCGAGGTTGGCGACAGGGGGTGTTAAATGAGATAAGAGATTGTCAACTCCCTGATGACCTGTGGGAAGACCGAGCTTTGTGGCGATTAGGCGTCGCACAGCGCCAAAGAGCGCTATAAAAGCGACTCATATATATATATATATTGATCTGGTCTACTTCAAAAAAATAAAATGCGAGCGTAGATTTTTAAACACCGCAAACGAGATATGTGGTTTGGTAGTTTCACCGTCGATATGTATACTGCACGTCACGGTGAGCGGAAAAATTGAAGGCTCTTTGATGTAACTACTCGTGCTTGAAGGTTGTCCATGTTGCATACACAAAAAAGTGCAGGCGTTCTACCTTCGTTGATCACAACGCAACGTTTCACTTCAATACTTGTAGATTTTCGTGCGTAAGCGAAGATTTATGTTGCACATACAATGGTGTTGACCACAATGAGCCTTGAAATTAGAATGAGCTGTGTAACGTCAAGGCGACGTTACCAAATGGTGCAGTCTGCATAGCGACGTTGTCAGTAATTACTTGCGGATCTGTTATTCACAATGATTGTGCAGGAACGCTCGTAGTAAAAAAATTCAAAAACTTTATTCGGCCTAAAATTGAGGGTAATGCCTAATCGTTGAAGATTCCAACGTTAAGAATTATAACCTCAGAAGAAACCACGAGTTCTAAGTATGACACAGTCGGTTAATTCCTACAGGGTGATCAAAAAGTCCGCACCACCCCCATTAACTTTTAAGCTAATGAAGCAATCGCATTAACACTTTGTAAATGTTCCTAAATCAAAATAAACTGCATACCTTCCCCCCTTCCCCAAAACATTTTAGGATACCTCCACGCATTCGGGGGGTGAGAGGGGCAAGGATTCCAACTTTATTTTTCAAATGGCAACCTCTATCTCCTCTATCTCACAAGATATGTTTATATACATTATTTTCATGTTTTACTCACAGTGAATCGCACCTTATAAACAGTGTCTACACAACGAATGCTGCGTGGGCTGTTATGGTAGGAGTCTCCAACAATACTCTGATGTCTTACTTAGCTGTCACGGTGAGATCTACTTTACTCAGGCATAACTAAGAAGAGAGCATACTTCTGTCGACTTCTATAAACGTCGCAGGCAATTAGCAATCACCGGCAATTTGCAGGGCGGTTCACACGTTGTTTCAATAAATCGCGATAATGCGCATCGGCATGATGCAATTTTTAAGGGTTATGGTCTTCAAAAGTATGAGCTCGGCTTGAAGTGCCTTCATTTTTTGTGATACTCTACGCTTTATCATGCTGCTAGTTTAGTTGCCTGTCCGATCTCGCCCAACTAATGTCACGGAGTTCACTACAAGCTCCTTCTGAGTGTTCATATTCCTCCCATGTTTTTAAGGATGGAAAAGTGGCCATTCACACTATAAGGCAACAAAATCAGCACTCTAATCTTGTTCTTTTCTTTTTGAATTTTAGGATTTTCTATATTCATTCACCACTGGCTTGTAAATTGCCGGCGATATCCAATTGTCTGCGACATATAGATGCATATAGATCGATCAGTTGGGCTATAAATTTTGCGATAAAGAACTACTATTTCTGGCTCATCCACAAAAGCACCTATCTGCACGTGGAAAATCAAAAGGGGAAAAAATAAGAACAGGAAGAGGAAGCAGGTGCAGAAGGAGAGCAAAGAGGAAAAGTGGCTGAGAAAGAGGAAGACGGAAATACATGTATATAACCGCTTTTATAGCGCTCTTAGGCGCTCTGCAACACCTAGTCGCCAAAATTCCCTATCCTCCCAAAGCCCCTCAGGGCGTTGGCACTCCCTCATATCCTCTGAAACCCCCTGTTGCCACCCTTTCTTTGGGCGTCGCGTCCCTTTCGTCTGCTCCCAGAGGAAACCCAATCAAAGGACTAAGATAGAGTTGAAAAGGGAAGATAATGAAATATAGAAAAAGAAGATGGAGGGAAGAGATGCTGGTCTCCCTCTAGAAATCCGTATTTGTCTCGAACCCTGTATCATCCTACATCCGTTTCTTAAGCTGCTGAACTTCGTATTCATGCGTTAAAATACCTCTCACCACAATGTCTTAAATTCTGCTCTTGTAGAGGATTTGTATCGATATCATCATTACAAATATGAAATAACTTCAACTTAATAACTTCATGACTTCTTTTTGTAGGAGTTGATGAGTTCTGGTGCAAGTATCCGAACGCTTATCCATGGTGTGATATTTTTTTACCACGCGTTTACTGGTACGTTCATGATGTACTCAACGAGTTACGCCGCCACCTTACTTCGGGAGGCGGTGAGTTGACATTGCGAATTGATCTTTACTTTGCTTGTAAGTTTTGGTCATCACGAATTTAGAGGGCCAAAATCTGTTAACCCTAAGCAGATCGTAAACCACCAGACCTCTGAAAGTGACGTTAAATGCGGTCGATAACCGAAACTTTATAATTAAAGACTAATGCACAAATTTATTAAATTTTCGCTCTAGTCAGAGCTAGTCACTGATTCCTATCGCATCACATCCAAGTATACTTTACCAGAGTATAAAATTGAAATTTTAAGGAGCGGGGATAAACTTAGACTGCATATTTGAAATCAACAGCAGTTGCCGGCTTTAAAGAAATAAATTGATTTATTAGAATGTAGGTAAAGATATTCGTTAATACTTACCACTATCACGATAAAATTATTTACTGAGCTTAATTATTTTTTGAGCATTCAGCTCATGCCTTAAGTCTACCTCTCACATTCAATTCAGTGTGTTTTTCCTCCGATGGATTGATTTCATGTTTGTCTAGATATAATAGGTAATCTTATTATTTTTTTTGAATTTCAACGTTGAATCTTAACAAAAATATCAAATTATTCATCTCCTTTTAGCATGTAAATCTGAGACATTCTCTTTACCGATGCGACTGGTTCTCAGAGAACTTGGAATTCAAGAAACTTTTCCTCTGTTTCAATTTGCCGATGTTCTGCCCTGTTCAGATTACAGTTCTTCGGGTTCAGCCTTACAATCTCGAAACTTTTTCGCTGGTAAGTGATAAGTCTTGGTTGAAACTACATCCACCAATTGGACGTATTTCTGCCAAACGGAACTATGTGCATTAAGACATGAGCCCTGAGACCCATTAGAATATATGCATAACAGAGCTCACTTCATAATGTACATAGTTCCGTTTGGTAGAAATACGTCCAATTCATATTACGCACGCGAAGGTGGACTCTGGTGCTTTTAACCGACATATTTCGTTCCTGAGACGACTAAATTGTCGTAGTGGCAATGTGTAGACAATCGCAACAATATGAAGGCACTTCAAGTGCTTTTAAAGTCCTTCACAAGTGAAAATTTCAGTGTGCCTTTAAAAAAGCCAACGAAAAGTTTGCTGTCCGCAGCAGCAGAGCGCTTTCTGTAAGGAGGGTTTCAGGATATTCCGTCAACGATTTTTTGTCCACGTACCTGTTTTGTCCTGTAGTTCATGTCCATACGTGAAGTAAGCAACAGTGACTTGGTCCAAGCGTTATACTTTAGTCCGTCTGTAAAATTATGCTGACAATATCGAAAAAATAAGAAAATTTAGAGAGAAGGAGGCGTTGTCATGGTAACTCATTTTTTCAATGAAACGCTACTTTCTCATTTTGATTCATCTGTTCAAATTGTCATTGGTGAATATTTGGTTTTACTTCTATCCTTATGCCTTATATGTACCTTTTTTCTAATGAAAATATTACTTCAAAAGCATTTACATTTTTAAAACGTGGCAAAGATTGTCCAACGGATGGCATCGATATCAATTAGCCGTAGTGGTGTTGAGAGGAGCTATACAAATATGAATGAAAGAGGGAAAAGAGGGAGAAGCACGCAATCTTTGGTTTTAACCCATGCGTGCATCGATCTTTTAGAGTCAAACACGTCTAATTTTGAGCGTTTAGTTGCTCGTGCACCACGTTTCAGCTCAGTAAAAGCACAAAATATTTAAAAAAAATTAAAGTGCTTGGGAAGTCATTAAAGTTGACACGGAGTTACCTTAATATATGCTAAACACATCATATTTTCCTTGGATACATATTTTTTTTTCTTCTTTTTTTTCCATCAATTCAAATGAGAACAATGCAAACATTCCAAAATCATAAGTTGAAAAACGCGGACTCCGCGAGTTTAAACATTACAGCCAAATACAGAGCGAAGCGGCGCGGCGTGCTGCCAGCGCGATGCGCGCATTGGCGCCTACAAACCTAACAGGGATACTTCACGCATTGCGCGATGCGCGCATTGGCGCCTACAAACCTAACAGGGATACTTCACGCATTGCGTGTCGCGTTGGTCGCCCTCGCCCGCCGCGCCGCCTCAAGAAACTATTTCGCAACAGAGGTGCTGCACAGTATCATACGATATTGAAAGCGCCAAACATACATATTAAGAATGACAGGCGTCCTATAAGAGTATGGAAATTTCCTTGCAAAATAAATCAAGATACTACGGCACAAAAAGATGCTAACTCTGTTTACTCATTGAAACGCTCTACAACAGCAGCCAGGAAAACAAGAAATGAACGTAGGCACGAGGCTGAGAATCGAAAACGATGCAAAATTTACACCATTAAAATTAGAGCTTTCAACCATATGGTAATAAAATTTGCGGAATTTTTGGACCATACTGATTTAAATCTCTAATAAATTTCTTTGTTACTAAAAAAATAACTGATTTTACCGGAGTAAAAATTTGGGAGAGCAAGTAGCGACAAGAGTTAGAAGAGTTTATGAGCGTGGAGAATGGACACCAGGTTTTTGCGGGAATTGGTTTCCTCTATATCTAGCTTCCATCGCCACGAACCGATTTAGGGTATTTTAATTTTAGTTTTTCATTTTTTCCGTTAATTACAGTTGATCGTGCCTGGTAAATTGGTTGAAATTTCCAGTGTTTTTATCATTGAATATTTGATATTGATATGGATATTTTTATTTCATCGGCAAAATTCAGTTATTTAAGATACATCATTTTGAAGCTCAAGTCACATGATTTTACTTTTCCTCATTCCAGAATCTTTCAAGAGCGTTTTCCTACGTACGGTTTCTCCTGCAACTTTCTAGGACCAGTTAAGGATTTCAACAGTTTCGAGATACCTCTGTGAAATTTGACTGCTTGACCAAATTGCCAGTATGACATCGACGATGAATTACAGAACTTCCAAAAAAAATCGTCAATTTGTCGCGTTATCACTAATGATATCACTACCTCTGTACAACTGATGGAACTGCGATCAGTGGCAAAGCGTTTATGATCTATTATCGATATTTCCCTTTGTGAATCTGTGGTAAAGAATCGGTTTTAAGGTGTTCATTGCGAGCACCCTGTTTATCGATCGTTTTCCATAGCGACGGTGTAAGTCGGCAATCACATAAATCGGTTTGCGACGTCGCAGACTTCCTGTCATACTTACTTTATTTTTTAAACGGGAAACTACTCGACGGCAACTCTTTAAAACTGCCGTGATTTTTCTTCTCGGTGCGAAGAAAATTCTGCAAAAACTTCAAGAAATAATGTCAATTTGTTCTCCTTTAAAAAAATATAACATAGAGGCGGAGATTTTCAGTCACCGCACACGAGTTATGTGATTGCCGACTTACACCGTCGATAGGTTCAAATAGCAGATCAATCCAGTGGCGTAACTATATATCCTCGCGCGCCCCCGCCGCACAGTGGATTGAGTCAATTCGAGAGGTCGGACATGAAATTTTTAACTAAAACTGCAAATTTTTGTGTTTATTTCGTCACATTTTACATTTCAAGGGGTGCTTTACAAAGAAAATTTCACGAGGAAACCAATGAAACCACTTTTAGAACCTCAAAATGTTGTATAAACGGAGTTATCGGCGTTTAAAATTTAAAATTTTGTCCGACCTTTCCTGTTGACTCGATCCACTGTGCGCCGATTCGAGGCTGCGCCCTTTCATCCCGTTTTTACTTATCAACAGCTTTTTCAAAAGATGGAAAGAAACAAAAGATATAATCTTCCATTCATTTTAATCGAAGTAACTTTAAACTTAACTTGAGTAGAAAAAACCACAAATAATTGTATTGCAAATAATTGAGCATTTGAGTAAGTTACAGAAAAATCCGCTCTCCTCGGCTTTATTTCAGGTATTTACTCTGGGGAGGGTCTCTTAAAGCACATTGACTAGCCCTCAGGGTGGGAGAGCTGATCTCGCCCTGGAGCTGGGACGGTTTGAGGTCTTTTCGAGGTTGTAACTTTCAGGGGTCTGGTGGCCTTACGCACAAACGCAGAGATCGTGTTAGTTTTCGGCTCTGATGAGGATCTTGCCATTCTCGACTTTGCTACACTCTGCGTCGCATCCGAACGAGCAATCGCAACGTTCGCATCGGATGAGCTCATACTCCTAGAAAGAAACCAGCATTCCAATGAACACAACATATACCTATACAATACGCATGGTCAAGAGTAGCATAGAAAAAGAAAGGAGGTGTTTGCATTTCGGGAATCTTGGAATTTTTTGATGACTTGATGACGTGGGTGGGTACAGCTACGTTTAGCGTGAAGGGGACGTCGCCGTACCCACCTACGTCATCAAGTCATCAAAAAATTCCAAGATGCCCGAAATGCAAACACCTCCTTTTTTTTCTCTATGCAAGAGTAGGCAATCTAGATCACCCTATGATTGTGCCGTCGTACTGTTTCGAAGCGAATATAAGGTATCAGCTGGGGCTGAATGATTACGTAGGTATTATACGTATGGAGAGTTAAGGCCATATTAGGGCCAAAGTTACTCCCTAAATAGCTCTTTTTCTCATGCTCTATAATTCTAAATTGATGGTGAAAGTGCAGAAGTGCGTACCTCGGAAAACACGATTTTCCAGGAGAATAAAAAAACTGTCTACATTCCTCCTGTCAGTACCTGGGTAGAGGGGTAATAATTTCTCGAACTGGTAGAAAATACGGCAGAAACGTCGAGATTCGCGTATTCGGCACTAAGAATCGGACTGCATTTTGCAATTTGGAACTATAAATTCTGGCTCTTCTGGAAAAACACTTATGTGCATGGAGAAGCTAATGGCACATACGTTGTTTTTAAACCGGGCTAGAAGCTATAGTTTCAAATTGCAAAGTGCAGTCCAGTTTACACTTTATCTTGAGATAGGTAGGTACACATTTTTGCAATTAGTGTTTCAAACCTGTTGTTGGCGGATATTGATAATTCAAAGACTGAAAAAAGCTAGTTTCACGCTTACAATTCCTTATCAGAAGCTTTAGTTTGATCTCATAAAGCCAGAGCAAGCATTGGATGATTGGAAAATGGCATTTGTTCACGAGATACGCATTTCTGCAATTAGCGATTTTAGCGTCGCGCAAGCCGGCGAAGGAAGTGCGGTCGAGCGTCGAGTCATCTTCACAGTGTGATGCGCCTTCAATCCAGCGAGCGGCAATGTGCGTATACCTGTAGTCGAATAGTTATCGAAAATAACTCGCTGCGAGTTATTTGCGATAAGTATGCGATGCGAGAGTCTCGCATTGCGTTTGGTGCAATGCAAGAAGTATTCATTCAGTCTTGCAGGCGCTTATATGAGTTTGACGCAACGAAAACTATCGAAATCAACCTCTACCGAAGATGTTAACGTTTTTATTGTCTATTGGTAACGAGAAATTTGAATTGCCCGGTCACAAAAACAAAACCGTACGCGAGTCAAATTGCGCACTACACCGGCTTTAGCAAACTACTCAATCGAGCATTCTCTCTTTGGCACACTGCGTTGTTCAAAGTGTGTACACCTTGAGCTGAGCGTCAAGATTGAGGTTGCCATGTTTTCATATCACTGAGACTGTCATAGTGAAGTTAGGCGTGCAATTTAACCCAAGTAAATCATCCTTTCTTCCATGAGCGGAAAGGTTGAATTTATTCATGAAAAATGTAATTACCACGGTTAGGAGTTAAGGCTCAGGATTTCGATCCTTCGAGCTCAATGTCGAGAGATCGATATCCTCGTCGCCTATTGGTGTTCACACCGCGAGCCCGCAATTCTGAGATTGAAGGATTGTGGATAAATTGTCCGGTTTTTTTTTTTTTTTTTTCACTCATTTTTTCAATTTTTTAATTGAAAAAGAAGCTAGCTTGATAGCTTGACATACATATCGACGGTGTAAGTCGGCAATCATATATCTCGGTTGCGGTGTCTGAAAATCTCCGCCTCTATGTTATTTTTTTAAAAGAGAACAAATTGACATCATTCCTCGAAGTTTTTTCAGCATTTTCTTCGCACCGAGAAGAAAAATCTCGGCCGTTTCAAAGAATTGCCGTTGAGTAGTTTTCCGTTTAAAAAATAGAGTATGACAGGAAGTCTGCGACGTCGCAAACCGAGTTATGTGACTGCCGACCAAGATCCATCCATATAGGTCAGTCATTGCGCAGATTTCCCCGCTCGGGGTAAGCCCCTTTCCATTGGCTCGTGACGTCAGCATTACTGCCGCGAAAACCAGAAAAGTCGGAAACAATGCTTTTCTTATGGGAGAGAGCAAATTTTTCTTAATGAATCATTTAAATTTCTTACTTTTAAATCCTTTGAAACTTTCTGTGTGTCGAAAAGAACGTTTAGACATTAGCATTCAGGGTTTCGATTTTGCCGAATTTGTGTTCTTTCATTTTTACAGTTTACTCTGCATCAGCCATTTTTACACGCGAATCTATACCACTAGATGGCTTGTTACATCGCTGACTTCAAAAATCATTTAAAAATATAAAAACGCAAATTCAGCTAAATTGAAACCCTTGACGCTAATTTCTAAACGTTCCTTTCGACACTCAGAAAGCTTCAAAGAATTTAAAAGTAAGAAATTTAAATGATTCATTAAGAAAAATTTGTTCTCTCCCATAAGAAAAGCATTGTTTCCGACATTTCTGGTTTTCGCGGCAGTAATGCTGACGTCATGCGCAGAAGATTCTCATTTGGGTTTCGGGAATGACTGACCTATATGGATGGATCTTGCTGCCGACTTACACCGTCGATATATAATCCTACGAAAGGAGAAAAAAAATCAAGATAGTTTTAAATAAATTAAGTTGAAGATGGCAGGGAATTTACGCTTCCGCAACGTCACATAACGACGGTGAAACTACCAAACCACGTATCTCGGTTTGCGACGTCGCAGACTTCCTGTCGTACTTTATTTTTTAAATGAAAAACTACTTAACATCCAGTCTTGAAAATTTCTGTGATTTTTCCTCTTTGCGCGGAGAAAATTCCGTGAAAATTTCAAGGAATGATATTGATTTGGTCTACTTCAAAAAAATAAAATGTGAGTGTAGATTTTTAAACACCGCAAACGAGATACGTGGTTTGGTAGTTTCACCGTCGATAAGGAGATCCGTAGCTTCTCATTTTGGTCATCGATTTGCTTATATCTCGTTCAAAAGCGAATCTGAACTTCCCGTTGTGTGAATGTAGTTAATTTAAGGACAATTTTGAAGTACGCTTCCGCCGTAAATCCATCATCCACGGCGATTTCCATGACGACAAACGCCTGGGGCAATCGAATCATCAGCTGACCGAAAGAAAAGCGCCCGGAAATTACGAAAAAAATCGCGCATCTCCTGACGGGATGAACGAGATAACGCGAACTCTCACAGGCAGCAAGGGGTGCGGGACCCGCCACGCGATTCCCTCTATTTTTCCGGGACGGTCAAGCCGGTAGGTACCACACGTGCCCGGATTGGCCCGGCGGTCCCCGCTGAATTTTGATCCGAAGGATCGAGCTTACGAAATGATTTGGAAAAAAAAAAAAATGAAAAAAATGGGGAACAAAATGACTGACCTCTATTCCCAAGATAATTGATAATATTATGCGGTTGTAAAAACGGAATTCACTTTCTTCGTTTTACACTTTGGGGAATATTGTTTCATTCGGAAATCGCAACTACTTTTAGCTGATGATGTCACTAAAACAACCCTAATTTGAAATGATTACTTACGTTTTGGAGTTACAGGCGATCCAAAAATACTCTGAGGATAGGCTTGTGAAAAAGCAAGTTACTTTGTAAACAACTGAACACTCTAAAATGTTATATGGAACATACCTTGAAATTGATTGTAATATTTCTTTTTTAAATGTTTTTTTTTATTTTTTTTATTTAAATGATGTCTTCAAAAAACCTTGGTTGCGCTTTTGTTTTCTGGGCTTGAGGTTAAATCATGTCCAATTTTTGTAAGAAATTGAGGTTATTTTTATCATCCTGAATTTATTTATCCTTTTATTTATCCATGGCATAATGAGGAAACAGAATTGTTAGATATTGGTTCCTAGGAAAAGTATAATATTGAGGAGATGTATCGAATAATCAGCAAAAATAGAAAAAAATATGTTTCAGATGATAAACATTATAACTTAGAAAATATAGCAGAAATGATATTTAATGATGAAAATATTATTTGAATTCTGAGAATTCAGATTGGAAAAATGAGCAAAACAATGATGATTATGACATTTTTGATAATAACAATAAAGAGAATAAAAATTATGAACAAAATACAATTAGAGGGACATTTCCAAACATTAAATTTAATGAAAGTGACAGTGAAATTTTAAGATTACTGAACACTGAGCAAAAATATTTTGCTCTACAAATCTTGCACGATTACGGATTTAAAAAACCCCATTTCATTACTTTTTGTCTGGTCTTGCAGGCACTGGAAAAAGTCATCTTGCCAATGACATAGTAAAATTAGTGACAAATCATTTAAATTCGATAAAAATTCAAAATCATCATTAAAATTAGTGACAAATCATTTAAATTTTTCAACTGGTGAGCAACATGGTGCTTTGAAAGTATTAACTGTTGCACCAACAGGAAAAGCTTACTTTCTGATTAAAGGCACTCCACTTCACCATGCCAATTAATCAATTCATAGGTCCTACTCCAGTTTTAAGTGGAGACTTTGTGTCCAAAATAAGATTGAATTTCAAGTCAATCAAATTACTCATCAATTACTCAGTAGCCGGTAATGTAGGATATGGAGCGTTCAAAGCGAAAACTTCAAGCCACTGACAGTGAGCCTATGAAAAAGAAAACTAGAAACTCAGCGGTTATTTTGAGTGATGATAAAGATACTGAAAAGGTCATCATAAAGAGGAGTCAGCAAATTGCAAATTGTACATCATCTTAAAAATATGTAAAATCAGGTGTTAAAAAAAAATGTCACAGAAGAAAGAGATTGCAAGAGGAAATCTCAGATTGAGAAACCTAAAATACTGAAAATACTGCAAACAAAGCAGGAGCAGTAGGCACATCAATTGAAAAGGTCATTTCAAGTGATGATAGTGACACTGAAAAGCTTACTGTAATGGCGAGTCCTCAAATTGCAAATTTGAAATCATCTTTAAAACAAGTAAAATCTGGTGTTAAAAACAATGACACAGAAGAAAGAAATTCCAGGAAGAAATCTCAAATTGAGAAACCTAAAAAATACTGATGAAGTTTCCATGCTGGGGAAAAAGAGATTCTGACAAATAAATACAGGCTCCAACAGATATTTGGCAATGACTGAGATTTAGGTAATATATCAATAATACTAGTTGGAGCTATTACGCCATTAGACAGCTAAAGCCAGTTTTCAATATTAGTTTTTTTTGACGTAGAGCACAATTAATCACAATACCTAGGCATTGATTTATCATACAAGAAATTTAAGTATTTTGAACTAAAATGATCATGCGCCAGAAAGATGACATTCTGTTTTGCATTGCTTTGACACATTTTGGTGAAGGAAATATGACTGATACTGATTTAAAACTCTTCAATTCTAGGAACTTTGAAAAGAAAATGAGGAATACTACCTATTCATTTATTTGTAATATTTGATTATAAATCAGTTAACACTCACAATTTTAATATTTTAAATAAAATAGATTCTCAACTACTTGAAAGTTTAGCAATTGACACTGTTAAAGATACAAGGTCTGACACAGAAAAAAATAAATTCTTAGAAACACATAAAAAAAACACAGAACGCAAACTCAAGGATTATCATACAATTTATTGCTCAAAGAAACCAGCAATTACATGATATTTAAAAATATAGATATTAATGATGGGCTAGTTAATAGTTCTGTATGAATATTGAAACACATGGAAATATAGAAAATAGCATACCAACAGAATTTTTTTTTTAAATGTGAAGATCATTCAATTGAAAAGATAGCAAAAAGAAAAGCATCAAACTATGACAATGAAATTTTAAAGGGTTGGGTTCCAATCAGGAGACATGAAGTGCCTGTTAATAATATTAAATTGAGGATTTTGTTTAGTGAGATAATAGAGCTGCACACCTAAAAATCACTGGTTTACATAGTAAAAAAAGTCGACTTATCATTGATAGTTTGGTCAAGAAGACTTCAGTGAACAATTTGATGATAATATTGAAACTCCTGGCTCTATCTGACGAGATAAACACTGCCCTTAATACAACTGCTAAAATATGTTGCCAAAAGTGGCGACTGTTTGCGCTCAATGCGC
Organism: Bemisia tabaci; assembly: GCF_001854935.1. Classification (NCBI taxonomy): domain Eukaryota; kingdom Metazoa; phylum Arthropoda; class Insecta; order Hemiptera; family Aleyrodidae; genus Bemisia; species Bemisia tabaci. The sequence goes on along the minus strand of NW_017547261.1, from coordinate 2,497,027 downwards.
CTACTAAAAAGAGAGTGCGTGGGTCTTGGCGAGACCACGGCGAATTAGAGTTGGTTTTTGCGCCGGCAGCGCGTAAAAACCCAAAGGGGATGGCCCCTCCGGCTACTCCCAGGTGAAACACCCGAGACGTAGGATGACGCTCGTAAAGGGGGAGGGGGGGGGGGCGTCAGCCTGTTGAGTTGCCTCAAAAGGGGGGGGGCGATGTGCTCGTAGTCTCGGAACAGGGCGGCCCGTGACGCGGCTCAGTGGAGTCTTCGTCCGGTACTGTCGCAAAAGAATAGCCATCGGGGTGTTCATTTTCAGCCTTTAAAGTCTCACATTATTAAATATTATCATAATGAATTATATTTTTCAGCACAGATAAGTTTAGAGCCATCATTCCTCTTAATCTATCAACTTGGTTCTCAATTGTTCTACGTCCTAAGTCGTTAATAACCTTTGGGGACACGACAATTACTTTTATCGTGAAGTCATCCATGTACGATAAAGATATTCTCAGAGAAAAAAGGGAGTATCAGACTAAAAAAAATAAACTAAAAGGTAAAATTTACAATGCTACAGTTTGAAAACTGCTGTATAAAATAAGTAAGACTATTAATGCTAGCTAAGAATCATGTAAAACAATCGTATAAATGTAAACATTTGAATAAAAAAAACCTCAATCACAGATTTCTTCGTTTTTTAAATCTTATAATACTCTTTACCATGTTCTAAGTTACTGGGTCAACAGTCCTTCAGGCAAGCACAATGATACGCTGTCTGAAATTAGATCAATATTTGGGAAATACTAAATCGCTTCCGCAAAAAGAACATTACTTTGGCAAGTATTTCTCTGTTTCACCTATTTTTCTCGTTTTTGTCGCAGATCTCTGGTCTTCAGTTTGCATCTTAATTGGGTTGCACTTCAAATTAAAGAACCCATATTTCTGACTCATTTTAGAAGCAATATAAAATTATCTCATCAGTTTCCCTGAGCATGTGTACATGAATATTCTCACAGACAATGTTCATGGACGAATGAGGAAAAAAGGTGCTCCATCAAATAGACCCACTCATAGACATAGAAACTTATGTAGGAAGAGGAAGTATTTATTCAAGAGCTTTGATGTGATTACGAGTATACATGGAAAATTGTGCTAAAATGGTTCCATAAAAAGTTATTTCTACTTTTGAATAGGAAATACATCACATGAACCAATAAAGATGCCAGTAAATAGTTAGGAGAAAAAAGTAAAAAAAAGTAAAAATAAATAAGATCAGATCAAAACACACCATAAAATCTGAAGTTAAAAACCAACCAAGGAGCATTTTGAAAATGAAGCAGAGCAGTGGACACATTTGAATCAAAATTCGGATCTAATACTGAGAGAGGATACGGAGCAGAATCGAATAGTATCGTCACAGAATATAAAGGCATATATAGGCTTAGCCTGTATATAGGCGTATATAGGCTTAGCCTGTATATAGGCATATATAGGCTTAGCCTGTATACAGGCATATATATACTTAGCCTGTATATAGGCGTATATAGGCTTAGCCTGTATATAGGCGAATATAAGCTTTCCTAGCCGGGAATTCATGAGAGGACCATCGCGGAGCTTTTCTCCCTTAAGTTCCGCTTGATATTTGAAATATTTGAATCGCCATGTTAGCCTGTACATAAGAATATATAGGCTTAGCCTGTACATAGGCGTAAGAAAAAAAAATTACGATACAATATAAATAAGAGTGGTGAGAAAAAAAAGAGATTTGTTAAAAAAAAACACCAAAAATGCAAGGAAGAGACTTTCCTCCCATCAAGGCTGAGCCTTATACCAAATAGGATCTGCTTTAATTAAAGCATCATTTTCTTAAAAATGTAAAACGACAGTAATTTTTAGGTGTTTCACTAGTTGACTATCACCATAGACTTGCCACCCATATGTCTCCTATTTAAATACTTGGCACCACTTATCAACTAATTTGGTATTAGTTCAAACCTCATACAACAAGGATATGGGAAATCTACAGAGGAGGTGAAATTAAATCACTTTGTGTGTATTGCAGGTACAGCGTCTGATTCAAAGAGATGCTCCTAAAGAGGCCCTGAAGGAGGGGCAAGCATTTGTGGAAAGGCTTCATCGAGCCAGTTGATGAGACTGTGCTCTGGCATACCGGATGCAGTAAAGTGGTCTTCGAGGAGAATCTGAGAATATTTTGTGTGCATTGCCTGTGCTTCGTTCTCATTGACAGGGTCGTGACACATTCTATATAAATCTGAAAAAATTCAGAACAAGCATTTTTAATTTTCTAACAAAACACAAGGAGACTCTCGGATTTGTCAAGCAATTATAATCTAAAAAATATTTATTCATTGGCATTGAAATAAAGTCATGCATCACCTTTAAGCAACTTGTCGCTGGCAATGACCGGGGCTGAATAGCCAAAATATGTCCAAATAAATTAGAAATTCGATTTACAAGACCCGAGATTTACCGGATTTATTATGCCCAGTGACAAAATTTTAGCTCCAATCGACAGCTTTTCCTGGAAAAGTGCAGAATTATTTGCAAAATTCCACACTGCTGTCGCACAATTGGTAACTCTACTGATCATAACTCATAGGCACCGCAATCTTATGCATTACGCGCCAATAACGATGATGGCATGACGTCACCTTCCAGCCAAAGTATTACAAGCATCGCTGATGCTTCAAAATTTCTGCCCCCATTTTATTCTTTTACATAGAAATTGTTGATTTAATCTGTTTGAAAATTTCACTGAATTTCAGCGGCAGACCAAAGAAAATTCAGTACAATTTTCGGACAGCTTCGTTGAACAGATCCTCTATGAATAAAATAAAATGGCAGCGGAAATTTTTAAACGTCGCATGGCGCTTGTGATACTTCGGCCGGAGGGTGACAATGTGTTCGAGCCTGGCCGGAGGGTGACAATGTGTTCGAGCCTGGCCGGTGATATCAGCTGAACAGTATACCCTCAAAAATACGCCGAATGGACGAGGGAAGGAGGAAGAGAGAGGAAGAAAAAAAAGAAAAAAAAAAAAAACAACTTAATTTTGAAATTTTTCCACAAATTACACAGCATAAACGTGAAAAGAAACATCCAACTTTGTTTGAAGCTTCCCTCGCATAGTACACAGAATTGATGCAAAATTTTCTTTTTTAAGAAATCGGACCTCACATTTTGGCATCAAAAACACATTTTCCGATTCACCAGATTACTCAATTGACCACATTTCCCGGCAGTTCCCCACGAATCCGGCAAGTTGAACTTCTACTGTAGTTCTATTTTAATGCACATGAGTGAACATGTTTTAGGAGTTCTCAACTGCTTGAGTCTCCTAACAGGCTGCTTCTTCACTAACTTAACAAATCTTGCATTATTACAATAATTCCACATCCCCCNCAAAAAAAAAAACAACAACAGGTAGCGTGAGACCATTGAGGGAAATAAACTTGCAGTTAAATCCTCTCTACATTCAGACACAATAAGTCATTACCAAATGCAGTTTGAATTTAGATAAGACACAGTTTATAGGGGAAAAAAGTCAACATACGCTTGGTGTTGTGTACTGATGCAAAATAAAACTTGTATTGAGAACCTGCCGACAAGTTTTTAATTAATTCTAAATCATCTACGCTCACTATATATTAGATTCTCATGTTGAAGGCAAGAGAAAGTAAAAATTAATTTTTCACTACATAAGTTCTGCGAGAAAAATAAGTTGAGGGCAGATGAGGAGAATGAGGTTCGAAGGGAGAGGCTATTACAAAGGAGTCACGAACACACTCCTTAATTTCTATTGAAATGGTTGAGGACTAGAAAAAATTAAAGCTTCGGCAAATGAATATTCAAAATTAAAGAATTTTAATCTTCAGCAATTCGATCCACAGAATCAAAACTGATAGCGACTTTGAATGAGATGACACCAACGATTGACCAATAATCTTATAGGTCCAGACGAACACATTTGTTAAAAGAAAATCCGTCATTTCAGAATTCAATAATTTCAGAGCGTGCAAACTTAAACTTGGGAAGAATGAAAACAAGGATAAACTTAAATGTACGCATTCTTGTTTTTCCCCCTTCCTTTTTTTTTTTTTTTTTTTTTCATTTATCATGCTTCATTGGGGAAAAGTGGAATACCTTTCAAAATTGCAGATGCCCAGAGTTGGATGTGGAGATCGGGAATTTTGCTGGCCAAATGCATTGCAGGTTTGACCATGTTCATGCTGTCGTTGCTATTTTCTAATGATAGGTATATTTGGCCCAAGAGAACTAGCGAACAGGAGGTCAACCTATTCAAACCTTCTGCATTGGCAAGACTCAACATTTCTCGCAAATACCTCCTGCAAAAAGTGAAAGAAATAAAAATTAGAACGATATGAAAAAGGAGGAAAAAGTGAAAGAAGAACATCAATACCTCACCAAAACTTATAATCACTGTGCATGGGAAAGTAGGTTTTGTTGGAAAAAAAATAAAAACAAAACCAAAAAACTTTTTCAACACTTTTCTGAAAAATTCAGTACTTCTCTGGTATGTTCGGTGACAGAAATTGAGAATTCAATATTTAGGAGCGAATTGGGACATAAATGCCATAGCCAAGAATTTCAAATTTCATTTGTAGGCTCAAGATTAATCGGCTGCACAATAGCGATCTACCGGGCAAATACTGCACTCAGAATCAATGCGCAAGGGAATGCATGATTTTCACCCTGTCTTAGAAAATACGCAGGACATGAAGCAAAAAAATTCGGGACCTCTGTGCGGAATTTCCGTATTTCTCTCATATGTACTTGTGGACCATCCTCCAAAAAACAGTAGTTTTCCGTGACTCTCCAGATTTTCTGAATGAGTACCTGAAGACCATGTAAAAGTGACCGTGTAAAGGATTACCACTTGTGTGGTATTTGAAGTAGTTAAAAAAAAAAAAAAAGTCACCTTCAAAAAATCTGGTTTTAGGGCAATTCCTACAGCATGCGAAAATCCCATTCTTGATAAAGCGATCAACAAAGCGATGCATTAAATATGTTTTTGCAAGGGTAAACTTACTTGGCTTCATTGTGCTGACCCTGAAAGAATGCTTGAAGTCCCTGCACATAATACGCTGCAGCTTGCAGACTAATTTTTGTTCCTTGCTTTTTCAAGGCCTCCGGACTGATTCTCGGTGCTAAAGTAGCAAATTGTTGGTCGAGCCTTCCTCTCAGGTACATGATTGCTAAATTCAGATTTGCAAACGTCCACAAGTCTCGATCTTTTGAAGACTGGAACACACAAACGATATGTACACTGAAGTATTTTTCAGGAACGCTACCAAAAAAAGGTTAATTTGCAGCTGGTTCCAATGAGTAGCTGCTCTGTTCTCAGGATATGCCAACAGATCATCAAGAACTTCTTTTTGGGCTGAGAAATCTTCTTGGAGAACCTTGGGAAGGTGACGTTTTAGGGTAGCTAATCCTAAAATAATGAAGTGTCTTACAATGTTTACTTGTCCCTCTAACACCCTGTTACCTTGAAGCGTCGGAGTGGTGGAGGGGCATAGTCATCCATGGTCACGATGACTGATATTTGAGTGTCCTCAAATATCATATAAATACCCATAAATATCAATCACCTTTGGGGATTGAACCTGGGACCACAGTGTTGGCAGCGAACTGCCTTGACCACTACACCACTGATGCTGACTTGATTATAAAGTAGCTGTGTTTAAAGCAACTATAGTTGTGGTATACTTATATCATAGATGGTCTCTTATCCCTCAGTCTTGCCATAGTCAGGTATTATTGGTCAAAGATTAGAGATCACCACAACTGTAGTTTCTTTGAATAAAATATCAATCTTATATTATCTACCTTTGATACAACTATGTTAAAAATATTTGTTAATATCTCATTATGATTTGATTTCTAAACTTTTATATCTGTGAATCGTATTCGAAGACTAGTGAAACCGGTCCAATTGATGAGTTGAATAGATTTTAACAGGAAATTGGGGTCTACCTGTAGGACCGATGAGAATTGAGCCTCGGCTGCTTCCATGCAGTTCATAGACATGGCATAAAGTCCTAGTAACGTGTGCAACTGTGGTTTGTGAAGCATCATCAGCCGAGGGTTAGGCTGACATAACTGAACGGCCTGCGCTATTTCGTTCAAAGCTTCTGCCTTCTCACCCATGACCAGTTGACACATCACCATGTGCTCCAATAGCTGAAGTTGAAATGTAGCAAAACTGGGCTTCTCATCTGAAAACATGAGTAGTCAAATAAGTTTCTAGGTGGGGGGGGGGGACGGACAGATATTGAAACACCGAGGTATTTGGACGATTGCACGTGATCCTAGGATAGATTATCTACTTCTGAGCCAATAATTAAACTTAAAAAATGCAAGCCTCTTTTATTGCTCTTTAGATCCTTATTTAAACTTGCTTCATTTTTCCCGGGCAAATATACATATAAACAGTAGACCCCTCCCGGCTTTTGATAAGAAGAAGGCCCTAGATGAGCCCATTCTATTAAGATAATNGGGGGGGGGGGGGGGGGGGGCTTTAATTTGAAGGTACAAAGCGCCCTTCACCTTCTGAGATTAGGCTGCGTAGCGGCCTGGGCATGTGACTCCCTAGAATTAAATACATCATTAAAGAGGGCTCTAGAATTAAATACATCATTAAAGAGGGCTTACAGGATGAATATTAAGATAGACATACAGAAAATTAAAGATCATACTCACGCTTTAACCTCTCAATCTCCGAGTACACTTTGGTAGCATTTTTGTGAGCTCTGTCCATATACCCAGCCTGCATACTGTGCATTACAGTAATTAAATAAACGACTACTTTTAGATGAGTCTTTGGCATCCAGATAAAAGCATCTCCAACATTGGGTCCGCACACCACTGGGAATGGATGAATGAAAAAAAAAAAATGTTCAAGTACATGGTAAAATGATGACACACACACAATTAGTTCCATGACTGTGAACACAGTCCATTGAAAATCAACTTTTGCCTTTTGTCCAGAACATTTCATAATTGAGACAATACTTTACTTTTTATTCATCTGTTTTTTTATTCCTGTCTTTTCCCAAATAATTCAAATGGAGCTTATAAATTGTTGTAAATCAAAACTTGATCAATCCATACTGGCTGAATTCCATCCATCTGTTACAGTTACGTCTCTGCATAGTATACAGATTAGTCTCAACTTTGGCCCTTAACATCATCAGCGGCATCTCTCTCACCTAGCTTCTCATTGAAGAGAGATTTAAATTGAGGCTCAAGGAAGAAGACAAGTCTACAGTAGAAGTGTCTATCAGCAGCAGTAACGAAACTACGGAAGTCTGGCTAAAGAGACTACTGACGAACCTACTAACAGGGAGATGCCTGGCTAACTAGAAAATTTGGAGAGGTGGACTTCTATCTCACGCAACTTTTTACGGGCCACATCACCTTCAAGGCCTATCTTTATCGCTTCAAGATTTCCATTTCTCCTCACTGCCTGGCTGCCCTCCACACTCCAGAACATACCATATTCCGGTGTAGAAACTTCACCCCAGAGAGAGGACGACTGAAGCAGTCAACTTGAAGAATCTTCACCATAGACAGCTTCCAAAGGACTGTGCCTGAGTCACGCAGAAACTAAAGACTTGTCCAGGACTATGTCAAGCACATCTTGGAGTCAAAAAGAGTAATTCTGGACCAACTCATGGCCGACAAATACCAAATGGCAGATACCGGTAAAGTCATGACCAACAGAGGCGCTTAGTCTCCAGTTCCTGTGTGCCTCAGTCACAGTGCTCCCTTTAATTTTAAGTAAATTTTTAGACTTAATGTTTTATCTTCACACTTCATAGAAACCTGTAGACCTCATGTTAATACTTAATCAATGGCAATAAACAAAGAAAAAAAGTAAAAAGCGACTGAATTCCTTCTGAATATTTACATTAGTTATCATTCATGAGAGCGAGAATGAAAATAATCTATACACCAGATACTTTAACTGTTGTTAGGAATTGCCTTGACTTAAAAATGTCTCAAGTCGCTTGTCTTTTTTAAGATCATTTTAATTGAAGCTTTTACACGGATATTTAAAGTCCAGGTAGATTGAAGGGCGTCTTTGAAGGTTTTACAATTAGACAAGTTAATTTTTTCTACATTGCGTCTTGGCAGAATGCCTTTCTGGAAACAAAATTATTTATTTTCAATAACTTTCAAAGTAACTTTTCATAGCAATTTAAAACTTTCAAAATCTTACTTTCATCAGTTGGTCCCATGGGTCCAATGATATTCTGGATACTTTGTTGAAGTTGTTTCAAACATGGATCTACACTCTTCACCTGTCCTGCAGCTAAGAACAGACCGACCTGAAATTTAAAAAAAAATATCGGTTAAAAAAAAGGGACAAATGAGGCTCCTAACATTATGATGAGATAATGCATCTACATCAGCCAGCAACAGAGTACGATAAATATTGTTTAAGACACAGCACAAAAAAAAAAAATAATTAAATAAGTAGACACTTAAAAAATTTACTGCTAATCTGGTTATTTGAGGGCGTCTGTACATTTTACCACGCGAGAAATTGTGTTTATGGGCCCTTTCTTCCATTGTCTTGCAATTGTCGCTCAAGTCTGAGTCTCTTGAAAAAATTACACCATACTGCTTTTTATCAACTCCCCTTAAAAGGAGGAGGTGCATTAAAAACCCATGCTATGTGACTAAATTCGTTGATGGGACTAGCAATACATGGGAAAAATGCAGAAAGACCAAAAATAAGAAGAAAAACATCTTGAGATGAGGTCCTTAGAACGTCCTATTTTGCTTCTGAATAGGCAAGTAATAAAATACATCTAAAAATTCTACAGAATTGTATCCTATGTCTGATGTGTTTGCTCTATAGTAAATTCCTCGACCATGCCCTATTTGCTGCACGGACAATGAAATGCGCTGCTTTGAAAACTTTAAATGCGATTTCCTTAAAACTTAAAAACCTGACATCCACTATTTATACATATAAGTCTTCATATGTTTCCTATGGTTGGATATATTTTATAAAAAATCCTACAACAAAAACATTAATCTTACCTGAAGAACAAGGAAAAATACTCTGAGATATTCTTTCTGGTACTGGTTCCCTTGCCAATTTTCAATTAGCATTCCAGTTTGCACCAGCATCGGACTAACTTCTGTCAGCTTCTTTTCAGCCAGTAAAAGCTAAGTGAAATTGAAAAAAAAGTCAACATCAGGAGGTTTGGAAAACCATATAGGTAACATAAAAAATGATGACGCCAAAGTGGAGCTGTCCGGTTAGATTTCAGAATTCGATTGTGATTAAAATTAGGGAAAAATCAATGATTACCATATATTTTTCGCTCCAATAACCAAAAAAGTTAACCATTTTAGACTTGAATTAAATCTGGCGAAGGAAGAAATTAATTTTTTGTTTTTCAGGGTCCTAGGCACCTGCATAGCATATTCTGAAGGTTTTAGAATTTTCCTGTATGTGGTTACAATAAATATAGTATGTGCACTAAGGTGTACGTCAGGTCTCTAATGTTCAAGATTTAGTGTCCACTGTGATGCACATCAGGTCACAGATAATGCATTAAAAGCAAATAAGCCATTTTATTGCGAGTAAAATTTGGATTGCATGGAAGGAACTTGCGAGACGCGAAACGCGTGAATTACATGGCACATTTATGGCAGCTGGCAACTATTTTGAGGTTACTAAACAATAACACCTGAGTACCAACGTTTAATATTTGAGACCCGACGTACACCACAGTGCTCATGCACTTTTCCAGGATTTTCCGGGTGTCTTTTTCGAGTATCTTCATTAAACTTTGTGTAGAGCCTGATCTAGCCCTCTTTCATGACAGAATTACTTTTTTAACCCCATATCTTCATTGGGGCTCACACAAAAGAATGGCGAAGTTGGACATTTTTTCCCCCAAAATTTCAGTTGGTATACTAATGTTAGTTCTCAGATAATTCATTAAAGGGCGCTGAATGTATTTTTCTTGCATTGATACGGCCTTTTAGAGGTACCCATCAAGTTTGAAACCTGTGGCATGAATAGTAACTGCACTACGATTTTTCAAAGTTGTGTGCACTACAGTGCACAACAGGTCAGAAAGGGTTAAAAGTATAGGAATTTTTGAGGAAAACGCTGATACTATTCCTTCAATAGTTTTCCCGACTTTAAGACTACATTTTAAGGGCTGAAGAGGACTCCTCAGAGGCCATTTGGGGAAAAAACTGGAAAAATGTCAATATAAGTTTCAACTCAGGTTTTACTTAACCCCACAACCATCGAAGCAGAAGGACCCACCGGGACGTCACTTTCTTCAATACTAACTGATTTAAATGAGAGGCTATTCAAAAAATAAAGCGACAAATGCTATGACTTCAAAAGTAAGCTAGGTAGAGGCTTTTTCTAGGTCTTGATTAAAAGACAAGCCTAATGGTTTCCCAATGAGACCAGGATCAACTCATTTGGCTGAAAAGTAAAAAAAATTATGAAAAACGAGTGTTGTGAATTTTAACAAGGATTTTCGCTCACCAAAATTAGTCTCTGAAACTACTGTCCGATGTGAAGTTACGTCTAAAACGACTTGGCAACCTTGAAAACTACTTAACATTTTACCACGGTCATCATCCTACTAAAAAACCAAAGGATTCAAAAGGCAACCAGCCCGGTCGTCAGATTGCACCGCGAAAGTCGGGGAAGTCCAGCCAATTTTGGTGAGCAAAAATCCTTGATAAAAGTCGTAGATGACAATGCAACACACTTTTCGAACCTTCATGACTATTTTACTTTTTAATTGAATGAGTTCTTCTTGGTCTCATTCAAAAGCTACTAGGCTTGTGTTTTGCATAAGACCAAGAAAAACACCTAAAGACCTTTTAAGTTTTAAATAAGACCTAAATTACTTTAGATGTTAAAGCATTCATCTCGCTTCTTTTTTTGAACTGCTTATATATGGAGTGTCACTACTTACCATACATCTACTGAGTAAAAATAGGACTCTTGTGTAATTTGCTGCGGATATATGGGCATAATCAACTCCAACACCCAATAGGCTACTGGCGACCTCATAATTTCGCTCGGTAGCATGAATTTGCTGAAAGAGATTATAATAGACCAGGATTAGGTTATGTCTTGACAAGAAAATTGAAAAATCCGTGTTAAAGTTGAAGGGGCTGATGAATTTAATGGTTTTGTTTTTTCTAAGGTAAACAAAACCAGTAGGGAAGAAAAAAAAAAACTCATACATATATCACAATACTGCTTGCAACTAACAAGAAAAAATAATCATTAGAGAAAAGGTACAAGAGGGTACTAATAATTTTCATCCACAATGAACCACTAGACAAGGTGCTGATTTAAGCTTTATAAAACACTTATTTTCTCATTAAACTTCCATGCAGAACATGATTAAGCAACGAAAATTTTTGAAAGTAATCCGTGAGATAATTTTAGTACTTTTTGATGCAAAAATACCAACTCCTTGCTTGAAAAAAAAAAAACATTATCTACCTGAGTTGAATTGCGCACTATACGTTACTGTGACAGTCTCTCTCTGCGCTATGAAAATATGGCAACCGTAACTTCGGCACTTCCGCTAAGCTGTTGCACGTTCTTTACAATTGGTAGAACAATGGACAGGGAGGGAGCACTACTCAGTTTAGGAGTCTACCAATACTGTTGTTGTGCGTTTGATTCATGCAGTCTCAGGTTTGTCTTCGAAGCAGAAAATTCAAATTTTTTGAAACCAGTGCTGAATTGAAATGATAATATCTTGGCGAGGAGTTGATTTTAGTAATTTCCATTGCCTAAATCATGTTCTACGTAAAATTTTGAGACAAAATTTACATCAGAATGCTTGAATTCATACCATGTCTAGCAGTCCATGGTAAACATTTAATAATTTTTCTTTCATATGAAAATATGGCAGCATCTTCAAAAGAGGAAGCTGTTTCATGACTCCATGAACTCTGCATCCTTTAAAAACAGACAGCACCACCCTAATGCCTATGTACTTAAACTCAGAGAATGAGATGAACTGAGGCTAAAAGAATTCCAAATTCTCTGAGATTGGGATATTCAAAATTTTGCTTGCATGCTGAAATAGCAAAGGGCATCCTTTTAATAAGATGTTGTGGCCATTTTTTTCACATACTCAAGCCACCATTTCTTGAAAATAAATATGTAGTGGTTTTGTTCAGACAGGTTAGGAAAACTAGACAGAGCTGTAGAAGAAATTTAAATTTGAGGCAAATGTCAAAGAGATACAGAGATTTTAGTAAAATACCTATCAGCTATTTTTACAGAGAACTTTTCTTTTTAGGCAAAACATTAACTTCTTAGCTAGTGTTAGAGAGTTAATGAGCAATTGATATTAATCAAATTATGATCAATTTTGAGATTTTTATCGATTAAAAAAAAAAAAAAAAAAAATGGTTACTTCAAAGTAAAAAATAAGGAACAAATTATATGATCAGTCTTCTGAAATAGGGAAACATTTTAAGAGGGTACCATCTCCCAAAGGACAACATGCAATACGTCTTGTTTGCTTTTATTACTATTGTTATGTGCTCACATGTACTTATCTTACAGATAATAAGGAGTTTTTGCGAATGATTCAGATGATCAGGAAATTCTAGCAACCGCTGTTTTTAGATATTAAAGGTTTTATATTCATATCTTTATGGAAAATTATGCCAGAAGTCTGAAACTTGGTGACATCTTTTTTTATAATATGCAGATTCTAAAAAAGTATTATCCCTAAAAATAGCGGATGTTGGATATTCGCTGTTCATACAGATATGACTTCTTGTGCTATTAATATAAAAAATATTTAAGCATCAAAATTCAGGAAAAATTGTACTTTAACTTGTACTAATGCAAGACACTCACAAGAAAAATATTATTCAACTTATTTTAGGTAATCTTACTCACCGCTAACTGGAAAATTAGCCGGCAATGCCAATAAATTGAATGCTGCGATAATTCAATTGCTTTACGAAGAATTGGTTTGGCCAAATGAGAGAGACTTTGCTGGTCATACAAATCTGCAAGAACACTGGCAGTTTCGAATTTTACTTCATCAAAGGCGTTGATTGATTGGGATATGCTCCACTGCGACAAAAAGGGACAAAAAATGACTCTTATTAGGAAATAAAATAGTTTACCTAGGTTCGAAATAAATAATAGATCGAGTGTGTGAATGAGCACAGGAATCCATGCGCGGCAAATGGAAATTTGATATGAGCTTGTACTCTTTATTTTGGCGCATTTCTTGTTCTAAACTCGTTTTAAGTCACTAAAAAAAACAAATAAATAAAGTTGGGACGGTGACTTGGTATAATACACCTACTATAGCTCGGTAAAAAGCAGGAATCTCAGATAAAATTGAATGGTGGTCCTGCTGGTTCAAACAGGCCGTTACAGTCCTACTCAGATGACCGTTACTCCCAAATGAGATTCATCGATCAATGGCAGACTGAAAATAACCTAAAGGTAAAAAATTATAAGTGGGTAAGTAAATTAAAGCAAAAATCAACCTCGAGTACTTTGTTTAGGCAATTTTATTCAGTCCCGGCCCTACATTGGAATGTCAAACTTGTCCCGATTTCACAGCCAATCCTCTAAGCGAAGAGTTGGCATAAATTAGCATCATTTTTTTCTTCTAGCACTCCATGTTTATGTCTTTGCAAGTTTGCTAATTAAAATATGAATCAAACTGATCTTCAAAAAGTTCTATGAAAGAGTCTCTTTCATAACACAAGTCTTGTTTATTGACAGGTGTAACTAGGTATGAAATCAAAATTTTTTTGGCTAAAGCTGAAAAAAGATGACTTAAATACTAACCTCAGAGTGAAATAATAATAGAAGTAGGAACTAAGTCATGCACTTCTGAATATGAACATAGAGTTACAATAGTCGCAATGCACTGGAACACCGCTGAAGTCATTCCTAGAACAGTGCATTCCAAGCCTTGCGGTACATTTTAATTCGGTGGCTTATGGGAGAACGGCGGGCTGCGACCAGTTTTCCAGATTTATTAGTTTAAATCCAAAACTACTCTCACACATTGTGACAAATTATGTTGACCAAATTCATAACTAACTGAAATATGTGAGCACACTTTCTAGTGTGCTCTGGGCATAGAGTACAATAGAGTCGCAATGTTCTGGAGCACCGATGAAGTCACTTTAAGAGGCTGTTTTGTCCAGTACTCCTGAGACTAATGTGCGACGACTGGCGATGACATATGCGCGAGGTCCCAGCTCCGGTCTTCGCTCAGAAAATACAGGTATAAAATTTATTTCATAAAAGCCTGGAGCGTTGTACATTTTTTAATTTCTTACGACTTCGGTGAACACAATTTGCCAAAATTCGCGGAAATAATGATTGATTTAAATGAATAAATCCTGAAAACCACACTCAGCCTGCGAATCTCTCATAAGCCGTCTTGTTAAAAATGCTGAACGGTTCCCAGATGGTTCCCACTGTCCGGCAAACAAGGGGCTCGGAATGGGCCGTAAATGGATTGACTTCATCGGCGCTCCAATGCATTGCGACTCTAATGTACTCTATGGCTCTAGGTGAGTAAGTATTAAGCACTTCACATTTCTATTATGGCTGTTACAGTGAACTCACCCAGTTAACCTCAATGTAGGAGAGGAAAAGATAACGAGACTCACCGCTTGTTCAAGATGCTGTCGAGCTATGTCTATGTTTTTGGTGTGATTCAAAAGAATATTCCCCAGTTGCAAATGGGTCCTAGCTTCGACTCTGACAGGTGGAGCAAACGTAAGCACAGCTTGAAGACACTGAATGCAACATTTGATCTGCGGAGGATTAGCTCTCCTGAAGTTTTCCGCTAGACCTAGTAATGACAAATACCAGGCGTCCTGAGAGGAAGCCATTGATGATCATTAGGTGAAAGCCCCAACACCAACACACATTATTCCAGGCAATATAGGCGTATACAGGCGATATGGACAAGATCACATCAAGATTTATTTGAGATTCTGTGAGCACTGCATTGCTGAGGCCCGCCGACAACGCCCGCTCATCTCGAAATCCTGCGAATTGAATTGAATTTTGAATTCTCTGCAAATTGTTTATGGTTTATTGTTTATGAGAGAAAATTTTTTCGGCGGCACTGACACAGAATATATAATAATAAATAATGGGCACTGCACTGAGCATTCCAGCTAGCTAACAATAATATTTACAATGATGAGCGTTGAGAAAATGAAAATACAGAAGGTGGTGGCAAGGCACTAGGCAGCCATCTTGAAGATTGGCTGTGACGTAGAATAAAACACGGACTGGCGCGCTGTTCAAAAAAAAGTACGTTTCATGATCATACCGACAGAGCACATGGGAGAATTTCATGAGCCGCCGTTCGCAGTGCGCATGGCGCACGAATTCATCTAGCGTTGAGAGTTCACTTATTATTTCACACGACCAATGTGTAATTTTAAAAATCGAAAATTAAAAAAAATGATGAAAAAAAAAAAAAAATCACACGGTATACGAGTTTCTCCGCCAGGGAGCTCTCCCCGCAAGAAATCGTTCACCAACCGCCCGCGTCGGGGGCGCCGCGCCGCCGCGTGCTGCCAGCGCGAAACGTGCACTGACGCCTACAAACCTAAAGGGCTACTTCACGCATTGCGCAATGCTTGAAGTATCACTTTAGGTTTGTAGGCGTCAATGTGCATTTCGAGCTAGCAGCGGCCGGCAGCACGCCGCGCCACAGCGTGCCATAAACTTGCCCACAATTAATAGGTCAGGGTGTTAAAATGTAGGCAATTTGACATCAAATTCGAAATTAGAGACTCAAAAAACATCAATTACGAATCCAAGCTACCACGTTTCTGCGTGCTCCTATGAAGGAAAATCCAGACAATGAAGCCTGGAAGATGTTCATGCCAGATCAGAATACGCAATGTTAATATCCTACTATGTAGTGCTATTAACAACACCGTCCCCCAACGCTGATCGGCATTAGGATGGGCGGGAGGGGGACCAAAATATTCCAGCTATCAATGTTTACAATGATCGCACAATGGAAAATCCGGAAAATGAAGCCTGGAAGATTTTCATGCTAGATCTCAATACACAATGTTACTACCCTTCTATGTATTGCTTCTATCCACACCATCCCCGAACGCTGATCGGCATTAGGATGGGGGGAGGGGGGCGAAATATCCCAGCTGGCACGTTTCTACGTGCTTCCATGATAGTAAATCTGGAAAATGAAAAAGTGCATTGACCAGCCTTCAGGGTGGGAGAGCTGATCTCGCCCTGGAGCTGGTTGCTTCGGGGCGGTTTGAGGTCTTTTCGAGGTTGTTCATTTCAGAGGTCTGGTGGCCTTACGCACAAACGGAGAGATCGTGTTAGTTTTCGGCTCTGATGAGGATCTTGCCATTCTCGCGAATTTGCTACACTCTGCGTCGCATCTGAACGAGCAATTGCAACGTTCGCATCAGATGAGCTCATACTCCTAGAAAGAAACCAGCATTCGAATGAACTCAACATAATACAATACGCATGGTACAGAGTAAGAAATCTAGATCACTTTTATGATCGTGCCTTCGAACTGTGCAAAAGCTAATAAGGTATCACTGGGGCTGAATAATTACATGTTATACGCATGGAGAGTTAAGGCCAAATTAGGGCCGTGTCCGTAGTCGCTCCCTAAATAGCTCTTTTCCTTAGGCTCTACATGGTTAAAATTTTGATTTTGAAAAGAGAAGTATATAAAAAGATGTTTTTGTAACAGAAACGAAGAAGGGAGCTCTGTCGTTTTGGATCCTCGCTAGTTCTGCCCGTGACCGTGCCGTGCCGCAAGCGAAGACTGAGGCGGCAGAGCCTGGAGTGTCAAAACGCCTTCAATACCGAGTGTATGCAATACGGACATCCATGGAGTTCGAATAGTTGCGTGCAGCAGTTAAAATGAAATGCCTTTAGTGTTCGTAGCGTGCGGCACTAACTGAGGTCCCATTACTCATTTCTTTTATACCTTGATTTTGCTCCAGCGTTGCCTATTGTGCCGATGAAGAAACTAATCCTAATTTTTATTGCGAAAGCTTCAATTTTTTCAAGGGCAAGCATTTGCGCAAACGACTTTACCAGCGTTGCCTATTGTGCCGATGAAGAAACTAATCCTAATTTTTATTGCGAAAGCTTCAATTTTTTCAAGGGCAAGCATTTGCGCAAACGACTTTACCACTTCAAAAACGTTGAGCCTTATTTTTGCTGATGGGGTAGCGCTATTGAACATTCGCACTTTTGGGATTTTATACCACTTAAAGAGTGCGAAGGTGCATTCTTAAGTAGGAGGCATATGGCTTATTTCGTCGTTGGGACAGTGCGGCCGCCGGAGTTTCATTGAAGAAGATTTGACGTATGTTACATTAAAAGAGACTTGCTCGGAATGCTCGGAAACCAGACTTTCATCATATGTATCAATTTCCCTGCTAAAAATGATGAGTAAGCTATTCAGAATTCGCCGACTCACATGAGTAGAGTTTCCTACTTATATGAGTAGAAGTCCTACTCATATCACTAGAATATTCTACTCATAAGAGTAGAAAAGTTCAACTCATATGAATTCAATTTTTTTTATTTTTCAGAAGTGGTGGTTTTTTCCAGGAGACACCAACACAGTATGTAAATTTGAAAAATAAAAACATTTTGTTCTTATAATTTTTTTGATGCGGTGACTAGTTTCTGAGATATCGGACACGGTAGATTCAACGCTGAACTCATGTGAGTTGAAGTCTATAGTCGTATGAGTTGGAATCTCTAGTCATATGAGTCGGCGAAAAGTGAACAGAAAAATTCTGCTCATATGAGTCAAATTCTACACCGAAAAAAAATTGAAGTTAATTTAACATTCTGGATGTAAAAAAAGTGTGCGAGAACTTACAAAATGCTAAAATACCTGCCACAGCAGTTACTTCAGCAATGCCAAGATGTAAAATTAAGTGCTGTGGCGGGTAATGCAGCATTTATAAGTTCTCGCACACTTGTTTTACATTCAGAATGTTAATTTAACTTCCTTTTTTTTTTCGGTGTATACACATAAGTTGAAATTCTATTCACAGGGGTTGAAATTCTATTCATGACTTTGATTTTCTACTCATTTGTACTCACCATTTTTAGCAGGGTTATCCCAGTGTTGTAATTTTAAAGATTCTTTATTTCTCACAGATTTTCGGTCAAACTATCATTAATCGCAGATAAATCCTGTGACAATAACTGGCAATTTTGCATTCACAGTTGGCTCTCTTCAGATTATTTTGTCAAAATATATTTCAACCAGAGGCCTGTTACCGCTACGCGGCCGCCAACCGCTGAAAAGACTATACACGCAAAAAATCGTATAACAACCATATTCAAGTTTTTTCAGAGATGAATGGATTCAAAAGCGACGGGTCACGCGGAAGGAAGCGTATTTATCTTTGATTGCGACGTTTTGCACCCTTTTTCTTGTCTTATTTTTAAGCACCGTTATTAAAAAGCTACACACACAGTTTTTCTGAAGAGTTCCCAAGTTTTTTCTTTTTTTAAACACAAAAGCTGCACAGTTTTTTGTAAGTTTCGAAAATTCCGGAATCGTTTTTAAAATAAAATCACAAAACATTTCGACGTGATATTTTCGTTCGTTCTGTTTTTTTTTTTTTTTTTTTTTTTTTTTTTTTTTTTTTTTTTTATATCAAACCAAAATTAATTTTATGCGATTCGCTGCATCGTTTAAACATCTACCTAGTTTCTGAATTGTTGCAATCAAGATGCATATTTACCCTTTGATTGGGGTAAAAATCGGGCAAGGGCCGAATTTTATTAGTCTTTCCACCGTAGGTACTTTAATATACTTAGGACGAATCTCAACTGCACTTAAGTCCGGCTCAGCGCTTCTGATTGGCTGACGCGACGGTGCAGTTTGGACTCATCGATGGATGTTTCGCCTCTATGTAAAAGAACCGACAAAATTTGGCCCCAGGAACTGTCAAAAGAAATGACGCATGGACCTAGTTTTGCGGCGATTCGCAAGCCGGGGAAAAAAGTGCGGTTGAGAGTCAAGTCGTCTCCATAGTGCGATGCGCCTTCAATTCAGCTAGCGGCAACGTGCCTGGTAGTCGAATAGTTATCGCAAATAACTCTCGCATTGCGTTTGGTGCAATGCGAGAAGTATTCCTGCAGTCTTGTAGGCGCTGAATATGAGTTTGACGTCGACCGCACCGTCGTGTTTAGCGCGATTATTCCAACTCCCGTCAGGAGAATCGCGTTATCGAACAATTGTTGACCCGTGTTGTGTTTCGACGCCGAATGAGCACTCCAACGTTACCTCGTTTCTCCCGCTAAAATATTTTCCCTTAGAGAAGTTAGAAAAGTTCTGTATGTTCGCTGTTTTAGATTGAATGGACCATTAAACAAGGTTCAAATTTAAGCACTCTGTTACATCATTCGTCATCAGAATTTCACGCAGAACACGATTCGCGGAACAAAAACTACTGAAATCAACCTCTAGCGAAGATATTAACGTTTTTATTGTGTGAGAGAGAGAAAGAATGCAAAATTCAGGAGGACTTAGTCCTAAAAAAAGTGTACTTAGATATACGTGATAACTAAAAAAATGAGTCGTCTAAAATTTAACCATACATCAGACAAGTTGTACAAAATAGCTTTCATGCACTAAACTAATCTGACACACACCTACAGGGAGTTCAATAAAAAAGAAAATCAAATTTTTTATTTGTTTTAATCAATCACGCGTTTTCCGGTTCATTCCCATACTTCTCGCCAAATGCAGCTTTCTATGGGGAAAAAAGAAGAAAAAAAGAAAAGAAAAAAAAAAAAAACATAATTTAGGTTGGAAATCTAAAATTCTGTGGTGTGCATGTAACCTTGAAATTTTCAGCCTAAATTACAATTTCCCTTTAATGTAAAAAATTCTTGTGATTGTGAGAAAAAACCATTTAGTATGTGTACCCCAGCCTGTAGAGATCCTGAAACTAGTTTAATCTCAAGGGTCGGCCAATTTTTATTCCAACCCATCTGCAGGGACACCGTTTTATTTCACTACGCTCCTTTGCTGGGAGCTGCGAATTATGGCCTACTCTCCGTCAACGTTATTAACCCTAATGTCTTGGCTTGGTAAGCTCCATTATTGTTGTAAAAATTATGCTAATATACTGTTAGTATTCATTGGTCGCATAAATTTGTCGAGGTTATTGCTACTTTTCCATAATTTTACCTGACCGTAATAGCGTAGCAAAATCTCTAAGGTTAAAATCAAAGACAAGTCAGCACGCAAAATGGTGCTTTTACGCTCTCAGTCATTTTACTTTCTTTCTTCCTCTCTTTTACCTATCCCACATTATTTCCTGATTTCTCATCTGTCCCCGTGAAGATTAAGCCTCGAGAGACATGCCTTCTCATTCGTATGTTGTAGTTTAAAATTCGAGAAGAAAATCACGTGAAATGAGTTTTTCCTTTATCTTCCTGTAAGATATGTATGTCCCACTTTTACTGGGGGGTGTCTCTTCGTGCCCCTTGGACCTCCTTGATAAAGGCGCCCTTCTGCCCCCTCACGAAAAGTTCCGAGTTCCGCCCGTGACTATTATTTACTGGTTTAATTATAGACAAAAAATCTACAAAGTGAAAGCCCGTAACTCAGACTCGGGTGGTTATCGATTTGATTTTTTATTCATACAGCTATTTCCCGAACCGAGATGTCACCAACATTCTGTTTCTTCACTCCTTCACTGGCCTTGGTCTGCATCTCTACAGTCGACCACACTTGTACTGTTTACGGAATCCCCATAAAATGATATACGGGTGAGTTCTTTCAAGTACTTCCCTCGTTTTATATAAAATTCAGGAAAAGCGAATTTTAGAAACAGCGCGGTTGGAGAAAGTAACCGAAATTTTGTGTCTAAACGTATGGGAAGTAGAATGCACAGTGGCACAAACTGTAAATTTAAATCTTCCGATCAGTTTATCCCTCGGTTCAACAGACCCCAAGTAGCATTTTTCAATGTAAATGTGGCAAAAAGTTGAAACAATGTTGGTATCAGTTGCAACAAAGTTGCAACCTTCGCTCAACTTTTGGTAGATAAGCGCCGATTTTCGGCGATCTGATCGGAAGACAAAGTTGCAACCTACTTAGATTGCAAAACTGCTACACTAAAGTCGTTTAAAATCTAAAGGTAGGCAACCAGCAATACTTTGAAGTTGAAACATGTTTCAACTTAATTGCAACTAGTTCCGACGATGATAGCTCCTTCGGGGGAGAGAGTAGGCAATCTGCACATCAATCTATTAGTTGCAAGAATCAAACGATTTTGTCGCAAGTTGTTGCCACCTCTGCTACTTGGGACAGAATCTTCTACCAGACCAAATATTTGGGTTGAAAAACTCCAAGTTCATATAGAGTCTAGATCCGAATAGATGGGGACAAGCCTGGTTCCCGAAGGCAACAATATTGGGACGTCGACCGTTGAGCGTTGCCCTTCAAAATTAGAAGAAGCGCCTTCAATTCTTGATCAATATATAAATTGTTGACCGAGTAGGTATAAAGACTTGTATTCGATAAATCTGTTCTCTCCGCGATTAATGTTGATCAAAAGTATAGGTGCCTCTCAATTTTGAAGGGCTGCGCTCAACAGTCGCATCGATAGAGCATTTTCGCAACTGCTGATGGACTCAGCCCTCGCATCAATTTCTAAAAGGGAACCCAAAGACTTCTACGGCCTTGTCTTCACGGGACGTTTTCATGGGATTTTTCCCAAGTTCGAATCGCAGGAATGAAACTTCTGGGATTTTTCCCAGTTACCGTCTCCACGGGACGGGGCTCATACAGTCCTGCGACTAGTTCGCGCGGGAAGATAAATTAGTTAAAGTCGAGTATTTAACCGGGATTGGAATAATAGGTAAATGCACTCAATTGACAATTAGACACATTATTTTAACTAAACAAACATGAACAATGTAGTAATGAATAAAATATCGCACAATTCGTTTTCACTTCTTCTTCTTCTCTCAGTGGGTCCGAGGGGTACAAGTGCCATACTTGGTACTGGGAAAAATATTGGTTAACTCAATACCTATTTTTCCCAACTTCGTACGTGGGATTTTTCCCTGGGACAAATCTCGCGAAACGGCTCGTGGAGACAAGGCCTACCGCGGAGAAGCAATTAAAATCCACAATATCATGATTTCTCGTGTTCTTTTGCGTTTCAGTGTTTACGGCTCCTTGATTTTCAATTTCGGCTCCGTCCTGATTTGGGTAATCCTCGGTCGCTTCCTGTGCAGCCAAAAGCCGAGCACCTCAGTTTTCGTGGGCCTTGGCTCGGGTCTCACGCTTGGTTTAATTGGCAAGTGGTATTTGGACCACGTCGATTCCACCGTCCCTCACTAGTGAGTTAAAAATTATGCTTTCCGCGCTACCCATTATTTATGTGGGCAACTTAAGGGCCCTCTTGGCCCATTGGACGGACCAGAATAGGCGAGAGCATGAAAAGATGGGAGAATCACCGAAAAAAAGTGAAGTTGATTTAACATGCCGGATGTAAAAAAAGTGTGCGAGAACTTATAAAATGTCGAATCACCCGCCACAGCAGTTAGTTTTACATCTTGGCATTGCTAATGTAACTGCTGTAGCGGGTAGGTAATTCAGCATTTTATAAGTTCTCGCGCACTCTTTTTACATCCAGAATTTTAAATAAACTTCACTTTTTTTTCGTTGTATACAAATAAATAATACCTGCTCACTCTTGCAGGCTAATAGTTTGAGACATTAAATCTTTTTGCTCAGGGTAAAGCCGGGGTATAGCCGCGTTTTTTTTTCTTTTTTTTTCCAAAGCACATTTTCCCACGCATAATGCGGGAGAATTTAATAGGTATCGATAACCGCAGTCTAAAGCGTGCCTCCGTTGCAAATATTTTACGAATCGCTTTGGCTTGCCAAGGGTAGGAATAAGTTAAAAAAATTAAAATTAAAAACTCACCTTTAGTAAAGCTCAACCATGCTGCATACTTTGATTCGCATCAAACTCAGATTTCATTATAAAGTTATAGGTCAAAACTCCACCCTCCTCGTCTGGACTGTCGAAGGGGACTCTCCTCCCTGCTCATCCTAATTTTTTACTCCTCTCATTTTTTATTCGATCCCTCGAGTGTTGATTTCGCCTTATCTGAAAAAAGCAAAATCAATGTGTGAAAAATCATGTATCCTCTCATGTCTGAAACTGAAACCCAATGGTTCACCAGGAACTCATGGGTTTGCGAGTATAGGTACTGAAACACAAGCGGTAATAATATCAGAGAAAAAATTACGACACTTACAAAGAATCATCAGAAATAGTTTGTGATGATTACGTTTTATCCTGATAAGTTCCAGTTTCTCCCGTAGACAAAGACCCATACAACCCATGAACCCGCGGGAGAGACCTGCACTTTCAACTTCCTGCTCCTCCTGCTATTTTTCCAAAATTTGATCTACGATTGCGCCAACCAAAGGTGCTCCATCCAGGTTAGATTATTGTGAAATTAATCTAATTGGGAGGACTTTATGTTAGCTCGCCCAAGTAGCTTTTTAATGAATTAAATGAAAGTCAATAATTTTTTACAAAAAAATTCATTTTAATCTATACAATTCTTTTCAGGAGGTACATGGACTACTTTGCTAGGTGAGGTCTGGCCCCCATACTTTCGTGTTTTCATCAAAGGGGTATAAAATACTTCATAGTTCATAGGGGGAAATTTTCGCCTCCTCGCTAACATACTGCCGCTTTTTCACCCCCCCTTCCCCTACGCCCACCCTCTTCCGCCACTTGTAACTCTCCCAGAAGAGATAGTCGAGTCAATTTGACCCAAATTTAGATTTCTAGGGGTGGTCATCAAAAAATAATTCCTTGACACGACACGTGAGCCTTTTAGGGCGCATAAAATACCTTTAATTTTTTTTTCTTCAAAATGATCACTGATATGAATATCGTAACATACAGTTAGCAAACTTAATCTTAACTTTATTCATATTTCATAAATAAGAGGCACCCTAAAGACGTTAATAACAAAATTAGATGATTAAAATCAACACAATATGGGAATAGATATCAAAAAAATAAAAGGACGAGCGCGTATGACGGCGCAGAGATACAACTATTCGTGTTTGATGGATGTTCGTGTTGCATCTGCAAAATTGAAGGCTCGATGAGGCGCGAACTCGCACAGCTACGAGTCTCCGCTCCTGCCACTTTAGTGTTGCTCAGATTCGGAAGAGAAGTTAAATAACGAGGCCCGAATAGGCCCTCCTCTCTGTTGCAGTGTTGCTCATGTTGCTCTGGAGGCACCACCGGGTAAAAGGACAAGCGGAACCAACACAACGTAGAAATAGAGCGAGGAAAGGGACGCGCCTTGATGACGGCGCAGGGATACCACTATTCGTGCTTGATAGACATCTGTGGTGCATCCTGCGAAATTGAAGGCACCCCGGAGCGAGGCGTGAACTCTCAATGCTTCGCTCTGTGCTGCGAATGAGGACCTGTGCTGAGAACCACTGTCACCTGGATTTCTTATTTTTGTTTTTTTTTCGTCGTCAACTTTTAGGGGGAGTTTTTTAGGATTGGGCTGGGTTGGCTACCGCCGCCTAGAATTCAGGAGAAAAAGCTGAGAAACGGGATCCGATTACGTCTCTCCTATCTTCGGCTGTGTTGACAACTCGATTTTTTCTTTTTTTTTTAATTTGACGTCTAATTTTTTTTTAGAATGTATTTGTAAACCTTTATCTAAAGCTCGAATGTACCAGCTTCACAACTCCTCCAGAAGAGATAGTCTGGTCAATTTGACCCGACTTGTGATTTGTATGGGTAGTTGTCCAAAAAAAAATTCCTGACACTATTAACCCCCCCCCTGAGCGATATAAAGGGGACAAACTTAGAAAAAAAGAAGAGGAGGAGGAAAAATTGGATATGAGAAAGGAGTGAAACAGAAAAGAGGGGGGGATAAATTAAAACCGAGGGACCAGCTTGTTTTGAGGAAAAAGAAGCAAACCAGAAAGGAGAGAAAAGAGCTGAGAGGTGAAAGAGTAACTAAAATAAATGATTGGCCGAAAGGGGGAAAGAAAAGGACGTTCTAATGCAAATAGAAGATTTGCATTAAAGCATGCCACTAAATTGATGGGGATTGAAAACGAGAGTGATTCAATTCCACAATTTAGGGGTTAGGTTGAGATGGGGATAGTGAGAAATTTTTGGAATATTAAATGAGATAATTGAATAATACGTTCTAATAAGCACAGAAGGTGCGTATTAAAGCAAGTCGGCTAATTGCATGACATCTTCACTATCGGAATAGTGAACGTGGCATGCAATTAGTGGAGTGTACTTTCTTGGGATAGCCCAAAAGCAGGACAGGCGATACACCTGTGGTGAAGAGTGAAATAAACCTGTGAAGAGAAAGAATATTAATACGAAGAGTGATGAGGCAGCGCTTGGGGCATACCTTTCATCACTATATGGAAATTGCTGGAGAGCACCAAACTGAACTTCAGAGAGCCGGGATGAGGTAGCGTCGGTTTCCTTCGTACAGCGGGCAGGCGCCAGGTAATTACTCCGCTTCGTGGGGACCGTCGGTTGACGGGACTTGCATGTGACGGGAAAGTGTCCTTTTCCAAAACTGAAGAGCCAGAATCCTTGTCGTAATCCAGAGTCCACCTTGGCAGGGGCGTCGGGCAGAGGTTCTTGATCCGGGAGAGAGCTGCTTCCGTAGTGAGGTCCGGGTCCGTCTTC